>VZZY01013548.1:36433-95999 GCA_013400335.1 Eurystomus gularis
CCCAAATGTGAATAATTTCAATTATCTTCGAAATGAAGTGAAACAGTCTACGCCGAGGCTGGAGGCATCTGAGGGAGGAAGATAAACTCCCTCGGAGGAAAGGGTGCGGCCGCGTTTCGTCGAAGGCTTCGCCGAAAGCTCCCAGAGACGGCCGTGGAAAAAGCCGAGCTGAAAATATTTCAGATGAGCCAGAAGAGGAAAGAATTTAGCTTCTTAAAAAAAAAACCAAAACGACCCAGAGTCGAGGCAGTGGCAGGAAATATTCCAGCTCCTTCTCCTGAAGCTTATTCCCCGGCCCGCAACCAAGTGAGGAAACACAGCGCTTTCACCAACATCACATATTCGAAACAACAGTGGCTGAAATTCATTGTTGTTCTAAACATTAGCTCCATAATCCAAATCCTGCTTACTTTCCATAAAATATTGGACTTCCTATGTGTTAAACTAGTATGAGGTGGTTTGAAGTGTGTGGTTCTAAGGCAGGACACAACCTCCTGGTGCTGTGTACCATGAAAGCAAACACATTGGAGATAATAATACATCAAGTGCTATGGTAGCCCGGTGACAGAACAACAATTTTGGGAGGAGTGGTTGACTCCTTATTGAAAAACAATACCTATCAGAATCAGGATTTTGGATAAAATGCATCAAGTGCTGTGGCAGCCTGGTGATGGGAGAACCACAATTTTGGGAGGAGTGGTTGGTTGATTATTAAAAAAAAATACCTATCAGAACTGGGATTTGGGATAAAAATGTGTAATTTAGAAAAAATAAAAAATGAGTAATAAAAATTAAGTAATAAAAACTAGTAGTTCAAGAAATATTTTAATTATTAGCCTTCATTGCTCCACTGAAACCTGACCTAGAAAGCTTGTAGACTTTGCTGTATCATGTCCTCAGCGTTCTCACGGCATCTGTAAATGGGAATGGAAAGAAACCTCCACCTCCTCCAAACACATGGTAGCTCAATAGTAAAGCTAGTTCTGGCAAGCAAGAATTCCTCACTAGAATTAAAAAAAAAAAAAAATACAACACACCAACTGAATTTCATCATCTCAGTATTTGACACATGAATAACAATCCTTCCTAATTCTTTTTCAAGCAGATTCACCATGCAGTGATTAAAGTATTGCAAGAAATCAAGTCTAAACAGAGTTAATTGTAACTTAGTAATTCATAAATGAAAACCATCTCATCTCCTAGAACACCCTAAAAGGTGCTTTAATTTATATATATGCCTCTTATGTAGAAACCACACACCTGCAAATGAGCGCATTGAAATTATATCATTTTCTCACACATAATAACATTTTACACACACATTTTTACAAAAATGCTTACGCTTTACGATGTTTCCCTAGCCTAGGAAAGAGAAGGGGGTTTGCAGCATATCTGGAAGGTTAATCTGAGTGTTGAAGAGCTAAGAAGTCAGCCAGTTCCACAGCTTGTTGTCCCTGGGGAACAGCACCTTATCAACTGCCTGCTCCAAAATGCAGCCTGAGCTCCTCTGCTGCTCTAAACCACAAATAATTTTGAAGCGCACTTGCCAAGTCATAGTTTCTTTGGTACGCTATCCCTACAGCATTTTTAACTTTACAGGTCAAAAGAACAGCTGAAACTGCACCATGAAACCAGTAGATAAATAGTGCTACCTGCAGGTACAAAGAAATTAGTGTTTCAAAAAATAGTAAGGTCCAGATGATTAATACCCTGTAATAACAACAGAAAGCAAGACAAGTTAAAACTTTTGGGTTTCCTGTTTCATGAACCCATTGAAACATCTTACTTTCCAAATGAAGTTTCCCTCTGTCAAAATAAGCACCACGTCTGTGTAAGCTGGGCAAACTGTCTAACCACAGACACTCCTTGTCTTCATTTAGATGCCAGGGTACTGCAGAAGGGGAAGCTAATTAGGGAAACAAGAACCATTCTGGGAGGGTGGGTTGGAGGGGCAAGCAGTTGGTAAGTTTACCACTAAAGGCCTCATTCATAAGCATCCGCACAAGATTTAGTGCAAATTTTGTGTAGGGACAGAGCCTTTTGCACTACACTTTTGAGGAACAGAAATACTGTGGCATATACAAGCAGCACTGGCTGATTTCTTTAGTTTGGGGAGACTCAGAAGTTTAGTCAGAAACTACAAATATCCCTCAAACAAATCAAGTACAAGGAAGAGCGCAATGAAAGGCCTGGCCATGCCCGTGTGCTGTATATACAACATACTGCTTATTTACAGTACATACCATGAGAGCTGATCACAGCTTTCTGGGTGATAAAAAGAATGGAAGCCCCTTCACTTAAACCCAGCACCGTGTTTGGATCCAGTGTGCCTTTTGCATAGTTTCCTAAGGAAGCATTAGGCACAGATTCCAACAAGCCTGACTTGAACTAGCTCTGAGTGAAACTCAAATAGGTTAAGGAAGAACACACCTACACCAACTGTTTTGATAGTAATGTCACTGCGAGTCTATAACCAGAGACTATTCATAATGCAAAGCCTACTTTCAACATCTAATGGTTATCCAGACAGTCTCTCCCCTGCAGAAGTCCTGGGATAGACAACAATCCCACATTTTTCTGGTCCTGACTCAATGCCCTCCTGCATCAAGCTTCATCTCTACTTGTAAACAGAGACAAATCCAAAGCAGACACAAGCAGTCCACAAAAGTCAACTGCTCCTCGGGAAACCAGTTTCCACTTAGAAATCAAGCACAGACAGTTTTAGCATGGCCTGTGATGGAGGGTATGTGCTGGAAAGGGTGGCTGAGAAGCTCAGACCTCAAAAGCAGTCAAAGAATTTTCTGAAGAATGTGTTTTTCTGAACCACCTTCAAACAGAATCTTCCTTCTACAGATCCAGCAGCACTAGATAAGCAAACCACCAAGCAATACTAACACATCCCATCACAAATGCTACACAGATAATTGTTACAGCCTTCCCCACCTGTCAAGCATCCAGAATTCTCAATTTTGTTTCAACCATTCTCCTACAAAGTTTTTGTTAGATCACTTCTTGTTTTAGTAGGTGTTTAAAACCTAAAGCAGGGATTAAATGCCAAAATCATCTACACATTTAAGATCTCATATGTATTCCAACAGAGGAAATTAAACACAGAAAAACAAATTCTTGCTGCACTACGCAGATGGCATTGTGGTTTCCCAGACAAGGCAGTGTGATGCAATTATTTTTGGAGGTATTTTTTGTTTATTTTTCAACATTCCAAAGCCACCTTCATTGAACCATAATCCATAGCGCATAATCCAATCTCCCTCAGCTGACTGGTGGTGATTTTTCATAGACACCGATAATTGACTTTGTAGGACCATTTTTTGGTGGCACATAGCTTATTATAGAATGGCTTAGGTCGGAAAGAACCTTTAAAGATCATCTAGTTCCAACTCTGCTGCCATGGGCAGGGACACCTCCGACTAGACCAGGTTGCTCAGAGACCCATCCAACCTGGTCTTGAACACTGCCAGGGATGGAGCATCCACAACCATCCTGGGCAACCTGTGCCAGTGTCTTATCACCCTCACAGTGAAGAACTTTTTCCTTACATCATCTAGATCTCCCCTTCCTCCAGTTTGAACCCACTACCCCTTGTCCTATCACTACAAGCACTTGTAAAAAGCCCCTCTCCAGCTTTCTTGTAGGTCCCCTTCAGATACTGGAAGGCCACAATAAGGTCTCCCCAGAGCCTTCTCTTCTCCAAGCTGAACAACCCCAACTCTCTCAGCCTGTCCTCATAGGAGAGGGGTTCCAGGCCTTGAATCATCTTTGTGGCCTCCTCTGGACCTGCTCCAACAGTTCCATGTCCCTCTTGTGTTGGGGGCTCCAGAGCAGGATGCAGGGTTACGGCATTTTTGCTATCCTGACTCATAGGTGCAGTGCATATGGTCTGTGCCAAACATACGGAGGTGATGTTTCAGGAGTTAGAAGACAGGGGCAGGAGAGGCTCTTCTAACCCAACGTGGGCTTCTATACCACTTGATTTATCTGCACACTTCCTATAGGAAGCTTTGGCAGAACCAATACGATGTACTGAGGCTATATACTTGGTTGTTCTCTCACTGCTATTCTGACATCTAACTAGCAAATATGTAGTGCAGGGTAAGGAGACAGAAAACTAATTTTTTGACTTAAGAAAAAGTTAAGAAACTAGGAAATCTCTGTGCAAGAGGAAGTAAACAAAGATTTCAAACTATGAACTTAGGCTCACTAGATCAGTCCAGAAGTTCAAGGTAAATAATTCTGAAGCAAGCAGATCAAGGAAGAGCCCCCAGCTGACACCCACTCGCTCACTGCGGTTGCTGGTTCATTCCCTTGATACCACCGTAGTCTTCTGTCAGTGTGACCAGCAAAGTGACTGATGGACTTAAAAAGGCAGCTAAGTTTTTGTTACCGTTATTGTGTTTAACAATATCTTAGTACTGAATGTTATATTTACTAAATCTTCCTCGCTAAAGCTAACTTCATTTTATTTCTATATTAGAAATAAAATGAAGCACAACACCAAAATTTTGGTTTATCCAGTAATTTACATAAATCACTTATTTAATGTGTTAATAGCTAAGATAAAGTTTATAAACCCCCAGAGTGCAACAAACTCAATTTGTAATTATGAGCACACAGCAATTTGTATAACATGCCATCTAAATCTACGTAATTATGACCCTGCTTAAGGGGAATTCCTCACTTAATCACATTTAATACACCATTATTTCCAAGATCCAAAAGGCTGAAATGGGCATTTATGTTGTATTTTGCTTGAATAAAAGCAAAGGTTTGCCCAGAAAAAAAAAACTGGAAGAAACTACTAGGGAGTAGTTTTCTCCCTGTGGAGTATAAATACAGCCATGCAGAACTGTACAATAAATGCATATGTGGGTCAAAATACCTGTTATTCCTCTCACAGTGGTCTTTGAGGGGTATTAATCCAATTAATCCCTCGAAGAAAATATGCCAACCCATACGGATCCTCCACCTCCTCCCTCCCATGAGGAATTCTCTGCTTCTTAGGCTCTCCCCCCATGCATGCTTACCTGCACAGCTAACAAAAACCAAGTGTCTTTCAAAAAACCATTGGAATATTTCAGTTTCAAGAACATACAGCATAATGCTCTTCCACAATGTTCTCTTTTGGTGCATAAGAAGAATTATCAATAAACAGTAATTGATTCTCTGACTGTATAAAACATAGGATATTGTGATAATCTTCCCCCATGACTTTGAATTACATAGGAACTCTCAAATATGTCAGGTAATTCTTTAAAAGCTAACACGTTACTGTACTTATCCCAGTTTCGTGTCCCACCATATGGATTTATCTTCTCTCATATACATTTCTTCATTTCCCAAGGCTGTACTAGTTCACTTAATTTTTTAATGCCCATATACAAAAATCAGCATCAAAACAATAGCTACAACTTCAGTTCATTTTTCCAACTAAACTTATAAAGCCTTTAAATAAACACATCTGGGAAAAGGCTTTATGTTGTCGGTTGCTATGGGGTAGGCAAAACAATGAATCTTTGTAGTCATTTTGCTCTCCTATAAACAGATGCAAAGCCTATTTAAGGCAAAGGAAAACTTCACTGGCTTCAAAGGTTTGTAGACTCAAAACTGTACTTTTCAACCACCCATCTCAAAGCCCCACTGTTACAAAATAAAAAATAGCATTATTGCTATGGGAAGGGTAGGAATATCAAAGCACAAAGAGTATAAACCCCAGCAGAGGAAAATCAGAGTAACTTTTCACAGATCACCTTGCTGATCAGTGGAAGAATTAAAAACAAAACAGATATATATATTCTGCTTCTTCATTCCCTCCCATAATACAAGATACTTTGCTCTACAGAGGGAGAAAAGACAAGGGTCCTTTATTAACCCCTGAAAGAAACCAGGCTGTGCTCTGTAGTGAACTCTCTCCTTAGCCCTGGCTAGAAGATTGGTGTAAGAGGCCCAATTTTGAAACAAAAAAGGAAATTCCACAGTGATAACAATGTTTCAAATGCTAACATAACACTGATTTATCCAGCCTGGAAGCATGCAAACCAGACAACCCCGTAAACCACGTCCCGTTGGTAAAAAACACATACAAAATCTGAGCAAGGAGAAAAACAGTACCTAAAGAGGATTGGATTTCAGTCAAACCATCAGACCAAAGCCAACACTCTGGATTCAAAATTCTCTGCTGTTAACACCCTGACCTGGTCTTGTCCCTCAAAGTCAGTAGTTGATCCTACCAACCCCCACTTGGCACAGAGCTACTGTAAACTGTATCATCAGGTGCACTACAACACTGACTATTTAAACCCATGGAAACAGCTTCAGAAAAAAATAAGCCTATGTATTTAAGTATTTCTCCCAGAGAACTCTGGAACACTGGCCACGCTGCTTCTGAGCTGATGTTTCCATCCTCTCTGGTTCCATCTCTGCTCCCCCGAGTGTGGCTCACAGCAAGACACAGTTTTGGTTTTTTCCCAAAATTCATCAGTTACTAGAGAAGTACATTTCATTATAACATTTCATTATAACACTATCAAGATATTTAAAATTTCTCTTGACAGATCCATGCACAATATTTTTGTGCAAACACAGTGCAACTTCCTTTTCAAAAATAATGTATCAGGGGGCTTTCAGCAGCCACCAGTGTTGCTGTGACCCAACCCAGCAGTGACACCATACCTGAGAAGAAGCAGCTGCACTCTAGGTCAATCAGCACAGAGCGGTGGCTCTTTAAGAGAAAACACTTTTTCTTCTCACAAAGCCAGGAACAGCAGGATAGTGGATGCTTGGAAATCCCCCTGAGAAAGTACAGAGGCTGCCAAGGAGCCAGAGAGCACCTTTACAAAGAAGTCTACCTCTAAGCCAAGAAAGCCACTCTATTACTGCCAGAAACTGGAGATCGAAATAGTGTAAAAGGGAAAGGGAAACATTTAATCTGCATTCTTGGGGGCAATAAAGACAGGACTCTGTACCGTGAATACAAGGTGACTGCAATTACAAGTTTACTGATACCACTACACATATAATAGTCTTTTGTCTCTTAGGAGTGAAATATGCACAGGAGTAGCTCCTTCATCTTCCTCACTTGAGTGGCATGTTCTCTGATGAATCCAAGTTCCCACAGCTTACGACACACCTGGATATTTGCAACACCAGGTCACTGGGTTCCAGGATTTCACTGGCTGTGCATTTAGTGCCACAACTGAGCAAGGGTGGTGAGCACCATGTCCCTGTGGCTCAAGAATGAGAAACTCAGGACAGAAGGAATATACCCTGATTCTCTAAAAGAGTTGACCTCACAGAGAGAAAGTGAAGCCATGAGCTCCCCCTTCCAGACTGTTACTTAGTCATAATACAGGACCCAAAAGTCAAGTAATTCATCTTTATTAGCGAAACAGTGCAGATTTGTGGTCAGATTAATCTAGTACTGCCTTGGAAAGAACCGGCTTTATCTTCCCCTCACCTCTGCACCTTCCTTGCAGGTGCCTGTGTTCATGTCAATGTGATGGGCATGAACAGATCGAAAGCAAAGCGGGTTTTAGCAGGTCATTTGGGATGTTCCACCTTACATGGGGCACAGCCACTTGTCCAAGTCCAACACTGAGTAGCACTCAGTACCAATAAGACCCACTGGATATGTACTTAAGGCACAAGAGAAAAGCAATGCAGAAGTTTGCTTTTGTTCTTTACCTCTGGGTGTTGCTTCCAAATGGGACTAGAATGGAAAGATTATTATGATTTGGGGCTTTTTAATATCAGGAAGTACCACTGTTAGAAAGCCATAAGAAAAATCCACTGACACCGGATGATCCAAAGCTCCGTATACCCACTATGCAGTAGTTAGCAAGCTTGTCACTGAATAAAATATCTTTAAATGAAGTCAGTGAGAACACGAGCATTGAGATGATGAGGTAGCTAATACACAGTATATTAACACCCCGTGTAAACCAACTGAAATGGAACATCCTTTAAAAACGTGCCATACTGGAAGGTTTCCCACAGACTCCTCTTTTTTTCTCTGCTTTCATTTTATGGCAGTAATAATGTGCTTTCTGCAAAAAGCATTTCTTCAGGATTAATGGACAGCTGAGATTAACAATGTTTAGTTATGCTTCACGTCATCAACATCTTGACAGCTCTCAATCCCCAAGAAAAGCAGTTTTGTTTGCTTGGTATTTCATTTTTGGGGGTTTTTGTCCTGTTTGAACAATTCACAAATTTAGTAAGATGAGTGAGCTTCTGTGTGCACACACTAAAGTCAAGTAGAAAAAAATATGATTGATTTTAACATGGCTTTACGAATAATTTCTAGAAAACAAACAATTGCATTTCTTCTAACAAAACCATGAAAGAATTACAAACCCTACCACTAGTGACTGAAAGCTTGTGACAGTAATTACTAGTCACTATGAAATATCTCAACGTTGCTAATTTCTGTTCTGTATAGATGGTGTTCCTACCAGCGTTTGTGACATCTGGCTCAGTATACTGTGCTACACTGAGAAATTGTGTGTACAGTGCACACCACTCAGAAGTACGTATTTTCTATGACTTGTAGTTCTGCAAGAATAATTCTAAACCCAGAATATTTTTTACTTGAGGCTCAGATTGTGTTTCAGTTGTTTATTTTGGTAGCAACCACTAAGCTTGAACTGTTACTAAAACAACCAGCATCACTGAAATGTCCCATAACTAACTAACTAACTAAATAAATAGATCTGACTAAAATCCAATTTTAAGGTGAAGAAACGACTGTTTCACTGACTGCATGGGTTTTCAACAAATTAGTAAGAAGAAGGTTACAAGGGAGGTCTTATTAGTGACCTAATCAAATTAGATTTAAAGGTATTTCATTAAAATACTTTTATGGCTTCTGTAGTAGTGCATGACTGTGCAATACAACAGTTTTTAACTCAAGAAGGATATTTATCTGTCAAACCCATCAGTGCAGAGATGACTGTATCACTTGGACAGAAGACTCGATTCAAATGAGGAAATATTTTCAGACGCGGCACATCTTTTTGGCAGTTGTGCATCCTTGTACCAATCCCTGCAAGCGACGGTGCCAGTGCTGTACAGTCACTTTCCACCCAATTCAGCAAGGACTGCGTGCTTACAGCTTTATGTATAACGCAGAGTGATCACTAAGGAAAAACAAAACAACCAAAGCACATTTCCCAGCAACGACCACACTAGCAAAACGAGTTACTGTACGAAGGCTACCCTATATATACACACATAACGTAGGAAACAGCTGTGGCACTGACAATACCTCAATGCGTGGTAATGAAATCTGACCCCCACTAATTTACTTTAGTCCGTGAGCTACATTCAGTAACCATAAAACCTCAATCCTAGCATAAATTAGGCAAACAAACACTGATTTCTTCCATGGTAACCTTTATAGCTAATAGAAACTTTGAATGGTGTTTTGAGCCATATATAAAGTAAATAAAAACAGGAGAGGAACCAATAAACACAAACCTCAGCAGAGAAACATTCTGTACTAACACGGAATGAAGAACATTAAAAAAAGGAGTATTTTTGTTCCACAGCTTCCTGCACTGGAGCCTGAAGGGCAGCACAGCATGTTTCCGTGTCCTCTCTATGGAATACGATGAACTCTTAGAAATAAAGCTGGGCAGCACTGGCCCCTTTCACTGGGAGATGGGAAACCTCTGCCTGCCCTCCAAGCGCAAACGTGCCAGCTCTGAGCCGAGCCAAAGTACAGCAGTGTTCGCCCACTGTCCTGCTGACTGCTGCCCTGCAGCTCCAGCCAGCTCTGGATGCAGACACCTGAAAACACACCTACTGTTCACTGCTCTTGAAACCCTAAAACAAGGAGGCAACAGAGGAAAGAGCAGGATAAAGGAGAAAGGAGCAGGATAACGTTGCATCACCTCCCTGGGCATAAAATACCAAATCTAACTGTTGTTACTGGATTTCATATGCAATGCATCAGGAATTTAGAGAGAGGTTATTTGTTGCTACAAGGTGATAAATTCAGGCATAAGGAGATTTAAAGATACATTCCATTATGCCCATTCACAGACTTCTCCCTCACACCATCCCTTCACCTGTCATGCTGAGTGTGCCAGTATAGAACACGGACACGTAGCTACCAGCGCATAGATGAAAGCAGGCCTTCAAATTACCATCGTTATAATACTGACCTATACAGGTATGCTACGGTAAAAAAAGAACCAGGAAAATTTCTCTTTGAAACTCTTCAGTGCAGAGCACTAATTACATTTGCTAGTATGTTAAGTGAAAGAAGAAACGTGTGTCCCCACTGCCAGATCCACAGGGAATGCCAAAGGCTGTGGCACAGACCTCTATTGAAAAAGCTTATGTGAGATTTGCCTTAAACCTCTGTAAGGCACCACAAGCAACATATCGAGAGAAGAAAATTTGCACGTGACTGTGCACGTGGCTATGCAAATATACATAGTGCATATTTGTCCCCCAATGAACAGGATGTATTTAGTTTCCTTTTGGAAATGTCTAACTCCTGAAGTTTATACCTTGCACAAGGGTTATATTTTGGCATAACTGTACATCGACTAAAGGGACAGTGACAGGAAAGCAGGGTGCTGAAGTTTCATCTTTGAAAATTATTACTTATTGCAGTTCTTATTTTGAATTTAAATTTTAAAAAGAATTAAAAAATGATGCCCCCCACACATACACACACACACTTTGCATGAAACAAACCAGTAGTTGCAAAGGAGTAAGCAGAATCGCTTCACTGAATGGCACACAGCGCTGCATACCAGGCAGGGCAGTCTGCCCACCACCCATCTACCATTACCATCTCTCCACCTCCCTGAAGGACAATTTCCGCACAACACCAACCAACACTTGCCTCACAAGGTGAGGCGTAAGGGACCTATACCATATCCCAAAGTATACTTTAAATCACTGCCTTCAAAATGCAAAAATGGCCAAAAGAAATTGCATTTTTTTTCACCAGTAACAAAAAGGTTAATTTGCAATAAACTACATTACTGCAGGGGCTTTTAACTTTTGATTGACATTTTGTCCTGTCAAGGAAAACATTTCATAAATTAAGACTCATCTAAATCTTAGAAAAAATGAAAATCCATTATGCTAATTAATTGCAAGGTATAGTTAAGGGTCGGTATCCTTTCAAATGCAAACAGTTGATTTACAGTAAGAACCACCCCCCCAGGTGTTTTAGGAAAAGCTGCTAACCAATCTGGAGATTAGAAACAGGAAATCATTTGAAATGTAAATTCATTTTCTTTACTACCATAAAATATTCTTCCCCCTCCCACCCCAATCTAGGTGCCCATGCTGCAAACTGCAGTAACTTAGCAAATAAAAATGACCCTGAGGCAATAAAAAAGCTGAAGAATGCACTGTAAATGGGTGATCTTTGGCACCCACCAGAGGATTATTCAGTAAACCAGTTTATATCAGTGTTACTTATCTTCATTAATATGGAGTAAACACTCTGGACGCAAGGGTCTCCTCTTTCTCTTCCTCAGCTCAACACACATAGGACTGCAAGAGCACTGGCAATTTAATCAATCTATAGCTTTTCATGTTCACTGAATAGAGAGATTTCTTTCTCCACGGTAGCATTTATCTCAGTGTGCTCAAAGCTCTGTTTGTCAAGAATCCAGAAAACATAATTAGAAGAAACATTTTATTTTGTTGATGGGATTGCCCAATGGTCACTGAGGGCAGAGCATGGCCAGTGACATGCAGCTGGCATCAGCTACAACAGACATAGCAGGGTAAGAGAAGATGCAGCCCCAGCTGGTGTTAGTCTGTGGAAACTTGACCATGGCTTTCCCACCTAATGAGCTTGCCAGGTACTGAAAGTACAGATGACAATGAAATACGCTATTTCATAGACTGGGAGTCATCTAGAGTCCTCAGAAGGTTTCTAGTATGAACCATATTTTATGGACTGCAGATTTGAACTCCTACCTTAAATCAAATTTAAAGCTAAGCTTAAGGTGCAAACCCCAGTATACATATCCAAAGGAGATCACAGCACACTGGGGGACCAAAATGGGTGAAACCAAAGAGGTGGCACAATCTAACTTTTTGTTGGCAAGCCTGTTTTCAGATATTGCAGATAATTTGTTCTTGAACAAGCACAAGCATAAATTTAACTCTTGATGTAAAGCTGAGACTGAATGAAACATCAGCCACTGTGGCCTGTGCACAAAGAGCCCAGTCCCTCCTGATCTGCCAGCAGCGTTTGAGAACGTCCCTCAACAGTGATGTACAGGGCCTAGGCCTCTGCAATCTACACCTGTAATCCCAAAGAGACATTTATAATACCTTATATATCAAATAATCCCATTACATTCCCCAGCAGCAGACTATCACTTTGGGCCTGAAGCTTGTAACACAGAAATAACTAAAATATAGCAGTGCAACCGCTGATGTACTCACTACATAACCCAAGGAGTACACCAGTGTACGGCAATGCAAGCGTGCACCGAAAACTACGGTGACTCCGACCATCCCATGGTATTCCTCCGTACTTATAATGGTGTGGTTATTCCCGTTTGCAGCCCCACTGAAAAGAAGGAAAAGAGTGTAGGGCAAGCGCTTACATGTTCAGTTATCAACTAAAAAACCTGGTATTTAAGTCTAGGAAGAGAGTTCTGACATCCAAGAGACAGAAGAAAAATGATAACTATAGCTCAAAAAAGAGTTGTTAGAAAACTTTCACATCTCCTTGACTGGATCACCAGCTTGGATATTATGCCATCTTTCGTTTAAATTATGAACTGCAAAGTAATTGAAATGTGAAGTATTGCTCAATCAGTTTAAAATTTAATCTCAAGAAATTCAGCCATACTTAAAGTCCTGTTGTTTTTCTTCCTATAAAAAAAAAAATAATTAGAGAAATTAAGAATGTTTAATCTTGCTATTCTGTATTGTTTTCAGAACAACTTTCAGATACTCTCAGCTCACAACAAAAACCTCTAGTTTTTATAGGGAGATGATTACAAAAAGCTTACAACCATTTCAGTAGCTTTTCTCCTATATCACTGAGCAGTCTTTTGTTACCCACTGCAATGAGTTTCAACAAGTAACTATTTTCAGATGCATGACATCTTTAACTTAAAACTGGCAACAAAGATGTACCTTTGTTTGCATGGTTCTCTTTCTGCATATTGTAGACAAAGAATTTACCTGGGCTAAATATAGATGAGATCATTCATTTTGCATTGACCTTGCTTATAAAGCCAGCAGAGTCTATCCTGATATTCTTTAGTTGGTGATGCTTCATAGAATCATAGAATCATTTCAGCTGGAAAAGACCTTTAATATCATTGAGTCCAAGTGTTAACCCAGCACTGCCAGGTCACCACTAAACCATGTCCCTCAGTGCCACATCTACACGGATTTTAAACACATCCAGAGTTGAAAGGTTGGGGATTTTCTGTTTGTTTGTTCCTCTGACGAAAGCATTCAAATGGTGACATATACTGCTAGTATATGTGATTGTTGCATGCTGGACTTCATAGCATTAGGATTGTTGAAAGGAAGTTGCAGCTGAGAATAGATGAAAGGAAGAAGCAACATTAACATTAAAGAAAGCTGAAGCCTTCCACACTGCGACAGACTATTTGATGCTACTGTGACCCTTCAGGCTACAACTTGCCTAAAACATGAGAGCTCCAGCAAAAACCTACCCATTTCAGAGATCTGGATTTACCCTCCCTACAATGCAGACAAATATATGTAAAGCAAAAACCTCCAAATGTTTAAAAATGGAAAGCATTTAATTCTAGCCTCACAAGCACCCGCTTCAACAGCACTCCATGCAGGAACTGGAATTTAGTGCAATTGCTGCCTCTGGCTGGATGCTCAAAAACAAGATTTGTCTTTCAAATGGTAATGATGCTACAACTTTCAATCCTGCTCACAGACAGGCCACGGAACATACGCATTAATAATAAAAACATTGTTTCTCCCAAATTTTCCACTGTTATTTCACTGCGCAGTGCAATATACCACCCAAGCTCCTCCTCTCCTCCCTTTCCTCCACCACCCAAACACAAGTCAAACAGTCTGTCACAAATTACTATCTTCTTTTAAGTCAAAGACGCAGTCTTGAGCAGACAGCTGGTGAAAATTTCTGCATATGCTGTGCATGACTTTGCATAATGCTACGCTGGTCCTGTAGGGAATTATAATGGCACATACCTTCTTCAATTAATTTGATTCTAAAAATGAAGGATTAATTATTTTAAACCTGTTAATAAAGAAGTCCAGACACTTCTGTAAAGTTTTCAAATAAAAATCACTTCTAGTCTGTTATGGATTGTATTAAAAAATATATAAAAATCTCAGGGATTCATTCTTTACTCAGAGTAATTTCAACTGTGTGTCAGATCTTCTCTGTCAAATACATTTTTCCTTAGAATACTCAGCTCTGTACTTAGAGGGCTCTTCCATGTGCCCGTGCCCTCACACACGAGCCCTACATAAATCATTACATGAGTGCATCGACAAGTATGTGATATCAATGTAAAGAGGAAAGAAGCAAGCTTTCAAAAACATCCACATACGGTTTTATTTTGGAGAATATATTTCTGCATTTAATGCTTTTCAGAGCGTGCTGACTCATGTGTGCGGCTGTGGTTGACAGAACAGCATCTCTTTTATAGGTTGCAATTCCCTCTGCACTTGTGATGGAAGCAGAGAAGACCTGACCTCACAGGAAAGCAGAAGCTGCAGAATTCAGATATAAACGCTAGCTAACAATGTCTGGTAACTACAGTTAGCGCTTTGAATAGCTCTGTTAGCAGAGAAGAGTTTGGCAAAATCCCAGACGGGGACAAACGCCTCAAGCGAGTTACTTTCTACTACAGGAAGCATCAGGAAATACACTGAATGTTCAAAGTCTGTATCATTCAAAACATAATTTAATCAATTTACCAAACCCATTAGAACATTCCCCTCTGGGTGAAAGGCAAAGGCACAAAAAAAGCATCTCATCTTGGCTCATTTCTATAAAGTGTGGTCAGACATACTCTAATTGAGAAGCCAGACAAAAATGAGCATGATGCTGAAATTAAGTTTTCCTTCCCGCATTAGTATAAGAATTTAAGATGTGATTTTTATTTTATGTGTGCACTGTTAGTTGGTGCACGTAGCCATGTTTACACAGTTTTCTCTGCACCATTCTCTCTTTTGGGACCTCAGTGGGCTTATTAAAACTAAGTCTCCCAGACTCTGCCCTGCTGTCAATACAATAGTTACATAAACCCGCCTTCATTTTATTTGTGTTCAAAAACCAGGAGGCTGTTACCTGATCTTGTTACTGCCAATTTTTTTGAAATATTAATAATGTTCCATGGGCTCAACCAACAGGCACATCAGCACTTCCATTCACAACCAGATGGAAGCTCCTCGGCAGCAGCAGAAGCACGAGCTCCATTGGAGCCAGCTTGCTCCGCAATCCTGGCAGGATCCTGCTGCCTGGTCCAGGCTCTGCTGCTGCCTCCACAGCAGAGAAACTGGGACAGGACCGAGACACCCACTCAAGCAGCAATGAGCTACTGATAAACAGTTCAGCTGCAATGAGTGAAGGCGCTTATGTTTACCATTATTGTTACACTTAACGGCTAAAGTGTAACATACATCAGGTATAAACCCTGAAATTGATATACAGCTCTTGGCGACTGCTCCTAAAATGCTGTCAATCTAAAGCTCTATAAGTTGCAAGGACTCTCAAAAATAATGGTGAAAGTTTGCTGGGGGAAACAACCTCTTCACTTACTCTTCTGATTCTACTTAAATGGCACAAATAACATGGATTTTCCAATTAGTTATATTACAGAATCACAAAATCGCCTAGACTGGAAAAGCCCTTTAAGATCACTAACCTAACACTGACAAGTGCTTGACTAAACCACGTCCCTCAGCAACACATCTACATGTCTTTTAAATACCTCCAGCAATGGGGACTCCACCACTGCCCTTTGCAACCCACTCCAATGCCTGATAACCCTTTTAGTAAAGAAATCCTTCCTAATATTCGATCTAAACTTCTCTTGGTGCAACTTGGGGCCATTTCTTCTCGTGCTTAAAAAAAATTATTTATATATATAATATATTAAAAGAAATAAAGCTTATGATTTCTGATAAAAGGCTCAACATGGATGTACATTTTTGGTCTGTAGTATGGAAAGGCTGGTGTATAAATAATCCAAGCGGCCTTTCAGGTTGAACCAAGCAACACAATGTCATAATTCTTCAAGTGGGATAATAATACCACACAGCTGACAGTAAGCAGAATAACCTCAGAGGCTCTAGACAGGTGCTGAAAAAGGCTGGAACAAAGCCTCTACTGAAATAGCTCAGTATTTATACACAGCTCCTGTAAGAACACTCCAAGAGATAAACCTTAACTACTTTGGCTGGATGAAAGTAGAAACAAATTTAGCTTTGAGAAACACATCTATCACTGCTTCTTTCTGCTCATGTAAATCTGGCATTTTAGATTAAAACTCTGCAGGTATTATTTTACCTGACACCGCTAAAGAGCATTTAGGTCAGTGTGCATAAAGAGGCAGAGCTTTCCTGACACTGGTTTTCTGGAACTCTGTCTGCCTTTGAAGGGCTTCTCTGCCTCTCTCCGGTGTCGTTTTCCCATGAGAGAATTTCAGAGCAGGTGATGCACTATGCATTTTGCTTAACTTGTATTGCTGTAGAAAAGCAGAAATCTATCAATATTTACTTTGGGAAATGTTTTTCCTGCAATCTCTCTGCTACATCTCACTAGACCTTGCTCCTGGCTGGCAGGAGAGTGCTGTATAATCCCTGTCAGGAAGATGACGTAAGGTACCTTCTCTTTCACAGCCAAATTTACATTGAAATCATCCTGCTGCAGGGTGAGGAAGCGGCACAGCAGCCTTGTGTGAAGCCTTCCCTGAACAAAAGGTTTAAACATCTTTAGGTACTTTGCCTTATCTTAAGACGAAAGGAGTATTCTGGATGTACAAATATACATATGGATAAAGACAGGGATTGTTTAGGGCATGAAATACCAACAAGATTATTATTAGCAGTATTATTTAGCTGTGGTTTTTCAACATGGTTTGTTTCAGAGTTGCTCTCTGTTTACAGATGAATAATGGAACAGGTGCACATTATACTGAAGCAAAAGCATATGAAATGAAGGGAGAAACATTGGGGAATGAGACAAAAATACAGTAAATTATTCAGTGATGTCCAACACTTGCATAAATTTCTGTAGTTCCATTGAAACGGCAATGGCTGTTATCAAAGACCAGCTGAGCATCCCAACTGATGAGATACAGAACCACTGTGTTATTTTGTTCACATTTTCTAAACCACAGAAAGGAGTGAATTCAAGAAGGTTAGTAAATGTATCACAATTTAGTTATTTTATTTCTTTTATATGTAGTAAAAGCTAATGCATTTTTTTACTGCATGTTCTAACTCAGATTTTACATTCATTATATTAAGGTACCCTGTAAGAAAATATAAAATCTACATTAGTGCTTAAATGCAAGTGCATTTTGTAGAAGAATTTATAAATATTAACAGGATAAAATTTACAAATTCAAAAGACACCATTTGCAGCTATAAATGTTTAATTCTGAAGGAATGGGAATAACATTTTCATATTCATGAAAGTCTTAAGCCATATCAAAGAAACAGTTATGTACAAAGTGTTAAAATAACAGGACAAACCAGTATTGAACTGAGGCGATTCAGTCTTCTCTGCTACCCTTTCTAGTCCCCATTCAATACATGACTTTTAGGTCCAAAATATCTGGTAAGAATCTGGGAAGTGGAAGCCCAAATCCTAGTATTAGTTTTATTGATTCAATATACTCTTCCCTGGCAGAATTTATCAATATTACTGCTAATCCCAAATGCTAGGCTTTATGAAATCTTTCATGAAAAGACAACGAAAGACAAAGTTTATCAAGGTCCTCCTTCAATAATCAATCTAGATGATGAGTCATGGTACTCACTGGTTTATACATAAGCAATGGACCAGCATCTTCAGAAGTTAGTTTAAAACCACAAATTAGGCTTCTGACGTTTGTGTTTTGTTGGTTTTTTTTTCAATAGAGCAGTCACCTTAGAAATCAAGTCAGAGTTCAGAGATTCTGGAAAAAGACCAAAATCTCATCCCAGGACTGAGGGTGGAGATTTCAAAGGCACACTGGCAGTGCCTGCTTCTCACAGGATACAAAAGGGCATCGAAAGCCCAACTTCTATTCACGCTCTTGAAAATGCATGCCCAACGCTGAGTGCTGGGGTTTGCTTCTGAACATCTCAGCCATGGTGTCTAAGTCTAGGTGACTTTTAAGTGAGGAGTTGGAATAGTTCAACTTTTGCCATTGACAAAACAAAATATTATCATATTTTCAACCTTCCCACCACAGACTCGCCAGCTGGAGTAGCAGATGAAACTAAAGCATTACAGTGGTCCTTGCATTTTTCCATCCCTGAACCAGGAACTTCAGCTCTCCTGTTCCTTCAAGGCCAATGAAGGCCAAAGCTACAACTCTCTTCTGAGGTGGTGATCTGGAAATAACCTGACTAGTTTAATTTATCACTTCCAGGATCACCAGAACAAGTGGGAAAAGGATAAATGGAAGATGAGAAAACTTGCAAGGATCAGATTTCTAAAGAGCTCACAAACTTACCTGGAGCACTTCTCCTTTCACACACCGTTAGTGTAATTACACACTCAGGTCTGAGACATGTACACATGCTTTTCTGTTCTGTTACTTTATGATTATGTATGCAGCACCCCAGTCCCCAAACTACACATATATACTACTGGATGCATACACAAAGAAATAGAACCATAAACATTCAGGATGAGCCATAACAGTTTTGCCTTTGTTCTCCCTGCAGCTCAGATAACACTAACCATAGAAGGGCTGACCCACGCAGAGGAAACCAAGAAAACTAAGTCTCAGTAATATATTATTAGTCTCATTTTCACTTGTAAGACCCAGCCAAAGACATTAACTTAACAGGAACAAAGAATCTGTCAGGAACAGAATTTCCTTGTCCGTACATCATAAAAAATATAATTGTGCACTCTCCTGCCCCAGGCCAACACAGAGCAGGGTCAGTGAGCTATGAAGGAGTGGGAGAAACACCCTTTTGGAGATGAACAGGTAAAGGTGAGGCAGGTTTTCAGGTTAGTTGTCACTCAAAGTCAACATTTTGAATGGCTAAATATGAAGGTATGCCATAAAGTATGAAAAATTTAACTCCTTAAGAAGGGTACTTCCAACATTGCAGACATAACTGAAGTAATTTATCATCACTGGAAAAGGACTATTCATTTCTTCATTCTACCTAGCATGAGGTATGGGTTTTTTTCTTCCTTTGCATCTGTCACTTAACATAAAAGTTAAGAAATAACAGCATAGAAAGAAGAACACAGCATAAAAGAAAGAGTCAGTACAGGCTGTGACACAACGCAAGCCTCAGAAAAAGCAAAGCATTTAAGATGAAATGGGACTAAAGAAAATTCTCCCATATAATCAAACTGCCACTCTGC
Organism: Eurystomus gularis; assembly: GCA_013400335.1. Classification (NCBI taxonomy): domain Eukaryota; kingdom Metazoa; phylum Chordata; class Aves; order Coraciiformes; family Coraciidae; genus Eurystomus; species Eurystomus gularis. The sequence goes on from VZZY01013548.1 coordinate 56,001, forward strand.
CTAGGCCAACTCCTGCATCATCAGCACTAAATACCTGCTGATTTGACAGATACTCATACTGTCATATTACCTTCATCAACAAATTCTCTTCAGGTATTTTCCAACCCAGTACATAAACAGCAACATAACAACCTAATTCTCAGGTATAAACATGCAGACAAGTGGAAGATGAACTGCATATTGTGCTATTAAACTCTTTAAGTACAATTTACGGTTAATTACCTTTCACAGTGGAAAAAAAGAAAGCCTCCACAACCAGCTCCATGCTAGCTTCCCCAGGCTTTAATTGCTTACTAAAACTGGGATTGGAGGCTAACTAGAATCTCAAGCACTACATTCAACAATGGCAGCTCAGCAGAAGTGCTCAGTTTTAGTGTTTTCCTTTGCTGCAGGCCAAGAAGTTACAGGGAGGGAAAGCCTTATAGCCTTATGTCTTCTGTTTCTCATTAAATGTTGCTGTGCCATTGTAATTACAAAATACCATCAGAGAGGAGGCCTCGCAGGCCTTTTCCAACTGCAAAAGGCAGCTTAGACTTCTTATTTTGTAAATAGAAGAACTGAAATAGTGGGGAAGTGTATTTTAACAATATATTCATTATAGAATATTAAGGCTGCATTTATGAGATGATGCATTATTTGTGCCCCAGAATCCAGTTGACTATTTTTTCCTAGTCATTCCATCACAGCACAAAATGCTGTAGTGTTTACTCTGGGGTCTAGAAACTGCTGGAGCTATGTGGAGTCTTCTTGGCCCTGAATTGCCCATGGTGATATGCTTAAATCTTTAAAGAGAAAATAACCCTTTATTGATTAAATTCCTTTACAAAACAGTACTTTAGTCCCTTGATTTTATATGTGTACATATAATTTTGCAGACATGCATAACATGCTTTTTTTTCTTTTTTTCCTTTTTAGTTCTACAGAATGTACTTGCTCTCAAACCCCAAGGATGTGGCAAATGAGACAGCAGTGCAGGGTGGGATGCAATAGTATTTTTATATTATGCGACAATTGACTTTAGAGCAGCATGTGAAATAGTGTCCTTACAACAGCTGAAAGCTCTCCTTTAATGAATTCCAAAGGAAAAACAGTTACTTCTGAATTTTCATTTGAGCAGGTGCTCAAAATGCTGCTGTGCACACTGTAAACAGTTATGTCCTATGAATGATAATAGAGAGAGAGAAATTAGAAGATAACCAAGCTCCATGATTTGTGCTCTGTATCTCCCTGTTTCAGGCCATATGCTGCAGGCGACTGCCAGGCTATTTTTAGAAATGTACTTATGTGAACATACTCTATTTTACCCCATGTCTATATACACAAGTATCTTTCAGCTCTCCACAGCTCTTCACCTGCACCAATTGTTCCACAGGCTCTAAGGCTGTCATTATTCAAGGTCATGTTTGTCTTCAGGTCAAGTTTCCTGCAGTAATAAGTACATCCTACTTTCTGCAGCAGTTTTATGTTGGTAATCTCCTTCCATTAGCTCCAAAAAAAAACTTTAAAAATGCATTTCAAAGCCCTGACCTCAGATTTATTTACACAATGTGGATATATAGACTGGAATGAAAACTGGGCAAGTTCTTGTCTTGCTTTCTGGAAGGAACAATAAAACTACCCAGTCCCCAGCATGATACCACCTAGTTTTCTTTGTGATATTCTGTCTAGGATGTACTCCTGTTTTTATAGTCCAGCATAGTAAGGACCAGCTGGTTTTGAATATGGACATTGCCACATGTCAGTCCATTCCAAAAAGAGCCAATTCAAGTACAGCTGAAATCTTTTCTATTCTTTGCCCTGACCCTCCACCTCTACTCCATGAAATAAACTCAGTGGGAGCCAACTCATGATGTAAGGGGGAAGAAAGATTATGTCTCTGCTTCCTAAGTCTTTCTTGTGCTTCCTCTCTTCTCTGTACCCGCTCTGTACTATGACAAGAAAGGGGGAAGAGGAAGAATTGAGGCACCTGTCTTGAGGTAAGGTATCAGCCTGTGAAAGACAGTGGCCACTTCATCCACACACTGGTGCAGTACTTTCCTCTCAGCAACAATGACAGTGCCTCAGCAATGTGGGACAGCTGCTCCACGTTTGCATAGCTGCAAGTATTCAGGCTCCTCCATGGGGAAAGCAGCTGCAGAAGTTTATCTCCACCCAACAGAGCCTGAGGTAATTTTAGGAATCAGGAACAAAAGCTGGAACCCCTTTGGCCTTGAAGTCATGATCCAATCAATCAGATTCAGATGAACTGGAAGGTGTAGAGCTCTGGTGCCTGCATGTCCAAAGCAAATCCAAACACATACTAAATCCACTGTGGCACACTCCAAGTCTAACAAGCCTAAAGAGGCTGCCTACGACACTGGGCTGTTAGAGCAGCTTTTCAACGGTATTTTGAAAGGACTCCTCCAAGCCAGGCGGTCTTCCTGAACTTGTTATGCAATAGGCCTACAAATAGTTCATTCAGCACAGTCCTGAGGATTAGTCTTGTTCAGCTGGACACTTTGTGCTTGATCCTCACCAAGCAACAGAGTGTGGTGAAGGCATTCCTCAGATTTGCTGACAGGAAGAATCTGCTGCCAGAAGTCATCCAAATATGTAAGCTTTCAGAATACAACATTTCCTTAGACACCCAAAATGTCTCTTCTCTATTGCTCCTCCTAGTAATTACATCAGGCAACTTCACAGTCAGTTGTCATGAGATGCCAGATTGCTCTAGGAAGAACATGTAAGGTGGCATTTTAGTCCTATTGCAAATGACAGTTCAGGGTCAGCAGCTGGCCACAGCTGAAGTAAACTGTATAGGGGAGACTTTCACAGTACTAGCAATAAAAAGGGCTCTGCCACAAAATTTAGTAGCAGTTTTCTCTAAGTAATGCAATGGTTAGGCTTTCAGTGACTAAGAACAGTGTTGTCTCGGCTGCCTGTCCATATACACACATTTAATTATTATAGACCCACAAAAGAACCAATTATATTCCAATTTAAACTCCCTCTCTTGTTTCTGCCATTTAATGCGCTGAAAAAGAAAAGCATGAAATAATTTGTATTTGTTATCAGAATGGCTGGGAGAGGTTCAGAAGCTCAGACGCAACCAGGCCAGGACAAAATTGTTCATACCTGTGAGGGAATTTTAATTGCAGCACAAGCTAATAAGGCACATGTGTGATGAGACTGCAAGAAAAAAAAAAATACTCTGAGAATTCTGTTCTAAATTTATAGAATTAAAAAAATGATGAACATTAAATTAGGATTGCATCACCACTGACCTTAAAGCCAACAGGTCATATCTCTTGGTTGTGGTGATCTCAACCACAAAACTCACTACTCCACCCTGTTTTGGCAAATATAAATAAGCAGTTGTTTGGAGCATTTTATGAATAATGAAAATATATTTCCTCATACTCTGGTTAGATATTTTTCTTTTTCTGATAAAAAAGAAAAGGATGTTCAGTTATTAGAAAAAATGCATTCCAGGCCCTGTAAGGATGTTACTATGTTTGGGGACAGTTTCTGGAACCTTACTGAGGGGGATTGAACCTGCTTTTGTACAGTCTTGCTTCAGAAGAACTCTCTAGTAAGATAGACATGTATATTATTCTAAGCAAAAGTTCCTTCCTCTTAATTTAAAGGTCCAGAAATGTGCAAAGCTTTGGCAGCCACACAACATGGATATTTTCACTCAAAGAAACCAAACTCTTCTTAATTGTTAGTGTCTTGGCAAGTATCTACATACATCAGGAGCTAAAATCATATTACACTTGGGAGAAACTGCCTGGTGGCTCCTCCATGCTGACAATGCAACTATGTCATTTGGGGGTGGAAGGTAAACTCTGGTTTAAAATGAATTGTTTGGTGTAGGAGTCAGCTCTGCAATTGAGGTGAGATGATCTGCCCTCCTGTAGAACACCATATGAAGTGTCTGCTGACAATTAGCTGTTCCATCTCCCTTGGTGGGGTCTGTGTGTCTCTCACTGACCATGCTGTCTCTGAGACCATCTCAGAGCTGGCATAGTTCAGCATGATAGCTGCTGTGCTTCACAAGAACATTGCTGAAGTATTTCAAAGACAAACATGTTTGTACAATTAAAATGTCTATTCAACAGAAAGCAGCCTTGGTGGCTTCTGGTCCATGAGGACTTCACCCAACTCTCTGGCCACACAGCCACAACAATATACCCTTATTCCAAAGCCACATGGCTGTACCTTTACTGCTTCACCGTGCAGTTATGCATAGCCCCACCAGCTCTCCAGGGAGAGGAAAACTGCTCTCCATTTCTAGATCAGAAAGGCCTCACCCCAGAAGTCATTATCTAAAGTATCTCAGCTGGCCAGACTTGATCTCACTCAGGGTTAGGCAAAGGTTTCTCAAGCTGGGATTGTCAGAATTTGGCAGATGAAGTTCAGATTCAAAGAAAAGAGTTTAGATATTGCAGAGACATACTTAATGTCACAGAAATGCCTTCCAGAGCTGTTCTACCATTCTTCAGCTAATAGGAAGGCTATTTAAAGAAAGAAGGCTCTTTGCAGTGATCCAATCATTTTGAACAGCACTGCTGTGTGACCAGCCTTGGTCACAGATTTTTCTATTCTTATTTAGGGAACAGAGATCATCTAGCTATTTCTGCACAACTGAATAGACCAATTAAAATATTAATTTCCATTAGCTCTGATTCTCTAGAATACTTCCAGATAGAGCACGCATCAGAACCAAAGGTAGCCTGACACTCAGGGAATGCTCAATAGTTTGGTGTTAGGTCTCTCTAATATTTTCATTTTGCTTCATGCTCACAAGCCTTTATTTCTTTTACATTACCAGTACAAGGCAGTTTCTGCTGGGTGCTGTCAGGACAGAGTCACAAATTGGCATCTCTGTCGTTAGTGAAATAATGCTTTGACAAGTACAATCAGGCAACACAAGCCCTCCTCTCATTAAGTGTTCCAGATGCTTGACAACAGGTGGGAATTTTTTTCTCTAGGAACTGAAGGAATTAAAACACATCAAATTTTAACTGTGAAAGATCACATATGCACATTTAAGAGATCTAGATAAGCTTAGGAGGAGATGTCTACAACATTACCTGAGAACTTCACTATTGTTAATACTTAGACTGCTCACAAAATATATTCAGAGGTACAAACCACAAAACATCCCATGGAAAGTCTAAATTCCCCTTCCTGCAGGAATGGCAGCTTTTGCGTTTCCTGAGAGATCGTATGTGATGGCTTCAGGACATTAGATCATTTTCTGACCACTTGACCTCTGCAGATTTCTGGTTTTAGCACTACCCACTGCTCTAGATCAAATGCACCCAGTTTCTCCTCCTCTATTAGCACACTTCTGCCAATAAGATACCATAAGAGTGCCTCAGCAGTAGATTCTCTGCACACAGCAAACAGACAGAAACTTTTTTCAGCCACCATAGCGTGCTCTCTCTCACTGGCTGGTACCATCCATGGTACACTACTTGGTGCGGCAAGCTGCAGTAAGCACCACTGCCGCCAGCCTGAAGATTGCACTCTAATGATCAGCTGCTTGTGCAAAGCAATGAACCAAGGTTGCAGGCTGGCTGGCTAGCAAAGAAAATCCTGCTGTATCTTCATATGAACATTTCTCCCCATTGATACAACTTGTTTTCTAGACTGCTTTGAACCATAAAATTAATGCAGCAGTCTCATTTTCGGTCTCCTGCGCCTCAAATTCAATGCAAGTTGTGTAAGAAACAGATGTACACTCAGCTATTGTCCTTAACAAAGTTGAGCAGAAAATTTTACCCACCTACACAGGTGCTGTAGCTACCTCTGTGTGTACCCAGGAACCAGCGATGCTTACACTGAGACATGGAAGGATACACATTCAGCTACTGCTCTGCAACTACCTTAACACAGCAGGAGGGATGAAGCTTAAACCAGTGCTAGTGATGAACTACTTAACACTTTTCTCTACTTTCTGCTTTTCCCTCACAATGCCATCTGCGGTTGCTTGCCTATCTTCAAGGGAAGAATCAGGCACGTAGAACTCAATTCTAAAAGTCTGAAGTGAGAGAAGTCATGAGGCAGTATGAGGTAACAGCTCAAACCTGGGGAGGAGAAAATATCTTTCAGCCCAGGAATTGACAGACATAAGCTTGACACTCATCTCACACTCCCATGTAGGCAACTACATGGAAAATTGGTCCTGCATATGAGTTACATATTAGAATATATTTTTTATCCGATGTCCCTCAGTAACATCACCATTGTCCCCTAAACAAAGGTAACTGCATGTGACAGTTTTTGCTTGCATTCGCTGGTATGATGACAATGAATTTTTCCTGAGGTGCAAAGGTGGAGAGAGCAGATCATACAGGCCCCTAGAAAGCCAAAGTACTTCTGGAGAACTAAGACCACAAAAATGGCACATGTGCAGATGACCCCCAAACCATCACATCTACTATAGTTGTAAGTTTTAGAAGCTTTTAGAAAAGAATTGTTACAGGTCAAATATTTTCTCACCCAATAAAACACCAACTTAGAGTAAAAAAAGCTTATTTTTTCAATATCCTAAAGCATCTAAAAAGAATAAAACCAAAACTATGCCTATAATGTTAAAAGTCATATACTTAAAAAAACCAAACATATACTTTCTAAAAAACAAAAAAGCATATGGAAAGAGTAACATCTGAGTTACCACATCTGACCTACTAGTTTCCATTTTAGAATTTGTTGCTCCAAGTAACCAAGCTCGATTAGATATGAGCCTATATTTAATATAAAGCACCCAGATAATCACTAGACAGTCCGTGAATTTGAGAGACAGAATTTACTCAATCCCATTTTAATTTCTATTGTGTATGGAAGTGTTTAGAGTCTGAGCCTTGCTAAGAGATGACAGAATATCATTATACAGCAAATCAAATGCTCTAAAGGCTGCTAAGAAACTTTCACTGAAATGACAGGCCTTGTGAAGTGCTTAGAAATGCTGTTTCATCCATTCTAGATGGGTTTAGGATAAGAAAATTCATATAATAAGATCATATATTTACAGCATATAGGCTGACCTTTAAACTATTCTGTTACCTAGAACTGGATAAGACTTTCAGCAATTGCTATCACACGGTCTTTGAGCTGCAATTTTTTTTAGTTTGTTATGAGAACTACAAAATCTGGGAGGACATTCTTGCAAGGTGGCACCCTTGTTCTTATCCATAGTCCTTCTAGCAAGTTGTCTGAAATTCTTTAAGCAAGATCGAACATTAGCTTCCTTTAAAAACACCGAGCTCAGGAAAGGGGAAACAACTTGACTTAGTATTTATATGCCAAGACAAATAAAAATGTCAGAGGAAGTGAATATTTTAAAAGACTAGGTAAACATACCCCAGGAGGGTGGCTCACTTTTCCTGGACAGCTCAAATACCCACACTTTTTTCTTTCCATAAGAAAACCAACTGAAAATAAAATTTAAGTGGCACAATTCTACTGTGATCACAAGCAAATGGAAGAACACACAGTTCTCCAGCTTTCATTCAGTGAATGAAACTCTTTACATCATAGTTTGTCCTACTCTAATACCAAACCTGAGAACTGAGTGATATTCACTAAAGGATACCATTACAAAGGTATGTATCAATATTGTGTTAACCTTGGGTTTGAATGCTGCTTTGCCTTTTACAAATAGTTTTCAAACAGAAACAAAATAAAAGTCAACTTTCTACATATCTTCACTGCCATATTTCCACTGTATCCTCCAGTTTATACTCTCAGGAGTGATGAGACAGGATCTTTGCCTAAGCTTCTAAAACAGCAGAACCACAGAATCATAGAATGGTTTGGGTTGGAAGGGACTTTAAAGGTCATCTAGTTCCAACCTCCTGCCATGGCAGGGATACCTCCCACTAGACCAGGTTGCTCAAGGCCTGATCACTTACAACCTGGCTTTGAACACATTCAGGGATGGAGCATCCAAAACCTCCCCGGGCAACCTGTGCCAGTGTCTCACCATCCTCATAGTGAAGAGCTTAAAACAGTTAATGGTGACAGTCTTGAGAGCATGGACAAAAGTGCACTAGGGAGACTGGATAAGATACAAACTAGGTTGTCCACAATCTAGCTAAAATCAAGGGCTACACAATCAAAAACTTCCACTCATTTGCTGGTTTGATTCAGAAACTGGATTTCTTCAATAAGTCCTTCCAGGCTTCCAGGAACCTGTTTATCTCAGGAGAAGTAGCTAGGACATTTTGCTAGGTGCTAAATTTTTTTGCAGTGGGCAGAAGCATTCAGATCAGATATTCTGAGCAGAACATGCAAAAGGATGATATAAGAGTACCCAGAAGATCTAGCATTCAGGGGAATAACTGGAGTTTGTGAGAGAAGAAAGTGTGCAAAGCAAACAGAAGGACTAACTGCATGCACGAGTGTTTCAAACTGTGGTATTGCTCCTGACCTCAAGCACCAGCTATGTTATGCATCAGATCAAAGCTAGGAAACACTTCTGGTATTGATATGCAAACATGCACACCAGGCATCTCGCTTTCTTTCAGACTTCCTCAGTCTGACACTGCTGTAGCTAACAGCTTGTACTAGGATGCAGAAACCCCAGTAGCAATGTGAATTGCTTGGGTTTTGGCTCCTTTTGCATACTAATAGAGAATACTAATGTATTCTCTTATGGCTGACAGCTATTTCATTTACTTCCACTGATGTCTGAGCTCTGGACCAAAGCAGAAGTTGCACATAAATCTCCTCTGAAGGTTTCCTTACCTTTTCAAAAGGTAAGGGTAAACCGGAAAGCTAGGGTTGGGCTTTTGTTCTGCCTGCTGCAGAAATGAAGACAAGAACAAAAGAAAAGCTCCAGCTTCTGTAGAGGCTTGAGGCAGTAGGGTCTATGCGTAGGGTCTGGGCCCATCTCTAGTTAGAAGCAAGTGTAACTGCCTGGCTTGAGCACACCCAACTGCTGTGGAAGCTGGGAGAACACATCAACACTGGACTGCTGAATGCATGAGCAGAAGAAACAAAGTCCTCTCCATTTCTGTTCCTTTTCTGTCCTGCTATTTACTTCAGAAATTTTTGGAATGTGAGTTTTGTGCTAATGAAGGTTGCTGGGCTGACGGTTAAACATGGCTTGGTCAGAAGCATGACAAGTCACCCTGGTGCTCTCCATGCTCCGCAGCTCCACACTTAGCAGCAACTGATCCCACCGAAAGAGCTGGCTCCAGACTGGGAGCCTGCAGCACACACCTGCTCCAGGGCTCCTCTCCCTACAACACAAAGCCTTCCTTGTCCTCACTTGAAATGTGAGCCCTTCCTCACTAGGTGCTTGTTCTGGGTGCTTTGTCCACATGTGCCAGGTGGTGCAAAGGCTAGGCTGGTCACCAGATGGAGATCAGCAACCATGCTGCTTGGGCTGGGAGTGCTTGCACCTCCAGGATTCCAGTTCTGTGTCTTGCGGAGCAAAGGGAATGAGCATTTCTGACATGTGGTGGACTGTGAAGAGATTAACAGAGCAGCCAAGTAAGCAGTACTGGTAAACTATAAAGTTCAGGGCAAGCACTGGGGTGGGATGAAGTGATAAAACAAAAGGTATTACAGAGGAGGCCCATGACAACAGGACTCAGAGTATCACCCAAACAGGAAGGGAAGGAAGGAGGAAAGGATAATGGAGTGAAGTTTAACTGCAATTATTTTCTTTGGCTTATTTCCTTTCCACCCAGCCTTCAATACTTCTGTTAGCAGGCTAATGTTACTATCATCCCGATACCTCATGCAATACTTTTGAAATTCATGTGTGCTACTGACTGAAGAGCATGATGGCACAGATAAGCTACTCCAAGGGCTACAAATGCCTTACGCTCAGGCGCTCGGATCTGAGTGTTGCTCTCCCCTCCCCATTTCCCATCTCATCAGCTCTGTTACTGATAACATAATGGTGTTTTATTTTTCCATTAGTCTATTCATCATGTCAATCAAGAGATACAAAACATCAGGGTTACAGTAACATATCCTAAACATAGTATCCAACTAGTAAGGTCTTATTACCAGGAAATATTTTCCTATGGCCCTTCACTGGAAAGAAACACATCGGAGGCCAGCCCATTTTGGCAGCAGTTATCAAACAAGGAAAAAAGAGAGAAGTGTCTGAAAAGCAATATATTTTGCTTCTCCTCCCCTTTTGGAACTGAGTCCAAGAATATTCTCTGGCTGAAGCCCCATGGAAGAGGCACACAGCTGAACCAACAGCCTTTATTGCATACTCTGAGTAACATAATAAACGTGTGGCAGCACACCAGGCCATTTCTAAAGCTACGTTCTTTGATCCCTATGCTCTCCTCTGCTGATTGCTGCCTTGAAGACTGCCTCAATTGCTTCTATTCTTGGCTTACTTCTTAGGAAAATACTGTTGGAGTGCACAACATCAGTATTAAACTCTCTGCCTCAATCCTCAACAGGTCATGATAATCAATCCCTTCCCTCCCAAGAAATGGGGGTTTGTCCTCCAACACAACTGCATCATAATGGTGCTGCTTGGCTGTTGTTCAGCAGATGCTTTCTGTATCTGCAGAGTGGCCTTCAGCATGGCACTAACACCTGGGGAGACTAGAAAGACTGGGAAATACATTGTCATAAGTTTCCTTTTTCTGTTTGTCTGCAAATATTTCTGCTGTTTTGATTGCTGTGCTCATTAGTGAAAGTTCAAGGCAGTCCAGCTAGGTTTTCCCTGCATTTTAATAACACATAGAAGTAAAAAATGGGATGTAGAAAGTTATGCTATAAAGTATAACATCTGATTACATCCATTTAAATAATACTGTCAATTCAGCATTGCCTGGAAGACATTGAGTGTAACTCACCGAGAGATCTGGCTTCACTTGAAAGAGCTAAAAACTGCCAAACACCATATTGTGCGGATGGCACATACACAGCACATACACACACATACACAAAATCGCACTGTTAAAACATTTATTTCTTTATCTCATTGTTTGATCCTATGAAATAGATACTGTCTAATGCTCCCAGGCAGCTGTGAGAGCAGAGCACTGGGAAGGAAGATTTCTAGAATCTAACTCTGCCTCTAATATCAACTTTCCTCTGCAGCTGAACAAACCATTCTCTCCCTTCCTCTCCCTCAGTCTTTCCATCTGGAAAAGTGAAGACATTTGCACCTGTGCTGTGGGTGCCTGTGCTGTGCATATAAATCAGTATATTTATAAAAATGACTGGAAGATGAAAAGTTACATATTTCTGATTTAATGCATTTATTTATATTTTTGTGGAGCAAACCAAACCCCAAAGCAGCCTGCAAACCTAGCTTCATTACAGATCTAATCCAGAGTCCATGAAATTCAGTATCCTTAAGGTTATGGCACAGGCACCTCACGCTTGATGTTAAATATGAAGAAGTTCTCCTTGCAACTAATGACGATCATCTACAAGCTATCACAATAGACAAAAATCATAACAGAAGGCAGTAGACTCAGCTCTCCTCCCCCTTCTCCAAACCAGGCCCCAGTCATGAGCCTGAGAACACTCCTACATTGAGTTACGACTGTCAGCACCCAGATGAGCACCTCCCATTACAGAATGCTACTACAAACCGGCTGCAAAAACCCCTTGGACAGCATCGTCTTGGTACGTGTTCACATTAGAGAACTCAGCTTTCTAACAAAGCAACTAAAACCTTTAGCTTTCTAACAAGAGGCTACAGTATTTCCTAAACCCCAGGTTGCTCAGCCTTCACATGCATAAGGCCCGTCTTTTTTTTCAGAGACCTACAGGAATGATGAGCCTGGATTAAACTGAATTTCAGCAGGATTTTTCTCTTTGGCCAAGGTAGCTGTTTGAGGAAGAAGCCAGCTACACTATTTGTTGTAAGAGGCACAGATGTATAGCTTTGTCTTGCTGAAAAGCAATTTTTAAAAAAAGTCGGGGGATTTTTGTGTTTTGATTTTTTTTTTTCTTTCTTATGCTTCAGGAGGTGATTTAATTTTGCAACAGGCACAGCCTTGTAATCTACACTCTGACAAGTCTAAAGTTTCTGCTTCTGAGGGAGTTCCCTGTAACAATCACGGTGGCTTCTGCCTGAGAGAAGTCTTAACACAAGATCCAACTTGCCTGCAGCATTTTTTTTCCTTAATAAAAAATTCTCTCTTGGAAAATGTGAATTTCCTTTGGAAGCTTTTCAGAACTCCGAAGACTAAGCACTGGGGAAGCAGTCATGTCAGAGTATTGGGACATTAACATTACAATGGCATAATTTACCTATTTAAACGTCCAGCTCCCTCCATGTACACTGAAACTCCTGGTTGTCCTCACTTCAGACGCATTTCTTATTGTGACAGGTAAGTCTTAAAAAAAAAAAAAGACATCTGTCCATATAATACCCCAGCTAACCACTGGTATACGCTAGAAAATACCCTTTCCCTTGCTTTACTGCAGCAGCCCCATTCACAGGGTTGCCCCCAGCATGAGCCCCCTTTGTTCCACGCAGCACGGGAGCGCAGGAGAACATCCGCGCTGCCCAACAGCCCAATACACCGCTCAGGGCTGCAGCGAACTTGCGCTGCCCTGCCTGCACAGCAAAGCAAAGCTAACGTTATTTACATCAGAAAAAAAACAACCCCTAGATTTGTTGCTAGAGTAATGAAAACCAACCTCAGCTCCACACAGTTGCTGATGAACTGTTTGCCCTTCACGAGCACGGTTTCAAACTGGGCACTGTGTATGTAAATGAAGGGGTTTATTGCTTCACCGCTGTTCAGCATGGGGGCCGTTCACTTTTACTAGAGTTCCTTTGGCATAATGAACATGACTTGACTAGCAATGAGACATGCCTTGTCTCTCTACCCTCTATAAAAATAATGGCTTCATCAAGAAGCACTGAAGTCCCCCAAGGTCCCCTCCTCAATTTGTGTACTGAATACAAAACTTCTACATCCAACATACACAATCCTTATCGGCCTCGTTACAGTTAACCCAAAAATATGCAGGTGAAAGACTCTGGATCTTCAAGCATATAATCATGGATATAACTACAAGCAATTCCAGTGAAGCTATGCATTTATAAATTCAAGACCTGTATTTTTTTTTTTTTCTTAAGCTTCAAACAATATCTTTTATTCTTATTCAACTGAGAAAAAAAATGCTTTCAAATGGTATCATGGTTAAAATGAGGATACTTTAGTGAAAGGAAAAGTCATTTTCAGTAATATTTAGTAATTTTTGAAGTAATATTTAGTATTCAGTAATAGTTAGTATTTTCCTCTTCCTCAAGCTCTTAAAAAAAGCATGAAACAGAGTTTCTCATTTGGAGGCTGGACCCACGGATGCTGCACAGTGACCTGCTCTGAGACAAGTGGCACATTCCTCAGGAGCTCAGGATGTATGTCAGCAGGCACCTCCCAAAGCACCGGACCGACTGGTGAAGAAAAGTGCCCCATGTTCCTCTTTGGCCATGCTGGGCTGTACAGGAGGCACGGCAAAGCACTGGGAGAAGAGGAGAGCTGGCATTTTGGGGAAGCCACACTGAATTTCTCTGCCTGTGACCTTCTCCAAGTGACAAAGGCTCTCACTCCCAAATACCCTTTAAGTCACTGATGCAATGTTACTGACACCTCTCAGTCTGCTTAAAGAAATTACCTGTTTAGATGTCAGCCTCATTTGATCCCCCCAAATCTGTTGACCTGCGGACCTTCACAGCATACAAAACCTGGGTCCAGACCTACTGGTTTCATATGATCCCTAGCTATTCTACAGCAGAGGAACATTGCTAACATTTACATCAATGAACTTAAGTCAAGACATTTTGCATTCTGTTGATAAAGACTCCCATAAACAAGGCTAAAATTCAAAGCCAGATTGTTAACTAGGCTTATGACTTAAGGGTATTTTTTATTCCTTTACTTCCAACCATATGTAGACTTTAAGAGATCCATAAGACCACCATCTCTAAATCAAACTACTGTGTAAAGACTAAAAGCACTGACTTTTGGACAAGCAGCACATACGAGAGCCTTGGTTTTTAAATGGGAATTTCGCAACTTCCCACCCTGGGTGCTGGGGGCAGCTCCGATTTCTGCTTCACTTCTTCTAACCATTCCTCAGTTTTGACACAACACAGTCAAACCAAATCCAGAGTAGTTTAAAGTAACCAGTACTTGGAAAAAATAGTAATGGTTAATACTCCATTAAAATAAAAAGCCATTAATCTACAATCATTAATCTCTTTTAAATCCAATGACGCTGACAGGAATTAACAAATTTGGTTTTGAAAAAAATACTAAGCACAAGAAATGTATTACATATCCTGAGAGATATATAAAAAAACAGCTAACCCCTGACTCTCAGCCACTCATCCCCACAATCCAGCCATCCATTACATAATGACAACACACCTATGCCCACAGGCCAGCCCAGGAGCTGGGCTTGGGAACTCTGATAAGAACCTATTTACACGCCTGTCCTACGAAGCCACACATCCCTGTGTGCAAGACAGAATGAGACTGGTTTTCTAAAAACCCAACACATACTCCTGGTTCATACGAAAAGCCTCCGTTAACAACTGCATAGATCGCCTGTGATTTAACAGAAGGGTTTCACCTCCTGAAACATTCTGCTCCCTCTCCTGTAGGACTGTTTATTATACTGGTGATTTATTTAAAAGCAGATACACAAAGAATACGTACATAGAGGAAAAAAATCCACAGAAATTAACCAGAAGGGATTCAGGGTGGGCACAGATTTGATTGACTGAATGCAAATAGAAACCCAAACCTACAGTCTGGAATCAATGCTAGCGAGCTGCATAACACAGCACATCAGCTATGATGATTAACATGCTTATTTTTCTGCTGAGAACTTGATGTGCATTTATAAGAATGGAACACGACATGCCATTAATTCTAGGAAGTTAAATGGATAGCTTTGCCTTGCAAAGACTGGCTCTCTATCATTTTAAGGAAAGCAAAATCTTTGCACAGGACTACTTCAGGCATAACAGAAAGCTCTATCATAGAATCACAGAATCTATATAATCAGAAAATATCATCTGCTGCACCTAGCAAGCCTTGCTTTGCCTCACCCCCTCCCCAATATGTGCACAAACAGAATTTATTAATATTTTTCCCCCATCGCTAGCCCAATACATTAAATCATCATCTCTGTAGCAAAGCTACTGCTGCAGCAACTTCCTGCACTGCATCATTCACCTACCTCTGACTTCATTGTTCCATGGGCCATGAATAAATAAAATCCAGCATCCAGGTGGAGCTGTCACAGTTTCCCTTTGCAGTGGATGTGCAGCAATAAGCTAAAAAGAGCCGGCTGGTCCTACTGGAGGCTGAAGCTGGGTCAGCGCCTCGCTATGGAGCAGGGGAGTGCGGGGCTCCTGGCTGACGGATAGACTGTGCTGATCAGCAAATCTACCTAACGGCGCTGCGATGGGCCGGACCTCAGCGCTTCTGCTCAGCAGCTTTCCTCCCTTAGACTCACCACAGCTCTGTGGCAATTCCAGCTAGTAAGCAATCTCGCTGCAAGGTCAGTGCCCTTTTTCAGCCTTACAAGACGTATCAGTCAGCGTAAGCAGCAGATGCTGGTCTGGGTGAAAATGATGATGCTCCATTTGCCTTCGCAGAACTAAATCGCATCCTAAATTGGATACTAATTCTCAGCTAAAATTAAACTCCTGTACTGCTCAGCCCAAAATGGGGTAGGTTATCTACTTACAGCCCCAAATTTGGAACAATATCAGTGATGCATAAGCACCAAAATGCTATAGCATAACTTTATGCCTAAGAAGAATGAAATTTATCCTCTAATCATAATTTCATCTATGATTGCCCCCAACCCCCCAAGATCGCCCTCTTAAACATCACCAAACCAGATCAAATATATATCAGCCTCTCCAGCTCCCATGGTATTTTTTGAACTCTGCCCATTGCCTCTGTCAGGCTTTTGCACATCACTGGAAGTGCAGCTCTTACTGACTGTGTCAACATGGACGGGTGCTCAGCACTTTTCATTGAAAAATTTATTGCTTGGGCTTCTCAAGCCTTCAGAAGGAAAAACTGTTCCCTTTTTCCTCTTTTCTGCAAAAGTATCTCCTTTAACTCTGAAATACATATTCTGTATTTGCTGTTTATGCGGCATTTTCAATACATCTTGAAATAAAACCCAATGCATGGGCTAGATGGCTGACATTTCTTGTGTAGGGCAGCCCGAAGTAGTTAAGGTTTTAAAATAATGAATTACATGAAAAAGCAACACTATTTACACTGTTTCCATCTAACTCATGAAACTTGAGCTAAGCTTTTACTGAAGTTCATGCACCCTTCAGAATAGCCTCAGTACAGACACATGCTGCCAAGCCAGCCCCAACTGATGCTCACCAGTTGCCACGATTTGAACAGCAGCAAATCACAGACATGTAATGAAAAAAAACAGTAAATCAGGATCTGTTCCACCAAATGCCAGATCTTTGCCACTATTTTGCCAGAGGGTTTGATATCCCTTGAAACGGTAACTTTTTGAAAAAACCTTTCTCAACTACTTATCTGTAGTTTTGCATACAGAGGTAGAGGTTGGCAAGGAGCTGCAGAATAAACAGAAATAATACATGATGTACTACATGCAGCAAGCACTTGCTATCTGTATAGCTCATGTTACGGCAGTATCTGACTACATGCTACTGACTGTGTTGAGTCTGAGCAATAACGAAGTGTCTGTGTCCCTGTTTGGGACAGAAATGTCACAAATTCAGCTGGACTGAACGTGGAGCCCAAGGGTTTTTTACAATCCTTTTCCCAAATCTGAGGAAGAGTTATTGTGTACAGCTTCACTTCTTCCCTACCAGACTCCTCTAATGATAAAATTACTTTATTTCATTCAGCTCTGTTAGTTTTCTGGGATAACATTACTCAGGCTTACTTTAAAGAAGTCTGTCAACAAAGGAGGACTAGAAGTTCTTTCAAGACCTGAGAAGTACGGCAGCAGTTAAGTGTAATTCAGGGTTGACAGATAAGGTTTTCCCCTTTTGACAAACAATCCCACACACTAAATCTCAAGGTATTGGAACATCAGGTGGTTGTATCAGACTATCAATCTCAAACCTCTGTATCAAACCCCACATGTCCCTCCCCTGCTTTGTGCACTTGCTCTCCCCTTGGTACCCCCTTGCTGATGGGAGATCTTGATGGTTTGCTGTCAGGGGGACTCACTCCTCCTCACATGCTCCCTTGTATCATCCCAACCTTTAGATTTACCACTGCAGGGACACATGAGGTGGGTGCTTTTTATGAGCCAGAAATAGCATATTCAAAGGACTGGAGTGCTGACATGCATTTTCTGACCAGCTCCTTATGCAGTCAAGCAAGCTTGCTGTGGAGCAATGGCAGGGAGCAGCCAGTGTGTCTCCAGCATGGAAACGTGGCCATGCAAAAGTGTTAGGAAGAGAATTCAACAAGAAATACAGAGGGACTAAAAGGCTATATGAGAACGCCTGTGTGTTTGGCTCCTATCTTGCTTGCTTCATCATTCCCAAAGCATTCCTTCAGCCTAAGTCCAAGACCTCCAGTGCAACCAGAATGTCTCTTTACTGCCTCCCTCCACAAGTTCTTTCCATTAGAAGATGGTGCGTCCAGAGAGACTTTTTCTCAGCACATTTCTGCATAAAAGGGATCCGTGACAGTTTCCGTGCTGTATGATTCACCTTTGTCAGGTAATTCATCACCAAATAACAGAAAGCTCTCTCTTTCAAGGTTCAAGGTCAAATATACATAGACCAAAATTTTATGCAGAGCTTCCCAGTGAGTGGAGGATCATGCAGGCTAAGCAATTCCCTGTGTTCAGGCCTTGCATCACTGCCTCTGGAATGGCTTTGCAGTGCAGAGGTAGAAAAAGAATGGAGGAAAAAAAAAGCCTAAATTCAAAATCTGAGTGTGCCGCCTCTCCAAAATCCACACCAGAAGTCCTTAAAAGCTTTCTCCACCTTTCCCTGTGGAAAAGTGGAGATAATTTTCATTCCCTTCTGTTAAGCACTTCTGAGACTTTCAAAGCAAAGATGCTGAATAAGTGCGAAAGTATTATTGAAATACATATGGGTAAGAACAGCTTCTATACCCTCACAATAATAAAATAAAAAAGACTATCCAAGACTGCACATCTCAAGACCAGCTGGAGCTGGGAAGAAATCCTCTGCTATGAGGTTACCTAATTAGCTGGAGGCAGGCATTCAACCTTCTACTCCATTAGACCCCATGAGCTGCAAGTCTGACCAGTTTTATGCTCAGAACAGCTTAGTTTGTTATTTTTACTGCACTGCTAAAGCTGTTCGGGGAGCTGGAGGAGGTCACCATTTCATAAGAGTTGATTTACTTTTCCTCATATTTTCTACTTGACTGACTTTTCCTCCTGTTCCTTCTTGCCTTACTTTTCCTCATGTTTTCTACTTCAAACCCCCTAATAGTTCAGTGACCTCAGCCTGCTTTAAAGCAAATCAGTTGTGATGTCACTACAAGGATTTTGACCTTCAGAGACAGAAAAAAAGCATGCTGTGGAGCTCAGGCACCTGGGATGTATGAGAAGAGCAGTCAGAGCACAAGGAATCCAAAAAGGCTCTGTAGTCCTGGAAAAGGACAGTTCGCAAAAATACTGATAAAAGTTGTGTGAATGACACTGAAGTGGCCAGTCTGCTTTTACACAGCATCATCTCCCCTCTTACACAAGCTCAAAGTTTAGCACCTTCTCAGGTAAGTCTCCCTGACAGTCACAGCAGAAAAAGCTCAAGATCACGTAATTCTGATCCTACTTTTATTTACCTATGGGAAGTCAGGGAAATACTCATTTGCATTTATCATAGAATCATAAGTTGGAAAAGACCTTTAAGGTCATTGTCCAACCATTAATCTGACTCTACCAAGTCCACTGCTAAGCCATGTCCCTCAGCACCACATCTACATAAGTTTAAACACGTCCAGAGATGGTGATTCACCACTTCCCTGGACAGCCTGTTTCAGTGCTTGACAACCCTTCCAGTGAATAAATTTTTCCTAATATCCAACCTAAACCTCCCCTGGTGCAACTTGAGGCCATTTCCTCTTATTACTTGTTCTTTGGGAGAAGAGACCAGCACCCACCTTGCTCCAACCTCCTTTCTGGGAGTTGTTGAGATACAGAAGGTCTCCCCTGAGCCTCCTTTTCTCCAGGCTGAACAACCCCAGGTCCCTCAGCCGCTCCTCACAAGACGTGTGCTCCAGATCCTTCACCAGCTTTGTTCCCCTTTTCTGGACACGCTCCATCATATTGACGTCTTTCTTGTACTGAGGTGCCCAAAACTGAACCCAGTACTTGAGGTGTAGTCTCACCAGCACTGAGTATAGGGGAAAATCGGACTTATCCTTGTCCTAAACCAGACCCTTAGTCAAGACAGTGGCAGAACGTTTTGCCCTGAATGGATACAGATTGCAATTTGCAGCTAAAAGGGCATTAATCTTAAATGAATCATGCTTTGTTTTTTGCACTTGGGCTTGTACGATTCATGTGTATCATTTACACTTTGTGTGCCTGCACCTCCAGGATTGTGGAAGGTGCCAGATGGACAATTTTGGTTCTGTTTAGCCACTGAACAAAATCCATACACAAGCCCTCTCGACACTGCCCCAGGCATGCATGCACATATGTAAAACACACAGTGTGTGTTATATTTTAACATGTGCTAAAGAAACAATCCCAAGTTCTTCCCCAAGGAGAGCATGTCTTATAGAATTGTTGTCCTGTCTACAAGCAGCCTTGCCATCAGACGAGCCAACAGACCTTCTGTGCTATCAGTGACCACTGCTGCGAACCATACAAAGGCAAAAAGAGCCCAACCAAGTCCAACTACCCATTGTTTTATTGGGAAAACTTGGATTTGAACACTGGATCATAGGCAAAAATTGCCTTGGTCCTCCAGTACAAGTGACTGCATTCCAGAGCCACAACATGTCAGCTTAGTCTGTCTAATCCTGCACTGGCCTAACAGTTACCATGAGTGGGATGGATTTAACAGAGCAGAAGTAAAATGCAAGGCTTCCTGCTTCTAGCACCTGGCAAGAGTGTTTCTCTGGCTCATAGATACAACTGAAAAAGTTCTTGGCACCTTCATGAATTCACAAAATCCTATATATTACATAAGCATATTCACAGAAGCAGATAAACTCTATGCAAGTATTACCTGTTGGGTGCAACATTAGAGCCTCTAATAGTTACAGGAGGGAAATTAAGTCACTCTCAAAGAGTAATTTATTGTAATTACCATTTTCTCACCAGAATCTCACGCGATTTAAGATAAATTCAAACCAATTTTTTCCTGTTCTGGATTACTGACTGCCAAAACCGAGCTGAAGATAACCTGTATATGCTGTCACATACGGTGTGATTTCAATTACCTTTAGAATAATGTCCAGTCAAGTCGTAAGAAATCACTACATATAAGGTTTGAAATTAGAGGACATACAGCACAGTCTGAGCTATATTGTTGAGAATAATTTAGCACTAGCAATGGAGACACAAAAGACCATCAAGTGAGATGATTTCACTGCTGCTTTCTGTGGAAACAGTAATGAATCCCGTATGCTGCCACCTCCCAGCTCGTCTGCAAAGAGGAAAAACTGCTGTGAAATGAAACAAAACTCCATCAGTGCTGTGCTCCATGTAAACGAATGTCTTCGGGAAATAGAGACAAATGTATGCTGTTCCTTATTTCATTGTTTTCCTCATACTGGCCATTTTAGTTGCAAAACAAATAGTACAGGACTGGAGAGCAGACTCAAACCAGGTGCTGGGGATGTTGTAGGAGTCAGCACCATGGAAGTTGCAAAGGCTGCTGTGCTGCTGAAGGTCCCTTTGTACCTCTCTTTTCCCTTCTGAGGGTGAAGGTTGTGCTTGGGTGAAAACTGTTCTGCAGACAAGGGCTCTTGTGGTGCTACCACAGCTGAAACTGTATAAAACATTTTACAGTTCAAAGAAAAAGTTGCTGACCATTACAAGAATGGACTGAAGGAGGCCACAGCTTATACCACCGTCTGTATTTCAAAGGTGGGGAAACTGAGGCAAAAATACCCACGAGAAGCAAGAATTTTGGTTCAAAATGGAGAACTGCTACACACTCCCTTCTCTCATTAAAAATAAACCACAAACAAGCAGTATGTCTTCAAATGCTAAACAGCCTTAACAGTTTGACAGCAGAACAATCCTGATGCTGGTTGGGGCTTGTACCCTACCCTCCTTCTGCATGTTAATAACCCCATTTTTAAAGACCCTCTGTTACCTTCAGCATATGGTGAGGGCACTTCTCATGTAGGAGAGCGACTCCTACCCCCACTGTTGGGAATGCTGTTCCCTTTCCATAGAAGGAGACCAATTTGGCCATTTGTGGATGAAGCCATTGGCTTCTTTTAGTTGGAGGCCGTCACAGTCACTTGTAACATTATCATTTCTGGCTTTGGAGAGGCTTTTTGTCATTTTGCTGTAGTTTATTTGATATATGTTCATTTATTTAGTGATGCAGTCTGAGCCACTTTCTCCTTATTTCCCAATTGGAAGCTTAATTGCTGGCAGGGTATACATTCAGGGGAGGATTACAGAGAATGAAGACAAGCCTGACTACAGTCATTACATGCTGTGATCAGAGTAATCATAAAGAAAACAAACCCGCCTGAGATTAATAGAAAAAACTGTCATAACTGTAGGAAGAAAAAAAAAAAAGTGAACGATAAAGCAGATTTAGATGTAGACACAAATATATTGAAAGAAATGCATCAAATAGTTATCTGGTAACATTCTGAAGGCTGTATAGTTTAAACTGGGATCTAACAATTAGGTACTTGCATCTGATTTCAAGTGAATAGACCACATTCCTAAGTCTTTGGCAAGAATTTAACATCTGTTATTTGGTTGATTTCTACTTAGTTCTTTCCTACCAAGGCTGATCATCCTCAGTAAACCACTCTTCCTTCCTCACTCATCCATGCTCCTGTATCTCCCCAAAGAAGGGTAGTTCCATGAATCCTCTCTTTCTACCTCAGGATACGATTCCATTGGATCTTTTAAAGCCCCTGATCCAATATTCAGCTTTTGCAGATCTTAGCTTCCCATCTTTCACCTTATTGTGCTACAGAGCTCATTTACACTAAAACTCCAGGGGATTTTTTATTGTCACTTCACAGTGGTGCCTCTTCCATTCTTGAAACCTCTGCCTTCTCACAGGGCACTTCCCTGTCACATTTCATTTGCTCCCGGCTTCTCATCTCTCCTCCCCAGGGCTTTTGGAAGATTCTCATCAACCCTTCTTACAGGTACCGCACCTTAAGTGCTCCCCAAGAATACAAGCTACTGCTGCTACTGATTTCCTTTGATTTTTCCTTTCACTCAAACTAACCATCTTGGTAACTACATTTGGAAGAGATTGCTTTATTTACTAAGTGAAGGAAGGGGGAAATAGAGCTATTTCAGCTGCATTATGAGGTGATTCCAATAGAAGATAATGTTAGGCTAACACCCCTATGTCTTGTTTACAGAAATATGCCACTTCAACATGACTGTTCACTCAAGAAAGCCAAGTGATTTTGAACCTTTTCCACAGTTTCCAACTATTTCATTGTTCCTATTTTATCATCTACAACTACAGCAACAAAAGAGCAGGACTTAGGTTCAATTTTCAAGATGTCCATGTATATAACTATAGCTTGTTAAGGTTTCCCAGCACTGACTGTTCAGTTGTAGCTCCTCAGAACTGGTCCAAAATCCAGTAAAATAATCTGTAGAGCCTGGATCCCATGAATACACACTCATGACTGATAGAAAATTTTAACAGTCAACTGTGACTAAATGAGATAGCATATTACAAAGAATGAGGTTCATAATAAAATTCATTATCCAAGGTCCAATTTGCAAAGAGCAGCTAATCTCTTTCATGTAGTGAATATCACTCTGACTTGAAAAAAGTTTTTGAACCTGAATCATTCAGATTTGCTTTTTTTGTTGAGATTTTCAGTCTTTTTTTAAGCTAATTTGTTTAGAAAAAGGAGGCTTATATGAAGAGTAGCCCAAAGAAAAAACTCGCAAGGAAAATACCATCCTACAACTAAAAAAAGTAAAATTTCAACAGAAATTCTTGTATTTTCTTACAAGCAGCATTACCTCTGTAAACAATTGGAGCACTCAGGTATTCTGGGCTTGATCTATTTGAACAGAAGGCCCAGCAGTCAGAAGAATGCCAAAGTTCAATAGATGGCAACAAAATTAGTTATACCTCATTATAGTTTGGAAGACCATAGTCTAACCACCTGGGAGGAATGAAATGTTGTGTGATAATGCCTCTCTTTGGGTGGGATTTTTATTATGTGCATATTAAAAGCAAGACTTTTTATTTACTACAGGACAGTTTTAAAGTAACAATTTTTATCCCACCAAGTGACAGATGGAGAAGTGCAGTCCTTATGTCTACTCAAGGTCAAAACTTTGTAGACAGCTTTTCCTTTTCTGGACAGTTATTTGGATTGTCTGACTTGACCAGAGCCTTGGGTAGTTCAAGAAAGCCACATTACCTAAAAGATAAATATTTTCTTCCCCTTTTTCCAGATAAGGCATATGAGCAGGTTAACATTTTTGACATATCTCCTGCTGGCATGCTTGAGCTGTTGCACAATGACACGGATCAGGCAGCTCTTCTGGCTGAAGATATACTCTCCTCCTTCTCAATCATCACTTTTTAATTTTTATTTTGGAGGGGGAGAACGTGAGTGGAGTGGTTTTGGTTTTGGTCTTTTTTTTCAATTGGATCAGTTCCCCCATCTGGTTCATGGCCCTGCCTCACAAGAGCACTACAGCTTGTGCAGCACAGCGCAGGACCAAGAGCCGCTTGTTTCAAGAGGCAGAGCCCATTTAAATGTGCGTCACACTATGACATTGCCTGCCAAAGAGCAATTATAAGCCAGCCGCAAAGCTAGAAATAGAACTCATGTCTCTTGACTTTCAATCTTTGGTATAATAATTAATTTGTATTCACTTTAAATAACTTTAAATAACTCTTTTTCTCCTCCTACTAAGTAAAGGAGAGATGGTCTCTTTCCATCTTTACAAAAAGGAAAAGATAGGGAAATAGAACTGAAGAAATCCATAAAAAGTATCAACATTTGCAAAGTATTTAGAATTCTACGTCCTACCTCCCAAAACTGCATACAGACTGCTCACTGAGCTATATTCCCCCTCCTTTCAGGAACATACCTTCGCATGCCTAATAACACCTGCAAGTTATGATGTATAAGTTATTTTTAGAAACGTAAGCATTTCAGTGCATTATAATTAAAAGCTATGAGAAAAATTGCCCCCAAAAAATAGTATTTCCATTAATACAAAAATCACCTAAAGGACAGAAGAACCAGGTAGTTAAAGTGCTCCTTACTTCACCAGAATCCTGGCTGATGGGTTTTTAACTGTAGCCTCCTCTTCTCTCTCCCTCTCCAAAAGCGTAAGGCAACAACTTGATTGATTTTTCACTAGCTACATTATGTACAGCATATGAGAATATGTTAAAGGGCTTGATCTATGAAATCAGAGATCACATAGCAAATGGAATCACAGGTGTCCAGCAACTGAACCCATGTCTACAAATGCAGAGACGACAGTAATGTATAAAAAGAGCTGTTTCCTTCTGAAACTAGTTCAGTTGCACCTTGAAGAGAAGAGTAATCCAAGCACTGTATTTTGCCACAGACTACATGGTTGTCAGGCAAATTAAGCAATGACTGGGCATCTAGACCACAGATCTGCTCTATCACCTCGAATACTGTGTCCAGTTCTGGGGTCCCCACCAGAAGAGAGACATAGATATGTTGGAGCGTGTTCAGAAGAGGGCCACAAAGATGATCCAAGGGCTGGAGCACCTTTGCTACAAGGACAGGCTGCAGGAGCTGGGGTTGTTCAGTCTTGAAAAGAGAAGACTTCGGGGGGACCTAATAGCTGCCTTTCAATACCTGAAGGGAACCTACAGGAAGGCTGGGGAGGGACTTTTTACAAGAGCGCCCACTGATAGGACAAGGGGTAATGGGTTTAAGTTGAAGGAGAATAGATTTAGATTAGATCTTAGGAAGAAATTCTTCAGTACGAGAGTGGCAAGACTTTGGAATAAATTGCCCAGAGATGTTGTGGCTGCCCCCTCCCTGGAGGTGTTCAAGGCCAGGTTGGACAGAGCCTCAAGTAGCCTGATCTAGTTGAGAGGCGTCCCTGCCCATGACAGGGAGGTTGGATTAAATGATCTCTAAGGTCCCTTCCAACCTAGGCCATTCTATGATTCTATGATCATCTGCCCGTTAGCCTTTCTGACTTAATCTATTCGAAGTGTGAGAAATAAAAGTAGCACGTTACACATCTACAAATACATAGCAGTCCTGTGAACTCTTACAGAAACTACAGCAGCCAAAAATTGTACCTAAATGCTATTCCAAGGACAAAAAAATATTTTTATATACATGCAAGTTAAACATGGGCTCTACAAATTAAAAAAGGTGCTTCATGTTCTTACTAAACTATTCAAAATGGCATTTTATGCCACTCACATGATTTACAAGCACATCAGTCTTCTGCTTCCTTCAGCTCCCTCATGGAAAGACAGATCTGCTGTCCAGGCAGGCAAATCTCTGTATACTTGATCCAACTTGGAGGCATGGCGAATTTAACAGGTATGACTGGTTTGCCACCCAAACACAACTGATGGTTTGACTTACTGGTATTAGAATTCGCCAAAAACAGTCATAGAATTCCTCTGTCATCTGTCTATGTTATAGAAAAGTGAAACAGCAGCCTCTATTTTCTGCCCATGGTTTTTCATTTGCTTTCTAATGATAGTGGCGACACCTCTTTAAAGTGTTCCTCTCCGTTAGAGAAACCTTGCAAGGGTCAAGTACAGCAGCAGAAACTCTTGAGAGCAAACTCCGCCAACATAGTTGTCATGTATCTTCTGTGCTAACATGCACCATCTCCATGGACACAAGGAGATGCTTTAGAGCAAAAGATCAAATCTCTTTCCAAAGTTCTTCATGACTTAACATCTATTTGAAGTGAAGAGATATTAGAAATGTAATCTAAGTGCATATGTACATGAACATATAGATAGTTCCTGCAGTTCCTAAAGTTTATTATGTGTTTATTGTACTTCCCTGACAGATACACCACAGCACTAATAAATCCGAGAGAAACAGATAAGGCAGGATAATATTACTATGGGGATTTTAAGGTGTATTACTTTGTACCTTTACTGGAAGCATAAAACTAGTAGTTGTAAAAATTACATGCCGTAGGGAAGGGTTTGTTTCTTTTTTCAGTATAACTGTCAACCCGAGATGCAGGGATATAAGGAAGAGCCTGCAAGTGAGGCATTAAAAAAAAGTAAAGATATTTATGTCAGACTGCCAAAAGGCAGGCTGGCAAGAAACCATTCTACTAGAAGTCACAGAAAACAGTGTAGGTAGTCATCTCCTTT
Source organism: Eurystomus gularis (assembly GCA_013400335.1). Taxonomy (NCBI): domain Eukaryota; kingdom Metazoa; phylum Chordata; class Aves; order Coraciiformes; family Coraciidae; genus Eurystomus; species Eurystomus gularis. The sequence continues at coordinate 82,486 of VZZY01013548.1, forward strand.
GTCAGCAGCCTCCAGATCTCCAGCAAGATACTTGCACCAAGCTGTTTCCCTCTGGGAACACCGGCTGCTCTCACTGCTTATTTCAACTTGATCAGCATGCCTGTTCTTCACAGAATCAAAGAACAATAGGGGTTGGAAGGGACCTCTGGAGATCATCTCATCCAAGCCCTCTGCTAAAGCAGGGTCACCCAGAACAGGGTGCACAGGATTGCATCCAGGCAGGTTTGGAATCTCTCCAGAGAAGGAGACTCTCAACCTATCTTCGGCAATATGCTTTTAAAACAAAGCCAAGACCTCAGTTGGAATAACTGTACTGGTCTCTCAAATTTAAGGAAAAGTAAATCAAACTTTGCCCTGGGTTCAAAGAGGGCCTGTTTGGATGACTGGAGAAATGGAAAGCTTCTCTGGCAACTGTGGATTGCAAAAGATTGTCTCACTGAGTCTGGCAGAGCCCTGGAAAAGGGTAAGAATGGCTTTTTTGATGCATACGGGTGGGGTGAGCATATGGGCTAAAAATGAAAAATTAGTACTGGCACAAGAAGAAATGTGCACAAGTTGGAGCTGAGTGAAGGTAGAAATAAAAAGATTTCTAGCTCTATGAGAAGCAAAACTGGAAAATGACTGGATTGTGAGAAGAAAACATACAACATGCTGGCCTAAAGTAGAAGGGATTAGTGTTGACAGCCCAGAAACTCCCATTTCAGTCCTACCTTCCTATCATTGCTGCTGCTTTTAATGTTTACTCATCACCCAGCGATATCTCTTGCTACAGTTTACTTCTCAGAAATGTTAGGAACAGGTTTGACCTCAGCAAGCAGCATTCTTTCCATCTCCTATCAATGGGTGGACAGGCAGGACACTAGACCCAGGGTCTATTAAAACTCTCAGCTCTTCATGAGTTTAGCAATACATTCATGCATGGGGGTCCCCTTTCCTGCACCACTCAGACACCTACTTTCCCATAAATCCTGTATCATAGCATCATGCTTTGCCTACCTAGAGGGATTTCACGAGGTGCATCTGTGCACCAGGAAAGACCCAGCATGAACTTTGATAGAGGACAGAGATGGAGCAGTTGCTAAGAAATATTCAATGTATTTTGAAAAGGAAATGTAGACATTGATGACTTTCAAGCTGTGGCACTCTTTCCAAATGCTCCTGAGAAATAAATACCAGTATGACAAATGGAACAGGAAGAACAACATCTTTTCCATTTCCCTCTTGATGAGTGAGTGCGCTTTATAATCCACCAATCTAGTATATACATAGCTCTTCCCAATTGTTATACTGATTAAAAAGACAATTCTTTAGATTGAGATGATAGAAAAAATGTTTTGTTGTCTTACCAGTCCTTTCTTCCTAAAATTGCTTATAAGAAACTTGGTGTTCTACATAAATTTGGCAAGCTACTAAAGAAAGTGCCTAACTTTCCTTTATCTGTACTACTCATTTATGTATTTTTGGTTGTATGCACGTGCTTAGAGCTTCGCTGAATCAAGTAGAAGAGCTGGATCATGACAAACACTTGAGGTCCAGAGCAAAGAGGAATTTAATCTTTGTTTTGGAATCAGGTCAGCTTTAAAACCCGCTCCTACTCACATGCCAAACAGTCAGTTGAAGGATAGCAATACAGGAAGAATGATGTTAATTCAAGTTCCTAAAAACATACGTATTTTTAAAAGGGTATTTATGTTAACAAGATAAAAGTTGAGATTGGTCTGGTGTCATCTCATTACACAGAATCTCAGCATGATAGGGGTTGGAAGGGAACTCTGGAGATCATCTATTCCAACCCTCCTGCCAGAGCAGCTCCCTACACTTTGCCATTGACACGTTTTCAAAATCCCACATGGGACCACTTCACACAGCCATCCTTCAGCCTCAGGTAGCCTTCAAAGGACAGAAGTCAAAGCGATTCAAAAAGTCCAGGACTGAAATGAACATTAGGGAGGCTTTTCTATTTTTGTTTCCAAATGGTGATCTTCGTGTAGCCCATGGAAATAACTCTGTTCCCAACTAACTCTACATGACCCATAACTTCATTTTCTTACAGAAAATATCAAGTGCACCAGTAGAAAACAGTGTAAGAGTATCATTTGCAAGATGTATAGAGAAGAGTGAAACGGCCGCACTAAAGAAAATATTATTGAAAATGGTTCTGTGATGAGTTTGCAAAATCCGCAGCCTTCCCCTTCCTTTAGCAAATGAATGGCATTAATCTTCCCTTCAGGCTCTTCAAAAAACTTTTTCACTGGTGTATGAATCAGCAAAACCAGCAACTTGCCAATGTTTTCACAGTGAGAATTCTTTGCTGTATATGCTGAGAAAGGCAATAAGCCTTAACTTCTTTGTAATGTTAGGAGAAAACTGCATCTACAACAAAGGATTCATAGCACATAGGTGCATATTTTTAACCTCTGGTGCCATGGCCTCCAGTGACAGTGCTTAGCACTTTCAGTGTTAGTGTCTTTATGGAGATAACAAACTTCTCAGGTCCTCCAGGATGGATAATTTTTTTTTTCTTCTCATAATGACATACTAATGTAAACAACACAAGTTAGCAATGCTTTAGCTTGGCATTAAACAATTTGGGTTAGGGTGTTCAGAGTTCATCATAAGGTATGAGAAAGATATTACGCCTCATTTTAGTGATAGGGACCTATTGTGTTGAAAGCTCAGATAACAACAGAGAAAGCCCATTGTGGAGCATGGCAATGAAACAGGAGGCTCCACAGCAGCACTCTGCCCACAGACTGCTCTTACTTCATCAAAAAATGGGATCAGTTTGTAATTCTGCAAAAGGCAGGGGCAAACTGCACAGATCACAGCTACATACATAAAGATACCACAGGAACTACCGTGGAGACAGTGAGTCGCCAGATACCCATAGTACAAGTGGCAGTTTGCACCTCAGGTGCCTAATGAGTGTAGTTTAATAAAGCAAATTTTAAAAATTACCAAAGAGGAAATAAGGAACTTGTACACGCTGCCTGCTTGCACCGAGTCCTTTCTGTGTGAGTACATAAGGAACTATCAAATCTGGCACTTGCTGGAGCACAATGTTCATTTGCACCAATATCTAGAACACACAGAGATCAAATCCTCGCACGGTCTGTCCAGCACATCACACCTCCACAGCAGAAGTGTGATGTGCAGGTCTGTGCTCAGATGGACTACAGTAACCCAGTCCTGTTCGAATGTAAAAACTTCCCTTGCACAGGGATCATGGCCCTGGTAAGCTATAAGGCTTTTCATGAAGAGTTAAGTTAGAATTCTTGAGGCATCTGCACATGTTCATTACATCTAGAAATGCTTTATTTATTCTAACTAGACAGATTCATTTTAGCTCGGCAGCTAGCAAAACCTGGTCTTAAGCAGTAATAAGGGACACTTTGATTTGTCACCAGAGAAAAGTATTAAAGAAAAATTGTCCTCAAAGCCTCAAGCAGGGCTTATTGTGCACTTTAAGATTTCAGTTCTAAGAGCACCACCAGGCCACAAAGTCATTTGTTTCAAGTAGCGATTGATGACATGGTTCTTTAAAACCATGTGTACAGTGTGTCATATCTGTAATTGCCTCTGAAAAATGTCACCATATATGCTGTAAGTTAATGAAACTGTCAGAGAGAAGAGAAAATAGGAATCTCGTCAGCAGTTTGTTCCAATGTCTGAAAACATATCCTAGACCTAGCAGTTTCCAAAGTTTGAAGCTAACAGAATTATTTCTAATTGCTGAAAACATTCTGAGAAGATCAGTTCACAATGTCTCTACCAAAGCTTAGGTGGCCTCTTACCAATTTGCCGATTGCTCAACACGGCTCCCTGGATCTTTACAGAACCTTAGGTCCTTGGGACCAAGTCCCTGTTCTTCTAAGTGTGGGCTTCAACCCTAGCTTACAGACAGTCAGCTTTACATTCAGATGTATTAAAAGAAGCACATTGTTTTCTTGTGCTCTGCTGACCAAACTATCCTACAGCTGTCCTCTTTGGCCCTGTATCTGTGTCATCTACAGATACTACAATGTTGTGTGATATCCTTATGACTCCACTTAAACTCATCTGCTCTGCAGTAATTCTAATTTACAGCTCCATTTTGAGAACTATCAGAATTACATCTACTGAGAGGATTTGTTGATTCTAGTTGCTTAGACCAGTAGTGTTGAGTGGGAAGCACACATCCCCGGGGGTTTGCATAATGATCCACTGGGGTGTAGGAAGATGATCTTAAGACTTCAGTAGTACATGTATGTAATTTACAAATATATATATATATACACACATTGGGAGTGCAGCTTGAACAGTTTTTACTGATACGGGTCCTCAATCCAAAAGTTTGGAGACCACTGGGCTTGGGCAACTCACACACCATATAAACTCATAGCAAGCAATACCACCTTGTGTACCCAAATGGTGTCTGCTAGGAACAGAAGCTAAGTCCGTTTCAATTTATGTCAATGAATGCCATACCAATTAAGGACAAAGGATCACATAATCAGGTTGCATACTGGCTGCTTTACAGTTCTGTCAGAAATCAGTCACAGGCTCACATATATTATCAATTGTCTAAATCAATCCTTTCTTCTCAAACATGGATATGGTATTACTTGCACTGTTAGGGCTTCTGTTTTCCTCATCCCCATAAAATAATTAAATATTACATCTTGGAGAGAATTCTTTGGACAGCTCTTCTGAAAGCATTTGAGTACAATTAATCTAGAAGTGCTGCTCTGACAGGTGTGCTTTATCTTCTGGAAACAGACTAGAAAATACCAACATTTCCTAATTTGGTTTCCAAACCACAACAAATGAGGTGAATTCACATTTTCTGCCCTTATTGACAAATTTACCAGCTGTAATTAATACCATTAGAATTATTTTTGCCTTAATACTCAAAATGTTGCCCCTAACTGCAGTAGCATAAATTCACACTCCTTTCCTTCACTTATCATTCAGAACAGGTTCTTAATTGGATAATATATTCATCACAATCGCCTTCCTCTTTTCATTTCTATGTACTTAAGAGTTTTTATACTTGCATCACCCTGAGCTCCTCAGGTAACAAAAAGGCCCCATATACAGCAGAATTTGATTCAATCGGAACATAGCAACTGCTGTTCAGAAATGAATAATTACCATTCACAACCTCAAGCTTATATTCCTAAACAAAGCAATCCATTTTATAAACCATGGGACTATAACTTTAAGGATCTCAACACACATCACTATTCAAATGAATCAAGACTATGGGACTAATTTTTAGGTATGAGCACAATTTTTATTCGTTTTTGCCAAAGGAAATGAAATGTTCCTTACCCCTGACAAAGCAATATGTGTTCAGATCTAATGAAAGAAGAATCAAGTGTCTACTTTAAAATTTTAAAATAAAAACGGCAAAGTCTGTTACTGTTTCCATTCGATTACATGCATCCATCATAAACCCTGTTCAGAGCTGAGGCAGTTCCAGGGCTGGCAGCTCAGAGGGGTTTGTCAGGCCGATGGCACCACCTTCAGCTTGCTGTGCACTGAGCTGCTGAGCCTGGATGGATCTGACTGAAAGATTTCACTGCTGTTCCTATAAACATCCCTTCTGTTTGCAAAATTTATATTACTACATTTATTACCACTAGAACACAAATTCACTTTTTCACTAGCAAACTAGGAAAACACGCACTGTTCATGTAATGATAGATATTTTACTGTTGAAGGTATCTTCAAAATTTTTGCATATATGTTAATAAAGAAAGTATATTTGTCTTGCATGTGACCTCCAGAACGCATGACAGAGCAGTACAATTTTCATTTTTCTAATTTTACATATAAATCTGTACTGAAATAGAACCTACTTCAAGAATGAAAATGATTTTGTAGGACTAAATCTGCAGGTTCTCAAGGTCCCCTGAGTGGAAGCGAGCACAGAATGGAAGATTTTACATCAAGCTAGCAAAGCACTTAACTGGCAGCTTAAAAGCATGAGTAATTCCCATAGCCAGGGAGACTTTGGATATGGTAATGTCAGGGGCAGTGTTGACTGTCTCTTTAAATTATCTGTTGAGCTGTTGCATTTCACACTTAATAATCCTGCTAAATAAAGAATTTTCTCTTTTCTCTGCTACAGCATCTTCCTTTAATTTTACAGCTGACTCACTCATTACATTTTTAACTAGAAACAGGCCTGAACTGAAACTCAGCCCTCCTCAAATCTATCGACCTTCATATATGGGCATCAGTTTTGATCCTTGAGCTGATCTAGAAAGGCTTTCAGAGATGCTGCTTTATCTCCACAATTTCAGCCTAAGCCATCTGAGGGTAAATGCCAAATATCCAGGCATGACAGACAGACTTTGCACTTCGTTAGTTGTGGAGGCAATAAAAGTATTGAACGGAATGAATATGATCTCACCTTGAAATTGTAAGACTTTTTTTTGGAATCTTTTGTATGTAAATACACACATTCATATTGATACATACACCTCAACACACAAGCACATATACATACACAGACTGTTCTCTCTTATCTTGGGCAGTTAAATCGTTATATGACAGGCTGTATGCAATATTCAAACTGCAAACATCTTTCACATCTTCACACATTTATTTGTATTTCCAGAATAAATTCCACTAGCCAGGTATGCAATTGGCTAAATGCCTGTATTTAGCCAATTTGTCTTACCTTTGTCAAGAACTATAATTGCCTGCAGCTCTGTTGCAACTAGTTGCCAGCTGGAAACATAGTATTTAATTTCAAACCACCAAAATATCCATATTATGTTTCACTGCAACACAGCATAGTAGAAAGATTACATTTTGCAGTATATGGCAAGGGAGGACATTTTGACTCAACAACAAAGACCAAGGATTTGATACAATTCACTTCAATTCCTTGAGCTATTTGAGATCCCCCCAAACACCTCCTTCATTCCAGCTCTAGCTCCTCATTTCCCATTTTTTCCAGAGCCTTGTTCTGAGCTCACGTTACCCCTCCTAGATGCCAGTACTTGGTTTTGTTTCCTTTTTCACCTTTTCCATTCAATATTAAATCATAATGGAGGATTAATGGCTTGAATCATGCGGCTGAAAACAATCTGACTGCTCAGATTTACAGTTAGCCCCTTGATTTGAGTAAAGGTCTAAATTTCCCACCCACCTGCTCAGCAGCAGAGCTCTCCTTCTCTGCCCCACTGTGCAACTTCTCCACTGTATTGCTCTAGCAAATATAATTCTTATTTCAGCCCCAAACTGTTAAAAACCGCACAGAACCCAAGAGAGACCAGAAGCTGACAAGGAAGTATCAGAATCCCAAGTTTCCACTGTTGACAAAACACCTGCAACTCTATTACATGAAGATTTTGAAAGCTTGCTCATCATAATAGAAATAATTTAATAGCCACAGAAATCACATAAGATATACAATTTCTGCTTTATAAAGCAAATCTGTAAACATGAATTTATATATTCTACAGGCTCTAGGTGAAGTTTGTGCAAGAAGATAATTTTCAATGCACACTATATTCTTATAACATCTGTAGCTGTGGGAGCTAAGGAACTTATGTGCCACATGGTTACAGCATCTCACATTTAAATATTGCCCTGATAGACTTTCCAAACAGTTATTTGGACACTCAAGATGTGTTTGGGAATACTGAAGGAGGAAGGAGGTACACTTTGAAGAGGGAAACAGATAAAAAAGCTACGCAAGTTCATGGCAAGTGCTGGAAAAAGTAATTATCTAAGTCTTACTTCAAAAGTAACAGAAGTCTTTTTTCAGTGTGAAAGCATATTTAGGCACTGTGTAGGTTAAAAATAACATTATTAAATAGCAGAAAAAAAAAAAAAGCAAGAAAGAAACTTCTTTTGCAGCATTACCTCATGGCACTCTGGATTTACAGTCCTTCACACAGTCAGTGCAGCCACTGGAGGCACTGGATGAAGGAGACATGGCAAAAGCTTAAATCCTGTGCAGTACTACAGCCTAAAGGCTAATGTTTAACATCTGCTGTTGCTCAAAAATGGTCTAGAACACTTCATATTGAACAGGTGTAATATTTAGAAAATGCTTGTTCCTTCTGAATCACAGAACACAAAACAATAGGATCCATGTCCTTTCACCTTCCCACACTCTTAGTCCTCCACACCCCTTGCACTATTCTTGTTGTTGTACTGCTAATCATATGCTACAACTGCTTTTAATTTAACCTGTGAAGACAGACGGCTGTATGTGGACCACTGAGCGGGAGCAGAGTTTAGCTTCTATTAAAATGACAAATTGGGCCTACCAGCTGCCCAGGCAGCTTGTCAGTCCCCTCTGGTACTACAAGCAATCAGAAAGTTAAACACATGCACAGCTTTTGTTTTTACAGCCAAGTTAAAAACCCAACAGACCAACCCCCCAAAATCAGGAGGCATCATCTGCAGAATGGCCAGCTGATCCCAGCTAGTGTGACAGCCATTTGGGAAGGGTATGAACAAAGCACACAGATCTGTTCACCTGGTAAGAGGGCTGGTCACTGGAAAAGCAACTAAACATGTAAAATAAATGGAGCTGCTTAGTTTTTAAAAAGAGAAAACACGGATGGAGGGACAGGAAGAAATAGGGAGTTGGGTGGACACGGGATGACAAAAAAAACCGATAAGACTTCCAAAGCTCACCCGTTAAAAGAGTTCCCTGTAGATCAGCAGAAGCCAAAGTGCTCCTATGAGGGCTCTTGTTTACATTCGATTCCTCCAAGTCTTAATACACCCAGGCTTAGATTATTTATTTTAAAAATTCTTCCTTCAAAGGCAATTTTAGGTAAATAATTTAAAAGCCTGTGACCTGGACAGTGCATGATTACAGAATGGCTGGGAAGCTGGGATGGAAAGCTCTTTGGAACTGCCTGTCAGCTTTACACATCACTTCCGAAATTAAGCATGTTAACTATAATTAAAACAGATTATCAGCCACCTGTGCTTATGGCTTTAGCAAGGTGCTTGGCCCTGGCACTGGTTACACGAGAATAGATAGCAGAGGTATCTATTATATTGTGATAGATAGCCCACATCCACAGGAAGCTGGTGGATGGAGAAGAGACTTGTCTGGCAGCACTTGGAGAAGAACAATGCAGCAATAGAGTTCCATTACCTACACAGATGGTGTGTCAAACTCAGGCTTGCTGCTGAATACCTATATATAGAAAAAGAACTCCTTAAAGATATAATAAGACAGCTACTTTTGTGATATATATGTTATAGTATTTTGTTACTCCATCTTTGGATTTATTGTCTTTAAACATGTTAATTTTATGACCTGCTAATGTGTTTTCTAAGAAATATCTTTACACTCTAAGCCCAGAGGACAGTTTGTTGAGAGAGCTCTAGAGCAGGATGGTTTCAGTGATTGACATTTCTGCTGCCTTGACTGACATGATCTGCTTCAAGTTCTTAAAGCTACTTAAAGCAACGAAGCAATATTGCACAAAATTAGCTTTGTCTCTTCATTAAAGTGTTTAGCTTTGAGGTTTGCTGTGGCATTCAGCACATCCCAAACCCAATTGCTTAAGCAGCTTTCTGTGAGAACATGTCTACTGCAATCACTGTATTTCTACCTCAGAGCCAGAAAGACACAATACGAGGACACATAAGGGAAGATGAAAAGGTCTCCCTTGCAAAGATTGCTGAAAGCAATGTTTCTCTGGGTTAGTATCATGTTGTTCTACACATTTGATTGCATCTACACCTCTAAAACTAAAAAAGACATGGTAAAATCAGCAAAGAAACACCACAAAATTTGCCAAATGACTAGAAATTGTTAACTGTAGAGAATAAAGAGTCTTCTACACATCCTGTTAACGAATCAACTCCTCCAGCTTCAGACAGCAGTTTATTATCTAATGGTATCTTCCCAGTTCTGTACAGTCAGAACAGGCTCGTTCACAGACTAGTTCATATTTCATTTGCTATCATAGTAAGAGTTCCAGAGTTTGCTTTCTTTTTGAAAACAAAGGAAGGATAAAGATAACTGAAAACTGTCAGACAGCAGAATTATTTCAGAAGCCATCAGTTTAAGGACGCTAAGATCAGGCACACTTGATATCATTTGCCAGTTCACTGGTTCCCTCCTCAGGGCACAAGTGAATTCCTTGCTGACTTAAGTTGGAGTTTCTCCACTGAATTTCAATGGCACCAAAACAACCCCTTATATATTGCATTTTTCATTAATTTGAACTATATTTAAACAACAGATTTATTTAGAGATGGATTAAACAAATGAGTGGTCACAGTACCTGTCAGAATGAAAATCCATCCTCACTCCTAATTCCATGTGGAGGATACAAACAGCATGGACAGATCACCACAGAGCATCTACAAATGTACTGGCAAAACCCACCAACCTTGGGATAAACACTCAAGCAGAGTAGGTTCAGGCAAATCTGTCTTTATGGAAGCTTAAACTTGAAAAGGGAAGGGGTGTTAGTTGAGGTTTTTATTTTTATTTTCATGTTTGATACAGTTTTTCCAGTGAAAAAAGAACACTGTATCTTTCAAACACAGAATCACAACAAATCTAAACGAGCATTTCTCTAAATCATTTAATTCAATTTCTAACCTAACTTGTATTTTGAATCTGAAGTTTTGAAGGTATTTTGAATACTAACCACGGTTTGGGAATACCACCAGTTGGACCTCTGGACTTACAGCAATGTAAAATAGATTACAGAAAGTAACAAACGCAAAATGCAGCTTCTGTTATCTTAAAACTTTCTTGCTGTATATTCTAGAGTTCAGAATCTGTTTCTGTCTTGCTCATTGCTTGTATCGACACTCCTGAACCACTCTGCTTTTGGAATTTGAACCCAAAGAGCTATAACCTCCTCCCATACACTCTTCCACAATTCATGCTATAAACACCAGGAATTAGAAATCTAAGTCCTCATTGCCATGAGAAAACTCACTCTACAGTATTTAAGATCTATTTAAAACCCACACAATTAAATCAGCACATAACCATTTGCATTACCTAGGATGTTTAATAGTAGCATTTAATGAAAAACAAACCCAAAGAAAGACAACCATACTGCTATATTTTCATATAGCTTCCAGCGACAATAAGCTTTCGAGTCAGCCTGGGCCTCACCGGTGGCAATCAGCAAAACTGTTTTAAATTGGTATTCTTTATCTTCTAAAACCATATAGGCTTTAACTATCCACAGAAACAGTAAAAGTAAACACTAACAACGTCACTCTTCTTCCTCCTCACCCCCATGACTGTGTGCCTTTTATTCCTATCCATTTTTTTTAGGGCACCTTTGGAAAACGGTAGAAACTGATAGGAAGGGAATGCTGAACAAAGTACCTGTCAAGCACTAGAACATATGCTCTGGGGAAACTTCTCCCGCTAAATAATATTCACCAAAAGTCAATAGAAAAACAATAGAAATATTTGATAGGAACATAATAAATTGCCTTAATACTAGAAGAGTGAGAGAAAAGAATTTAAAAATCCAGTGGAAAATTTGAACCCATCTGGTAGATAAGTCATGTACAGATACCACCATCTGGGATTTGAACTTTATACCTGACCCTTGGCTGGACAGCATTTGTTGCCGTAGAGGTTTAATTAGAAGGATTTCCAGCTTGAAGAGGAGGAAACCCTTGAAGAATATTTGCCAAATAACAATATGCCTTAGTTTGAGATTTTTCCAGTGTCTTCCTTCTACTCAAGAACTAATGCAGTTATATTTATTTGCACGTGGGTGGATTATATTAAGCCTTTTGCAGCTTTTGCAAGGAATTACTTTGTGACACGTAGATTGAAGGGGGGGGTGGGGGGGGGCAAGTCTTCAGCAGCAGCAAACTCCCAAGACACGCCACTGATTCATTTAACAAAAGTAATTACTTCAGCAAATGTTTGTGTATTTTAATGCCAAGAGGAGGATTCCAGGTATTTTTAAAGCTGGTTAGAGTCTGTCAGTCTAGCTGATACGCAGAAACTTCTAGGCAACGTGATGTAACACTGACACACCACTTAATCAGAAAAATAGGATGCTTCTCCAATGAAAAGATGTTATCTTTAACAAATGTTACATTTCGTTTATTCATGTATTCAGACCTGACATCATATGGTCCTTCGATTTCCCGTGGAGATACAGATTTTAAAATTCAGAGGGAAATGATAATACCGTACACTGATTTGTTGACATATGAGCTCCGCAATTACCATTGGAAAAAATTCCAAGGTCTGCAAAGATAATTTCAAAACCCAAAGTGCATCCTAGTCCTTGGGAGTGCTTGGGAGTTTTAAAAGCTTTTTGAAAGGAAAGTTATGAAGAATGAATGAATAGCACACATTGGGGCCAGATCTGAAAGCAATTTTTTAAAGCATTGTGCAAAGTTAATCTCCCTTTTTAATGAACACTGACGATTTGGACAAAATGTTTCCCTCCCTTCCCTCTCAGCTGATTTAGACATAGTGAAATTAATCTTTTGTGCTTTGATAGACACAGAAAATTAGAGAGAGAGATGGAAAAGGCTGAGACTACCATCACAGGTCCCTTGTTTTCTTACCAGTCTCATCTGTTTTAGACACATATGGACATCAGTACCCTAAGGATATAGAAGTATTTTTTCTGTTTCTTTGATGGAAAATTAGATGCACAGTTCCTTTTACTAATAGCATCATTAGCCACTGGTACGGAGGAGGCAAAGACCATGTACCTCACCTCATCACTTAGACAATGAAAGAGAGAATAACCCCAGTGAGCTAATGGTTCTGAGCAGGCACCAACAGATAGCAGGTCATCACCTCACAAAAAAACCCCATCTCTTGAAAGGTTAGATGTAGGGGAGGGAACTGTGTTAGTGGTCCTTTTTCATTCCCTGAAAGTATAAGAAAGTTAACAGGTGGACGTGATGATCTTAAAGGTCTTTTCTAACCTAAATGATTCCATGAGAGGTTTTCTTCTCCCCTCCTGAACTTATGTATAATTATTTTAGAAAATTCAGCTTTATTTTACCCCAGAATTACTACTTCAGAAAACTAGATAATCCAGGTTACTACATACCTTCAGACCCTGAATTCAGATCATTTAGAGTCACCAACAATCGGATGAAAATTTAGACACAATAACAATTCGTGTTAAGGCTTCAAGACCCCCTGTTCTGAGAGCTTTCTTAGTCCTCATCTCTAGTGTTTCCTAACATGACTACACTACCCAATTAACAAAAACCACTGACAAAAAAGCAACCCTTCACTATATTTACCCATATGGATCAAGTGTCTTTCCCACCCTCAAAACAGCTTTACAACACTGACGACTCATGTACCTTTCTCAGCGTGCTCCAAGGTTTCCTTAAGTGCCTCAAATATACTGTCTTTAAAGTCTGAGTAAATTATCAAATATTGATACAAAACACTAAGCCAGTAAACTTACTAAAATACTATGACATATAGAGTATCAGATACAGAAATAACTTGCACAAGGGTTTTCTGAGTGTTTTTTGTTTGCTTAGTTTTGGGGGGGGGGGGGGGGGGGTGAAAG
>VZZY01013548.1:96004-308473 GCA_013400335.1 Eurystomus gularis
GGGGGGGGGGGGGGGAGTTGCTGTAAAGCAGCAGCTGAAGATCCACATGCCCACTACTACTGCACGAGTCCTCTCTCAACAGCACTGGGATGTGTGTTAATAAGGGATCTGTGCATCTTTCAGTGACTACATGATTTTCATTTTGGAAATGAGAAGGAAATTCTTTACCCTGAGGGTGGTGAGACATTGGCACAGGTTGCCTAGGGGGGTTGTGGATACCCTCATCCCTGGAGGTGTTCAAGGCCAGGCTGGATGCGGCCTTGAGCGACCTGGTCTAGTGGGAGGTGTCCCTGCCATGGCAGGGGGGTTGGAACTAGATGATCTTTAAGGTTTCTTCCAACCCAAACCATTCTATGATTCTATACATTTATCTATCTTTGCATGAACACCCACCTCCATCCTAGCTTTGAAATGGCACACATGGCACATACTGTAAGGGAGCCCACTCCCAATCTCTTTAAAAGCTTCATTGTTTCGTTGTTTTGGAGGAAATGGCCCTGCTAGTGTGGTTATGCTTTTGTTTGCTGAACGTTTCCTCTAGAAGGGATGATGGCATAAGAAGCCCTGATTGTACTAACCCATTAGCCCTTATCCATTTTTTTGGCAGCCTATTTTTACTGTGGATTCTTTTCCTTGGCATAACAGATTGTTACACTGACAAGACCAAGGTGTCAGGACAACCAGATGAGAGGAAGCAAGCTAGCACAGCATGGGCACAAAAAGCACTTCTGAACCATCATTTACACCTCTTTTTACACCCCTTTCAGCATAAATCCTCACTCTCCACCTCACTCTTATTGCAAGAAACACCAAGGCTATGCCTGTTCCTGCAAGACAGAAATTAGGTAGAACAGTCTCCCAAGGTGTGGACATGAGCTACTGTGCAAGTTTCAATCATCTGAGTAACAAATCTGCTGAAGTACTTAGAATACACAGGTGGAAAAAAACAGTAAAATGCAGCGGTTTCAGAGCCTGCAAGAGGATAAACAACTTGGGACAAGTTTTTCAAGTGTTTGCCTTTAAGGTTAGAGTCCTTTCTGTTGTGTTTGTTTTTAAAGAATTAATGCTGGCCATTTGGAAATAATTCAAGTATTTATCTCCACCTCACTGACCCCTTTCCTCCACAACTGTTTGTTACATTAACTTGAAAATATACAGACAGTGAAATTCTATCATCAGGTCTTTGCATATATGTCCAGAAAAATCACACAGCTGAGCACACTGCCAGACAGAAGTATTGAGTGTTGCCACTTGTGGAAAAGTGCTTAAATTGAGATCCATGTGCCTATAGCAGTTCAGATTCAGCTCACTTAAACACTCAGATTTAAAAGTATGCTTTTCATAATGACCAGTTTCCACTTATTTTGAAATATCAAAAGATAATTCAGATACATAATAAGCTATTGCAAAGATCAATCTGCCCCTGTTTCATTGATTTGGTGGAATAGTCCATTATTCCCGATTTAAATATGACAGAGAATGAAGCCATACAAACATCTGCTGATACAAATACATGTACCTATGCAGAATTCACATTCGGCAGTACACAGGCCTGTGGGCATTTTGGGGACATCCAGCAATTCTAAGTGAACTGCAACTGAGCTTTACATCTAAGCTGGATGCCTAAGATTAAAAATACATAATGTAACAAATGGTAACTGCTAATTGGGTTCTCAAACGTCTGTTAAATCAGCTTCTAATTCCTTAGGAACACAATAAAAAAGAACAATAACAGTATTGAAGCTGTTTTTATGGCTTTTATAAAACTTTTTCTATAACTATATCTGCCAATAATAGCTATTATTTCTGTCCACTTCTTTGAAAGGCAAGCAAGACTTGCTCTTAGATAACAGGATCCAAGGCAAAAGTACAAACGTGACTTTCATCTTCCAGGAGGTATCCGACACTCTGCATCTCCTTCCCACAGCTGTCTCTGAAATTGCCTAGATGCTCTACCTGGCACTGCAGCAGCCACAAGACTGAGTGCCCTTCCTAGCTGGGCTGCTGAAAAGTGGTCAATGAACACCTTCTTGCTGAGGAAGGACTGAACAGAGACACGTACTTCCCCCCCCTGCCAGCTACCAAGAGAGGAAAAATAGCCAAGAATCATTGAAAAAGGTGGAACAAACCTTAAGTGTCGGTCTCTTCTCCTAAGGAACAAGCGATATGACAAGAGGGAACAGCCTCAAAGTTGCACCAGCGAAGGTTTAGATGGACATTATGAAAAACTTCTTCACCTGAAGAATTGTCAACACCTGGCCCAGGCTGCCCAGGGCAGTAGTGGAGTCCCCATCCCTGGATGTGTTTAAAAGCCATAGATATGTGGTGCTGAGGGACATGGTTTAGCGGTGTCCTGGCAGTGCTGGGTTAATAGACGATCTTAAAGATCTCTTCCAACCAAAATTATTCTATGATTCTACAAATATTCAGAAAATTTGAGCCAAAGAGATCCCCTTCCAAAGCCTGTGGGCCACAGACAAGATTGCAACCCCACTGTCCTTTTAATAAATAATGTGTTATCCACAGGACTCAAAACATACTATGAAGGCTCCCAATGGAAAGGTCATATTTCCCTTCACACCAGCCTGCCCTTGCATTGTATTTTGCCTTTTTGACAGAGCTATCACAACCTGCCCAGATTTTTGGCACTATCTCTGCAAACAGGCTGCAGGTGAAACACCACAATCCAGTCTCTGCCAAAGGTCACAGCAAAATGCTTCGTGTCAGGAAAGCGGCAGCGTACACTAACCACGTAATGGAGCACTGACAGCAATGCAGCTTTCTCCACCGAGTTGTCACACTAGTCTTGCTTTATGTACGGCAGACAAGACAAAACAGAGATCACAGGTACTACATGGGCACAGTAGCCCTCGCTACCTCAATTCAGCAGTGTAAGTGTTTGGATGTCTTATCAAGGATCTCCTCTGAAAGATCATATTTCTTGACAAATAATGCAAAGTTATACCCAGAAAAACAATTGGTGCCAGAACATAACCTAGTCCTCAAGATGATGTGGTAAACAATCATGCCCAAGAAGAATTCCACATTAGAAAAACAGTATGTGTAAATAACTTTCAGGAGAGCTGAACCAGCATGCTTCCTGTCAGGGTGGCAATTCCCCCTGTGTAATTTACAGTCCTGGTGTGGTACAAACACAGGCCCCATTAAACCATGAAAGTGGCCCCCTGATGATATGAGAGAATGATATTCATTACTCTGATATCGCAGACTAATGAGAATTCATTAAATGCAAAATGCGATGCGGGTTGCTGAGACTTTTCTAGAAGACCAGCCCAGGTGTGACTAACTCAAGAGCATATTTAATCTTTAATTGATCAGTTTGCAGTATGCAGGATTACCTCATGATACGCTCAGCATGGAAATGCTCCACAAGCGTAGCAGGTCAGGCGATCGTGCCTTGCCTACCTCGAATTTTGCTTAAGTTTCATTAACCAGTCAGAAGGTCTGAAGTAAACCCATACGCGATGAGCTCTGATGGGTTTTGGGTTTTTTTTCATTTATTTTCCTGTTCCCGCAGTTGCGTGAGTCCTTAAACTCTCCTAATTAAGCAGTTCTGCCATGGCCCCCTGCCATAAGTGGTGAGTACATGAAAACCCCAACAATCTAATAACACTTCAAACACTTTAGTCACTTGATACCTGTCAGGCAGTTAATTATATGAATGAATTTATTGTCTCCTGTTAAAAGATGACTGAATGCAGGACACTTTGCTTACTGCATAAACTCTTGGTGGTTTTATGATTATTGTCAAAGAAAATGATTAATAGGCAGCTATTGTGTGGAGAACAGCAAAAATATATTAAGAATTAGAAATTACGCCTGTATAGAAAAATGAATTCCTACTAGGAAAGGAATAAAACCTTTACTGGGTATTGAAGCAGAAGTCTTTTTCATTAAAACCACTTCACATACTGTGCTTTCATACTATGATCAATTCACAGTATCCACTGATGCTAATCACATGATTCAATAGCACTGAATTGATCAGTACTCACCAATTACTAAAACATCACCTGACTCCTTCTGGAAAATGCATGATCTCATCAAAACCAGATAAGCTCGGAGCTTTCTTTCTCTCTACTTCATTTGTTTTACAGTCCACTAGAAGATAATTCTGTTCAAACTGAAGGGCCAGTAATGCTTCCATACAATTTGAGTTTTGTCTGCATGTTCAGAGCAGAAAAACCCAAGCTGAAAGGCTGCTTCAGGAGTTCTTAAAGTATAAAAAATATAAACCAAGCAACCACAGGAGCGGTATCCTTTCAAAACAAATCCTAAATGCCAGTTTCTAGGTAGGTCTGAGAACACACAAAGCAACAGGACTAGGAGCAGTAGTAGGATAAACCTTGAACAGTAGCTCTGTTCTAAAAATTGCCATATACATTTGGACCATATTCATCACCTACAGCAAGTGCTCAAATACAACAACATACCTTAAATAAAATTGAACTCCTCCATCACTAGACAAACAATTTCACCAGCTCAGAAATCCATGGTTCTGCATCAACAAAGCTCTTTTGGAAGGTCAGTGTAAATAAATAATAAAACAGTCTGTTAAATTCTCTAGGCTGCCTTGGATTAGGTTTCAGACTTCTAGGGTTTCCATGCATGCCATTATACCCTGTGTCATGAAAGGCCAGAGCTTCAGCATCATTTAAACCCAGGGCTGCTCTTAGCCCAAACTAAAGGTTTGAGCTAAACATTGATGCAAAGACATGAAAAGTCAGAAGACAGCTAGAAGTTGATTCCATTTTTAGCTAATTAGCTAAGCTGGCTTCAGGTCCTTTTATACCAGAACAGCTCAATAGACTCAGCCTGAAAATAAAAGAAAAAAACTTTTAGAATAAAACTGATGTGGGCAGTGACTAAAACCAGCCTTCAGATCTCACACCAGTGCATCACTTCTGTATTCTGCGATTATTTGACTCTCCTTAAAAAAAACACACAGTCTGTAAGTTCATAAGGTACCTTGATGTTTTGTACAGGAAAACACCCAAACCAGCAGCCCGGCTGCTGGGCTGACCGTTTCTCTATCCTGCCAAGGCAGCTGATCCTCACCTATGGGTTTTCTATGTGAAGAAAGGTTTAATTATGTGCAAATATTCCAACTTTTGTGGTTGGAATTTTTTACACTCAAGATCAAACCTAAACCTCACTCTAGACTAAACTGAAATTTCAGATTAAGCTGAAGTCACACACTATCTCTAGCAGTCCCTGC
Organism: Eurystomus gularis; assembly: GCA_013400335.1. Taxonomy (NCBI): domain Eukaryota; kingdom Metazoa; phylum Chordata; class Aves; order Coraciiformes; family Coraciidae; genus Eurystomus; species Eurystomus gularis. The sequence continues at coordinate 101,244 of VZZY01013548.1, forward strand.
TTATGCATTTTTAGCAATAGTATGGCAAGTGGTGCACAAAGACAAGGAGAGCATAGTGCAAGACCAAAAAAGCACATAAAAATACTAAGTAGGAGCATTTTAATGAGTGTCCACAGCAAGAAAAAAAAGCAAAAGGAGCTGATGAGGTTCTGGTTCTCTGCTCTAACAGATCCGTGACCTGTTTAAGCTCACTGTGCGTATCCTAAACTTAAATCACAATTCACTACATCAATCAGATCAAAATAATCCAGCCGTGTAAACATAGACATTTCCTAGTTGAACAGAAGCAACATTTAAAGACAGTTAAGTGAGTTTAAAGTGTCAATCCAAAACATACACAAAGCAATGTGTAATTCACCCCTTGAACTAGTCTGTAGAGCAACTGAGCTCAGAAGAATTAGTGCAGTAACACTGTAGATTTCCTCTACAGATTCCTATTCATAGACCAAAGACATCAGGAGAAACACAGTACACCCTACCCAAATACTGTAGTTTAGCATGGAAAACGCTCAAGACACAGTCACATACTCCTAACACAGAAATCTAAAGATACCAACTTCATCCTAACCTTACAATGACTTGTTCAACTGGCATCAAGAGCTTATTAAAAATTCATAAAGTGCTGCATGGCTATTGGCACTGTCATGCTGAAGAGATCTTTTAACCCAAAGGAAGGTTTGCACCAGGGTAATTACAGTTGTACTATATGAAAAAAAAAAAGAGACTAATGACTACTGAAAGCCATGCGCTATAAGGAGATTAAAGCTTCCAGACTACTAATGATGACTTGCATTCACTTTTGTCTTGTAGCTTCTCAAGTGCAGTATTTTGCAGATGACAAGGAAAAACCCACACAGAGGGTGAACACAAAAAATAAACACAGTCTTGAGATACAGGAATCAATATGCAAATTTTGTGTTTGTTTTTGGTTTGGTTTTTATTTTAAATCTTAGAAGTGAATTTTTAGTAACTCATTTTAGTGCTTGAGCCATGAAATAGCTGTAGAAAAATCACTTTGGTAATATCTGATTTTAAGGAAATGGGCTAACTCTAATGCCTGCTCCTGGAACCATACATAACAGATATCCTCCTTTTCTGAGATACGTTTCACAAACATTAACCCTGTGGGTATCAGGAGGAACATCTGAGGTGGGTATTCTAGTTTCTGTTTCAGGTGAAAACTGAAATGCAGAAATTAAATACTTGATTATATACTGCATTACCATTGGTTATATGTGATGGCTAAATAGCCCTAAGAAGAGAATGCTGCCGCTGTTTGCCAGTGAACTACAGAATGAACTATCTCTTGGCTTGGCGCTCAGTCCTGTCACTTCAGCCCATAGTATCTTCAATAAGGTAAGGTCACACCAGCAGTGCGAGCGCTGTCCTCTCCTGCACAGAGCTGCAACAACACATGGGGCTACACCACCACTGAACGAACCTGTGGACTAGTGTATTCATTGTACTATTCCTTTACTATTCCTTTATTCCTTGACCAGTTTAATGCATTAGTATATAGTGTACTTTGAGCTTTCCCAATGCAGTGTGCTCAGAATATTTATGAATAAGTTCCTACACAAGACACACCAAACATACTTTATGAGCTCCAAACTTCCACAACTGCCCCTCCCCTACACAGCTACAGTAGCTCAAGCAGCCCAAAATGCAACTGAAGCTCAGCTGAGACCTTTTCACTTGTCAGGGTGTTATTTTTCCTTGATGAAAATGCAGCACTGTTCTGTCAGTCTTCAGAAAAAAACCCAAAGCAGACAACCAAAAATAAAGTCTGACTGAACCAAGATGGAAAATGTTTGTAGCAGAAGGAAAATAAGTGAAGAAACTCCATGACAACCCATACTGAGGACTAATTCTTACTTTTTTCCAGATGTGTAGAGCACTAAGAACTAACTATTGACTGTTTTCCTCCATTACTTGGAAACAGAACTTTAAGATGCAAGCTGAAAACTATGTGTTACATTGCTATAAACCCTTTAATTTATTCTCCATGGGCTGTGGATCTGCTGATTCAGATGGCTCCAGTCTGCTCCTCTAACCACCAACCCCAACCACACAGGCTGGCTGGCATATAGCAGATTACTGAGGGACCACGTAATTCCGCAGGCATCTGATCTGCTCCCCATCTTTACATAACACGCTCCTCTCTTTTAATATTGACATGACCCTAAAAATGTAATTGCTAATCTGAATATATTGACAAACAATTTCCTAATTAGGTATTTGTCTACCCCCAATCTAAGGCGGGTTACTAAAATCTAACTTTAACAGAAATGAATGATTACTAATGCTTTAAAACCAGTTCTGCTTTCGTGCTTTGCCAACTCTCTGATTTTAAGGAACGCTTATTTTGAGAGTTGGGATTGTTCAGTCTGGAGAAGAAAAGACTCTGGGGACAACTCATTGCAGCCTTCCAGTATTTGAAGGGGGCCTACAAGAAAGCTGGGAGGGACTTTTTACAAGGGCTCGTGGTAATAGCACAAAAGGTAACGGCTTTAAACTGAAAGAGGGGAGATTTAGATGAGATGTAAGGAAGAAGTTCTTCACTCTGAGGGTGGTGAGACACTGGAGCAGGTTGCCCAGGGAGGCTGTGGATGCTCCATCCCTGGATGAGTTCAAGACCAGGTTGGACTTTGAGCAAAGACCAGGTTGGACTTCGAGCAAAGACCAGGGGTCTTTGAGCAACCTGGTCTAGTGGGAGGTGTCCCTGCCCATGGCAGGGGGTTGGAACTAGATGATCTTGAAGGTCCCTTCCAACCCAAATAATTCTATGATAAATCCCTTCATCTTTATAATTTTTTTAATTTTGTTCTAGGGATGGGAAGAAATAAAAAAAGACATCATCTAGACAGCGCAGTGTATTTCCACATTACACCATCCTGCTCTCTCCTAAGCTTATTACAGCATTATCTAAAACTCCCCTATGCAAAAATGCAAACCACTGCACTTTCTCCTAGTACTACACATGTATTTCACCTTGCTAGCAGGCATGAAACTATGATTTTAAGGTTTAGTCATGTAAACTTGAACACACATACACGGATGTAGACAATCTCTCTGCCCCCAAGCCACACAGTCCAATTAAAACACACAACAAAGACTCAGTCAAATATTTTTTTTTAAAGCTGTTGGAGTCCAATGAAAACAAGACCAACCCTAAAACCCAGTTAATGATAACTTTCCTTTTGGAGTGGGACTGTTTTCTCAGCAAGGCATAAAATCCCTCATTCAGGCCCTGCACATACATAGGGAGCTGCAGCACAACTGGTCCAGTGTAGTCAGGGCAATACACTGCTGTTCAGCGCAGCAGCACCAAGGGTGTGTAGAAATGCTTTTACCAGGGCAGCTTACACACGGAGGGAAAAAACCCCCTTATTCTGGTGGTATAAAACACATTGAGGCTGGCTGAAATCTCCAGCTGGGGTTGCATGAGCTTCTCAGGCTGCTAGAGAGAGGAGGCGGCGGTGAGGGAGAAAACTGGTATAGCCTCGTACTTTGTAGATAAGAACACAAGACAGAATGGTTACTGAAGCCTTCCAAAGCACAAGGAGAGTTTCAGGATTTCTGAAGGATATCAGAAAAGCAAATTAAGGTGGTAGAGATCTTTTTCCACAAAGGGAAAATTCTTTTTTTGTGCTCTCAAACTCATTGGTGTCTCTGCCAAAGAAAATGGGATCTGTTTAAGACAACCCAAACCATTAACTGAACATACTCATAGTGCAGTAACAAAGAGGAATGTTACTTTGCATTACGCTGAAAGAGCCAGCAAGCTGCTCTTTAAATAAGCCCTGCTGAAAGCAATTAAGCTAATATTCAACCTACATATTCTGAACAGTAGTAAGGTCACTGATAAAAGAAAGCAGTGGCTGTTTTCAGGTGTGCGCAACTTGCATGTTAAACTTCAGAAAAATCGCCACACCCAAGTGCTCCGAGGAACCTTTGAAGCTTAGTCTTAGTAGGAACACACACCTTTACGACTTTGGAGTTTTGCACAGGACTTTTTGCAGATATTTCCAGCAGTACTAAGGTCAGGATGAACATCTGTGCTGTAAAGACTGTTTCTTGGGATTTAAGCACTGATCCTGTTTGTTTCAGGCTTTTCCTCCGCTTCTGGTTCTAAACCCAGACCATAAATAAAATGACTTTTATCTTAACTGAATCCTCTCCCAGGGATTATTTCCAGTTTCCATTATATTGACTCACTGTCTGCTGGGAACTGAGGGACTTCTTAGCTTTTTTTTTGGTATCCTGATGACAAAAAGCTCTCAGTCTCTTTCCGGTTGGAATGAAAGTTCATGCAGGAATCCAGGCTCTCTAAACGATTTCCTCAGCACAGAATAATTATGCAGCGTGAAATGCAGTAATTACTTAGATTATGTGATTTCTCAAGGGAAGTTTTCATGACAAAAACATACCACTCAAATCACATAACTGTGTAACACAAAGGAAACATAGCATGAAAACAGCCAGCTATTTTTAAATATATAAAATCGCTATGAGAATGCACAGTCACCCTACGTTCGCTTAATAGCTCCATTCCTGGAATAAACTCTACTGGAATCCACAGCAACTGCGCTTGGCAGGGAGCAGGCAGCGTGTCAAACACGAACCACTCCAGGAATGTGCCCAGCGATGCACAGCAGCCACAGCTCGTCAGCCCATTTCAGCCAGCCGCGATCTCACACCACGCACCCAGGTAATGCTGTAGCACCACACCAGCTGAGAGACATTGGAAACCTCAGAGCTTTATTCTGCCATAAAAGCCGCTTTCCCCCTCAGCCTTTGTCTGAGGCAAACGATGCTTGTGGTGTGCTAAGCACACATGCTGCATCTCTGGATTTGTGAGATGCAATAAAGAAGATTATGACAGGCACATATTTGTGAAAATAAGGCTTCTTTCACATTCCAACTGTTGCCTGCTTGTGAATGAGACAGAGTATTCCCAAGACTCTGAAATAATGAAAACTCCGCTTTCCTTGAAGTTTTTGCAACAAGCCTGTATTTTTCTTTTCACAGCTTTGGTATAAGGACAAGTAAGAATCTAGCCTAATAATCATCTCAGAATGCTTAGCGTTAACTATGCAGGATGAAAGAATACAAGTAGCAGGACAGACAATCTTTACTGCATGCAGCTTTCAGACTTACCACAAAATAAAGTTTGGTATATTCTTGCCATACCTGATTGTCCTGACAGAAATGCAGTATTTCCACATCAGATTCCACATTGCACTGCCATCTCCCTTCATGACCTTCTCCGAAGCGTTTGCAAAGTGAAAAAGACTCCAAGTAACTCAAGGAATAAGCAAGTTTAGCAGCACACGCCACGGTTAGTCCAAGGTTCACGCAGCAGCCAAGCACTGATTCATGATTTCCAAGTGATTCCTCCGACCTCCACTCACATGAACTCAGAGAGAAGCCAGCTTTCTCATCTGAAGTCTCAGGTTACCTCTTCACGATTTACAAGATTCGTTGTTTACATTATTTGCAAGCCAGAAGAGATTATTAAAGGCTGCTCGGAAAGCTACATATAATACTGCTTCAACTTGTCAAGTAAGAAAACCCACCTATGCAGCACCTGCAAAAAGTTACTTTCCTTTGTTTCACTCAAAAAAAACCCAAAACCCAAACAGTCCAATAACACAGCCCTAGAAAATCACTTATGAGAACTGTGACTGCTTATCAAATACACACTAAATCAAATGGTTTAGGTTGAATAAACTCTCAACTGTTTGAAAAATTTCTTGTATACTGTAATAAACTTTTTAGTGCCAAAAGAAGTAATGAGTCATTTTCCAAAGCCGCATTTGAACACAAAGTTACGACTTTCAATAGTATCAGCTATGACACTTAGCCTATAAATTATGTCAAAAATAAAATGACAAGATCAGATTAAAAAAAAAAACGCCAAAAACCCAAACCAAATCCCAACGTATTCATTATCCATATATAATTATCTTGCTCTGCTGAGTAAGTTTAAACACACAGCATTTATTGCAAAAGCTTAAACAGAATTGAAGCCTCAACATACACTCACATGGAGTCAACCTTAGAGAAAAGCATTATTGTTGTTGTAATTATTGTTTATCTTTTTAACTGAAGGACGAGCCCTTTAAATTCTGCCCTGGTTTCTCCAAGACCACCCTGAAAGTTAGTGTTGTTGTTATGACAGATTAAAACTCCCAAGGCCTTTGCTCAGCCCACTAGACCATGCTCTATTCTCTACTAAGAGGTCAACAACATGATTATCAGGGGCTCTTCTGGATCAAAGACATGAGATAAATGTTTATATTACAAAAAATTAATTAACCAAGAAACTAAGTTCATGCTACTCCTTCACAGAACAGTGCACTTTTATGATTAAGTGTCTGGTTTCTGTTGCACAACTCCATCTTGTACAGGACCATTTTATCTATGATCTTCTGACCGTTACTTCTATTCTTGGAGCAAGCACATAAAAAAAGTCAGAACAAGTTCTACAGCATATTGGACATTCTAACTCAGTAGGCTTAATGAAGAAAAATTGCATTAGAAAACTTATACATCTGCTCTTAACATAACCATTGAAGTACATTTCAATGATGGAAAAATCTACACAAGTTCAGTCAGACCTTAACTTGCAAATTTGAGAGATGAAGCACTCACAAGATAGATTTTCTGTTTTTTGTATGGTGTGCACTTGAAATATTGCACTTAGCAAAAATAAGCCCATTATATAGAGAGTATAAATCCAGCAGTTCATTTTTTGGGTAAAGGTATCAAACATGCACAGTTGTCAACCACATCTCTGAGTTTATACTTGATGTATTTAGATCATACATCCCTTTATTCACCCCCAGTTGCAATACTTTGATATTACCAGCATCTGCACAAATAGTATTTTTATCTGCCTCTAAAGATAGATTAAAGGTGGATGATTTCAATCACCTTCTTCATCCATGTTAATAGAATTTGTGCACAACTGGAGACCAAATGGATTAAAAAACCATGTGATGGCATCATAGGACAGAAGTGAGATGCTGTGGGATGGTTTGTGTGGGGGTCGTTTTGTTTTTTAAGTAATTGCTGCTGCATTTCCCATGGAAAAGAGACTATGAAATAGTGTAAAGAGTGTCTTTCTGCTCCTGTCCTGATGAGCTGAGTTTGTCCAATAATTCCCACAGAGACCTGGGCAAATCAAGGTAGCCCTCAACTAAGCAAGCATTAATTCTGCAGGGAATGGCAGAGCCCAGATTTGGAATACAGAACTGACAGACAACCTGCAAAGACAAAATAATACACATGCAGAAAACACTGAATACTATGCAAATCACATGAGTTAATATTACTCTAGTAATTAAGTTCTATGATTAAACCTCAGATGTAAATAAATGCTATTTATTCTGGTGTAAATATGAAGAGCAGATTGCTGCGAAATGCTCCTTGAAACGATATTTGAGAGATAGGCTTAAACCTAACAGCATCCTGTAAAGCTTGAGGAGGGCAGGGAGAACAACGCCAGATCTGACCAAGCACTGGTGCTAATCACATCAGCTAATCGCTGATGATCTCTGTACATACACAGATGCAAAGAACTGGCAATTAATCAAAACCTGCGGCTAATTCTGTCTCTCATGATGGGCTGCTTTTTCTAAAAACAGCTCCTCCGCAATATGATTACCGAGGAGGTAACAGAATGGGTATCAAAGAGGAAGCTGACTGATCAGCTACTTCTTATTATTTAGAAAAATCTTATTGAGAAATAGAGGAACTTTTTCAGCAACAGTAAGCCAGTGCGTCCCTTTTGTCTTAGCTGTTTACTTTCCTCTCCTTTGTTCACAGTGACATTACTATGCCTGAAACAAGGCACAGATTAGCATATCAAATGACTTCACTTTTTTGAAGTCTTGTTTGCTTTCACTGTATGACAAGTCAAGATGAGCCCCAGCACCGCAGGGGCCATTTGGCATCATGTCTGTGTTTGACACGGATTTTCCATTTTGTACATCAATCATAATCTATTGTAACAATTCCAGTGACAATCTTCTCCCACACTCACACATTTGGCCAAGTAATCCCAGCCAATGCAGAGCCTGTGGGTTGGTAACAAGGGCTGTTTGGAGACAGTTGCTGCCTGGCTGGATTATATTATTCCTCTTTGGGTGTGGCAATGAAAACTTCAGTTATCTCTTCCTCTTGAAATGAAACAACAGATTCCATTTGTAGGACATCATTGCATCCACCCAGTCACACTGTGTATGGGACCATGCTCTGGATGAGTCAGAACTCCCCAAACAGTTATACTGAATTTGCTGCTGATATTTTTCTCCCACCATACTCCCTGGAAATCTTTATCAGCTATGCCCTGCTTGCCATCTACAGCACAACTCTCACACTCTCATGCGAGTCCCGTGGCGTCTGGAACACAGCAGGGCCCTGCTAATGGGTCACATACTACAAGGTGCAAGGAGAAGTTCTGCCTCCCTCCAAATTCCTTCGCATTTCTGTACCCTGGCTTTTCCAAACTCAGCATCATTATGTCTTTGTAGGATCCTGAGTGACTGTTTTTCAGTGGATGTATTAATTGGCACAATCATGAAGTGCNTTGGTCAGTTTTCCCCCAGTTTATTTCCATATTTCTACATCAAGTGGACAGAGCAGGTGTCCTGGAGCAGCGTTTAACTCTCTGTAAAACAGGCAAAGCAATTCTGAACTTTGGAAAACATTTTGCAACCTTTTAAGGAAGAAATCTTTAATCCAACCAGCCACAATTCCCAATTCAAAGGCAATGCTGTCATACTGGCACTCTCAAGTGCCTTATGAGAATGGAGCAAACAGGTGAGGCAAGTGAAGGTGCACCCACTTGGAGCTATCCCCGCCTCACCGAGGGGTTACTGCTGCCCATCACAAAGTCAGCAGAAAGGACTGTCTACAGCTCAGACCTGCACCCTTGGGCACTGGCTGAATCTGCTGATGCAGGTGAGTTTGCACCAAGATGGCCTGAAACAGCTGCGACACACCCACATTTTTTGGTTTTCTGGCCATACACAGAAGTGATAAACTGCTTCAGAGTCATCAAAATGACTGGAAGAATCAGTATCTCAAAACAGCTGGAACACAATTCACCAGACATAGTTTGACAAAGGCCTCAACTTGGCCACTTCCAAGCACGTATCACACATTTTAGTAACAATAACAGGATTCTCCCAATGTTTTTGATTGCCAGAGGAACCCAGAGTAACTACTACCTCACTGTGTGATGGAGAGTACTTCAGAATATTTAAAGAAATAAATAATTGGAGGGGGTGGGGGGGAATAATGGACAGAAAAGGACTGGAGGATTTTAATCTATTTTCTATTTTTTAAACTGGAAACAAAGCTGCTGCAGGCAAGGATATTACTCGGGACATAAATCATTCTAGGTATTTAAAAATGCTAGAGCTAAGGTTCCTTTACAAGTTGTAGGTGGTATATTACATTTAAATACTATTAATAGAAAGGCAGTACTTAATTTGGAGTCTCACATTCTATTACTCTCCTGCCTCCTGAGTTTCATTCATATTTGGCAGAAAGCTGGCACGATAAGCAGAGGGCTCTGCTGGTACAGCCACGGAGAGGAGAGGGGGTGTCAAGCTCCTGTCACAGAAGTTACCATGAAGTGGCTCAGAGAAACTGAGTGCCCAGGACACTTATCTGATGTGCTTTTTGATAAAGTCATGTGCCCCGGATGCACACATCACTTTACACATGACATGTCTGCAGCTGAGATAATCTTACTGCTTTAACTGTGCATAGGCTCATCTTAAATTAGGTTAGTGTAACATTCCTGTGAGGAGGGTACGAGCACACCGCAGCCTTCAAGAGCAAAGGTAGCAATTTGCTTATTTTCATGAAGTTTCTACCAAGACAAAATGATCATGAAGCAGAATTTAACAGCATTTCTATTATTATGTAATTATATTTATATGTCATCTGACAAAAGGAAAATGTGTGTGTTAGAGCTAGTGTGGTTTTGGTTGTCAGGACTGTTCCAGACCTATTTTTAACTTAGGTAGCATTGCCTTTGTACAACAGCTATTACCAATTAAGGACTGAAAGGAGTCTTACAAATAGACATGTTTTAAATTTTGAGATTAAAAAGCATTCTGGCTTTTTAGACAATTTAGGGTATCTTTAACCCTTCAACTTGCAACAAGTCAACATTTTCAGTAGATAGAACCAGGGATTTAAATAACATTTGTCCCTTGGCCTGCACTGTGTTTTCTTTCTTTCCCTTTCAAACTTCCTTTTCTGATTTTTCACAAACATTCCTAAGAGTGTGCAAAACACAGTGTTTCCTGGGAGTTTACAGCAGCAGCATCCACATACCCATCCCTCTGCGGAACCAAGTCAGCACGATTCTGGCATTTTAATGAAGGGCAACCCCTCTCATCCCCAGCAAGCTGGTGAGTTTTGTTGCTTCAAAGAGGCTCCTCCAGCATCCTTCCAGCTGCAGTTTCTGACAGGCTCCTCATATGTCTCCAGGCTTCCCAAACACCCTCTTCTGTGACTTAATCTTGGAAGACTATCAAAGGAAATGCAGAAAGCTTCCAATCCCCTTCTGCAGGGCACATAGCCAAAGGCACAATTAAAATGTGACTGCTCTAGGGTCTGCCCATCAGTTCCATCTAAATACAGTAGAGACCAGACATGGAGAGAAAAGCCTGGCAAGCAACATGCTCTCAAGGGGCACAGCTAAAGGGCAGGCCCCACCAGCGATGCCTCTAAGTGAGCCCCAGCACAGATACCTCCCTTCTTCAACATCATGATGTGAAGCTCTGGAAGGTTAAAATCTGTACAAGTGTGAAGAATGGAGAACCTGAGGCCTCACAGATGGTTCCTGGGTGAGAGGAAGGACATGAAGAAAAGGAAACTTGACTTACCGAAGAATGCAGAAGTGCAGAAAGAAACACGTACACACAAAGAACTGTCTCCAGTCTGACACACAGTTTATCAGTTACAGCAGTGGTAAGGGGAGAGACATCACACAGCCCTATGTATTTGTGCAGGATTTTTGCTCAGCAGTGCCTAAGTCCCACAGTACACCTCGGTGAAATCAGGGGCTGGAGAGTCAAGGGATCCTGTAAGATACGTGTGTGTCCACCAGGTAGGAAGAGTGAGCAGCCCGGAAAGTTAAGGCAAACCAGAAGTACGAATTTAAGGCATATGAACAACACATTTTGAACACTTGCCAGAAGACTTTCTTTTAGATACAAAGCAGCATTAATTACATTACAATGAAGGCTTCAACCAGATGAACAGGCATTTTGGGTACTCTGATTTAATTTTCTCAGCTTGAAATCATTGTACTTCCCTGAGTGTAGACAAGTCCTCTGCTTGCTTTTAAGGCATTTTGCTATTTCATCTATTTATTTGAGGGTCTCTTCTTAATCATTTTTTATGCTGTGTGGGAATACTGCAAACTGCACTGTTTGCAGGCTGTACTTCAAGGGGTTGGTGGATTTGGGGGGATAAGGAGAAAGAGAATTTTATGCTCTCAGCTGCTCTGCAATTGCACAAGTGTTGCCAACATGAACCTCTGGAGAGAGAGCCGTGCTGCAGGCACATGACTCAGCTCTGGATGAAGTCACTGTCAAGTGAAAGCAAACTACATGTTTCTAACAACGTATATAGTGAACTCTAAACACAAGTTCAAGATAAAGATTCAGTAATCTTTTTCCCACCCACTTAGCTATTGTTTTGTTCAAGATGTTGCAAAGGAGCTCATAATTTAAATGACAGCAAGAAGAAAAGTAAACCAAGTGACATCACTCTCTGTAAGGGTGCAAAAGAAGTTCCCTGCTCTCAGGAGCTAGAACCTAAGGATTTCCCCCTCCTACTCACTGTTACTCAGATCTGTAACCAGCACACAGCTATTGTTTCCAGGAATATAGGATTATATATTGTATATAACACAATACCTATAACATTTTTTTCCTTTTATTAAATCTGTTTTTAAATAATTAAACAACAGCATTCCCTTTAACTGTGTAGTAACATATGACCATTGCGTTCTTTGCATCTTTTTTTAATGCTGCATTTTACTTAAAGGGAAGAGCAGTACTGCTCTATGCCTGTTCACAAGCATGTTATCTGGCACATCTGAACCCACCTCGCCGAATCCTAGAAGCAGAATCCATGCTGTTAGCACCAGAAATGAGGAAGAAAGACTATCAAAGCACATTCTTTTTAACAAAGAGTTAATCTAGAGGACAATCTTGACATAGATCATTTAGAGCACATGTGCTGTCTTTGAAACTGCATCTAAATTAAGGCCAGCAATTCCTTTAATGGCTTCAAATGCTGCAAATTTGTCTTGGATAACAGAGTAGGAAAGAGGATGAGCACAGAGCTGCAGGTGCCCCACAGAGTGCAATATTAAGAGTGGCTTTAAGTAGCTTCTGACACAGTTACTTTGTGATATTCTCATAGGGCAGCAATAAGCTGCTCCTACCAAGCAAATTCATGAAACCATTTTCATTTATAATCATCACTAAAACATCCTAATGGGACTGAATCATATATCAAAATATAGTCATATTCTTGCCTGGAGATGGACTTAAGCATGTGATCCAATCAATCCTGAATCACAATGTTGGAACTGCTAGTCCCAGCTGAAAACTTGCAGAAACAATTTCAACTAATCCCTGCTTCAAAGAAAACAGTCATCTCTCACTTATCTTATTCCACTGGGGTGGCTGGAATCAGATGCTTGTGGCCCTAAAGGTTCTGTAAGAGACTGATGCCTCCTTTAGAGAGATCAAGCTGATGAAGGAAAAATGAAAAGTGAGAAGCAGTAATTAAAAACTGTTTGTCAAGTAACTGGATTCCAGTAAAGTGGCCTTTACAAACTCAGTGATTTATGTTTTTTAAAATATGCTTATCTTAGCAAGAAGAGAGAAGACATTCTCCCCCAGCCTACAGATCATCGTTGCCTTCCTGACCAGTCACAAATTCTCTCACCTTATGCTTTATCTTCAGTGCAATGCTAACGGTAACAATTTCTGGCTGGGGCTATTACACACCAGCTGGCAGAAGCACAGCATGATGCACCCACTGGCTAAAGAAAACCTTCACTTTCACATGCTAAGCTTGAAGTCACATGATTTTATAATAATCCATTGAGCAAAGCATGAGACTTTCATCCTCGAAATCCCACAGAAACTCTAAGGCAATTTGCTCATCTTACACGTTAATCTGTCATAGAAATACATCTCTACGCTTTACGTGTTTGTATTCAAAGGACATAGAAACCCAGCACTTAAGTGAGGGGTTAGACAGCACTGACCAAAATCCACCCAGTGCAAATGGCAACACAGAGGCAAGATCTGATTGTCATAAATTAGTGAATTACCAAGCATTTTTTGCACCGGGTTTCTACCCCAGTTTGCTGTATACAGTGTGCTGCAACTTAGATAAAAGCAGGCTCTTAGTTCACACACGCATTATTGGAGGTATCAGCATCACAACCTTGCAGTAACTTTGTTTTGTGAATACACATGCAGTGGGCAAAGTCCTGGCTACTGATGCTGCTGCCAAATTTAAGAAACAAACTAAAAGCGCAGCTGGCTTATTCCATTCAATTTCCCACCCTCCCTTGCTGTGTTGGGGAAATACACCCCATGGAACCAACTCTCACAAAGCACCCCAAACTCTACAGAAGCCCTTTGCTCCAGGCTGGGCGTCTGCCCACCCCTAGCCGGGCTTCTCTTGAGGAACATCACACGCACAGCTCGCTATGAAGACTTTTGGAATTGGTTTTTTACTTTGTATACTTGAATACATTTGAAAACTAGCAACTCAGAAAGCAAAAATTGTCCTAGTTTTACTTTGCCCCATCACCCAGAATCACTATGTTCTTGCAGTGCCCCACACTACAGCTACTGGCAGGACAAGGGATGGGCTCATTTACCCTGGCCTCCAGTCCTGCTTCCAGCCCCATAGCTCTGGGCAGCAGGCACAGGCCACCACCACAATGTGCCTGAGCCTCCTGCTGTAATCATGTTCTCATGGGTTTGAGGAAGAAGCATACTTCTCAAAACAGCAGCAGACCGTGCCAGCCCCATGCTGCCACTATGTTGGGGTGTACGTGTTGTGTGTGTACTCCATTGCACAACCAGCACAGACAGCGAACATCACTACGCCAGAAAGCTGCAAGACTTAACACACCTGCATGGACTCCTCTTGAAGTGCATGGATTTCAATCTAGATGCACAGTTCCATGCAAGCGGCCCCCAGGGCAAGACAAAATCATACCATAAATACCATAAATTGTCCAGGACAGGCAACAGACTTGGTCCCACAAGAGTTCCCTTGGTAACACAAGTTGAAAAACACAGCTTGATTGCTGACCTTAGAGCAGCAAGCTGTAGAGCTTCTGACACAACAAACATTTACCACAGTTTTGAGCCCCGACTGCAACTCAAAATAAAAGTCATGCTCTACTCAGACAGTCCACAAAAGGGAAGAGTAAGTCACGCTTCTTGTCATGTACGGCTTGCTAAGCACTGCTGGGGAGGGTGAGCACATGAGGGGTGATGAGTAGAGCTCTCATGGCCCAGCAACGAGTCTCTGAGTCACCCACAACAAGATCAGGAACGCACAGGGGAGGTGGGCAGCATCCTTGTGCTTGCTCTGGAAAGTCATCTGCTGCCACAGCACTACCTGTGTGTAGGGAAGGTGTAAGGGTTTGGTACTACTTCCCCCAAGACTTGATACCTCTGCTCCTGGAGCCATGGCTGGTTACCAGGTCACAGTGGTGACACAAGGGAATGTCACACAGAGATGCCTGCAGTTTGCTCCTGCCTACATCCCTGACATCTCCCCCCAAAACATCAAGGCAGGCAATAACCCTAATGCTAATATTAAAAATACCTGTAGTAAACCCATGTAATGGAGATGTTACTCAAGTCCCTGTTTATCTCATTTTATACACAAAAATAAGAAATACATTCACCTATGCAAACACAAAACTCTTCCCCACAGTCCTCTGGCTCTTTTCAAAGAGCATTTTAAGCGATTTACAATTACTAATAAAAAGCAATTGAAAGGAAGTTTCAGGAAAGTTTATTTTTATTTTTAATATGAACTTCCTTGAATTTAGACTTGTTTTTCTGGAGCATTTGCTCTTCATGCTTGTTTGTCACTAAATCAGGCAATTACTTTGTTTGAAACATGAGAAAGTTGCAATTTTGCTTCAATTTTCCTTTTCCCAAAATGATGAGAGCAAAGTGCTTCTGATATTTAAGTGCTTAAGTCCTCTTTTCACTTCTGTTCAGGTAAGCTCACTCCAGGAGGAGGGCTCAAGTACATCTAGGTTTTGCTGACAAATAAATTAATTATCTGGACAGGAATACATGGCCGATCCTCAGCCACTGCAGAGATTTCCATTAAGAGATGTAGAATAACTCCACAGCAATTCCTTTTCCATGAAGCTGGGATTTCAGCAGGAATCAAAGACAAAAAGCTTTAGTTTAGTGGTATTTATTTGTGTCAAAATGGTCTGGCTACATTTCTATTATTTTATACGGTTTCTCAGCAAGGAAGACATTACAATGGGCTGGGAATAGGTTGGAAATTTTTTGGCTTGGCAATGCAGCCTGTGAAAAGCTGCAAGTAGAGGAGAATAAAGCTATCTTTTGAAACTTCACAGGCCAATGGTCACAGATGAGGGTCCTGTATTACTCAATGCCAGCAAGTGCGGGGCACCCCTTAAACCTTGAAAAAGGTTGGAACAGTTCCCTTTTCCAGGCTTCAGTCACTGCATGAAAAATTCAGCCACAATTAGCATTTAGTACAAAGCACTTTCTGTAGGCTGACAATAAGTGGTCAGACCAGAAAGTGTACGTAACAAGAACAGCACCCTATTTTAAAGAACTGCAGGAATTTTGTTAACAATGAAGTCATCCCCACTTTTTCTTCCCCAGGAAATTCAAATACATATAATTCCCTCTGCTTAGCAGTGTAAATCAAGAGCAAGAAAACAGAAGTTTAGATTAAAAAACACCAGGGCAAGTTCAGGGACATGTTAAATGGAATTGCTTATTTTGCTGTTCCATTAAATGGGCAAGCTCAGTGCGCCTGACACCCAGCCCTGTTCTTTATGATCACTATTCACCATCCATCATTCGAGCTGCATGTCAGACCTGCCCAAAGTGAAGAGCCCGTTGCTCTGAACAACTGTGTTGTGCACTTTGTGCTGGGAGGGGCGTGAAAGATGAACTATTATATTACTAAATATCCCTGGAAGAAAAAAAAAAAAGGGATCTTCTCTGCATTACATAAATTTCCATGACACTTCAATCTCCTGGTGCTGTTCGCAGTCTTTACACTACCCAGCACAGGCTACCTTGCCTAAGGATAAAGTCTCAGAGAAGAAAAAGTACTAACTGAGCCTTAGCTGAGATGATGTGGCTTAGAGTAAACGTTAAAACCAAACAGCATCACCACCTTTCACATCTGCATGCACTGAAGCAAAAGTGGCTGATAATTAACACAATAAAAAAGCAGCTTTACAATCTCTGTCACAAGTTCTCATTAATTCTCTACCCCTTCCTTTCCCCCTGCACATTTGCCTCTCAGCCAGAGTAGAAGAGCAAGGAGAAACACTGGTGGCATCATGTGCAGCCACCCAGTCCTGAAAAGCATTTCAGAGTTAACGTTTCCTTACCTTTTATAGAAACCGTGAAGAGGCTGGAGACATAAAAACTGCCAGTAATCCAAGCAGAAGGCCTTTAACTTCAGCATTTTCAAATACTTCCCCTGCAGCCCCTGCAGCCTGCAGCAAGGTTTTAACAACACAAGGTTTCTTTTTGTTATGATCTGAATGACTCAAATCCAGTCCACCACTCTCATCGCCTTATTGCTGCAGCAGAAGTGTTTCTAATTGCGAGCAAGGCGCAGCTCCCCATGCACATGGCACAAGCACCTGCACCGCTCCCGTATCCTCACTTCCATACAAAGCGGCGGTCGCACAAAGGATACGGATTCATGTGCGCTCTTTGATCCCTGATTGCAGTTTATCTTTCCAAAAGTCCAGGATAACTGTCATTACACAGAAATCCCACTTCTCCTTTTGGCTATTTTAGGCCATTCTAGGAGCTCTTTGCTCAAACAACACGTATATATTCCAGTTAAGGTTTCTGAAGGACCTTTGGAAAGCATCCTTAAAGCTCATGAAACTTCGGAAAATGCCGGCAATTATCTCAATCAGATCTGACACCGACTGCCCTATAATCACAGCAGGGTGCTGTGATCCCACCACATGGGAGCTGCAGGCTTGCTCCTTTTTTCTTTCTTTCTTTTTTTTTTTTTAATTTAAATAGAGCAGCACACAACTCTGTTAATCGGCTCCTCCTGTGTAAATCACATCAGCTCCATTGTCTGCCAGCACCTATGAGAACTGTGGGCTCCTCATGACAGGGGAGGGGAGAAAAAAAATAGAGAGAAAAAAAAAAAAAAGGCAGCAGCAGTGCGGACCCTCCCCGCTCCCGAAGCAGATTATTCTTATCTTATTCTCAGCACACTTCGCCGGTTGGGGCTGTGCGAGGGAAACCAAGCCCCCGACCCGGGCGCTTCCCGGGGGAAGGGGTCGCGGGGCCGGCGTCTGCGAGCAAGGAGCGGGGCCGGGCTCGGGAGCGGGGATGGGGCTTGGAGCTCGGGATCCGGGAGCAAGGATGGGGTCCGGGGCTGGACTCAGGAGCGGGGCTGGGGTTTGGGGTTCAGGGCAGAGCTTGGGATGGGGTTTGGGACCCGGGGTCGGGCTCAGGAGGGGGGATGGGGGGTTGGGGGTCGGGACAGAGCCTGGTAAGGGGTTTGGGGTCTGGGGCCAGGCTCAGGAGCAGGGGCGGAGTTCGGGGCCCCGGGCTGGGCTTGGGAGTGAGGATGGAGTCTGGGGGTTGGAGCAGAGCTCAGGAGAGGGGATGGGGTTTGGTGTTCAGGAGAAGGCTCGGGATGGGGTTTGGGATCGGGGGCTGGGCTCGGGTTTGGGGTTCAGGGATGGGCTGAGGAGTGGGGATGTGGTTTGGGGCTGGGCTCGGGAGCAGGGATGCACCAGCAGCTTCCCAGCTCCACTGAGCTGCAGCACCAGCCCAAAGCTGTTGGTGTTCCGCAGGGAGCGCAGAACAATTAGGGGTGAAATACTTTAAAGGAAATTCCAAAATTAGCAGCATTTGCTATTTAAAACCTCTTACTAGACATGACAAAAGCAGATTGCTTTTCTTCTGAAAAGACAAGAGTCCAAATGTCATTTCTATCTTTCATGAAAGACATTGGCCCAATTCTACCCCTCCCCCCCCTTTACTCTTTCCTCCCTATACTAACACGCACATTCGCTTTTAAGGGGTTCCCCCAGTCCTGCAGGTTACTCAGAGCAAGATGTATTAGCGCAGATCTGGTATTTTGCAGGAGCCATTCCTGGCACAAGAGAAGACTTTAAAAAAAAAAAAAATTGCTATTGAAGTTTCTGTTGCTTTTAAACAAGTGTCCTAGTGAAGACCAAGAGGGACCTTCACGGGCTTGAGCTGGGAGTTTTCTTTTCTGAAATTACAGTTTGGGTATTTTCTCATTCTGTTGAGTATTCAAAGCCACTAATAATGACCACATTTAGGATACAGCTTGCAATAGCATCCAAAGGAAAAAAAGAAAAAGGTGGAGGAACTTATGAGTTCAATAGACACAACAACAAAACCAAAATCAGAATCTGAAGAAATACTTAACAGCAAAGATTCTGGCACTTGGATGGGTTTTTTTAAAAATAAAGAAATAAACAGTGTTAAAAATATGAAAAGAAAACCAAATCCCTAAAGCTTAACTTAAGGCTCTTTTCCCTGTAGATGTATCTAGTTCCCCAAGTGCCTGGATAATAAGCTATATTTAGGGATCCTTTCTGTTTCTGGTTTTGCTCATTGTCACTGTTCAGTTTTATAAGTGCCTTGCAACTTCTTGGAAAACTGGTTTGTGTAAGTTTACTTGAAATGAAATTATAAATATATTTGAGTGCCAATAAAGAATTGGCACTTTCTTTAGTGAAGTAAAGAAATAGGTAAGTAAAGAAATAAGTAAATTATGCCTAGGCAACCTTAAAAAATGTTCATGTCACAGTGTCTGGTATTTCCCTAAAAATACATTGTACAGTACACGGTGAGTGGTGGAAACAGATAATGAGAAAAGCAATTTGCATGAAAAAGCACAAATGTGATGTGCATTTGATTTGGGCCTTTAAAAAAATAATTTCTTTTAAGGATTCTCTTTAAAACAATTAATTGCCTGTGGTGCCTGCATTCACTCACCGTCATTTCTCTCAGACGGCATCAGAGCTGGTACTATTGCAACGACTCCTAAGAAAACACTATTGCTTACTTTTGAGAAGCAAGTCCCCTAACAATGCTAAACACTGTGAAAGCTCAAGCCTATTTCTCTTCCTAAACTCATATTCCCCTGTGGCTTCGTTAGCTTGGCAGTTCTCAAGACAGTGATGCCATTGTGCTAAGGGTATTTAGATTTTCATATCAAGATGTTCCATCCCAGCTTTTCATCCCGAGTATCAGCCCCTGTTTTCCAGGGATAGTTTTATCTCAAGATGAACTGAACGCAAGGCCCTTGAGATCCAGTGCCTCCTGGCCAGCCCCAGCCTCCTCCATCTCTCCACTGCTGCCTCCTGGCTTGGGCTGGGCTAGTCCATCACAAAGGCTGCAGCACACAACCAAGAGGATAATGCTTTTTCCCTTTATTTCCAAGAACAGATAGCAAAAAAAAAGGAAAAAAAGTTTGAGTTTTCACTGTTGGAACATTCCTTTGTCTGAATTTCTTGAGATTCCTTTAAATAAAAGAAGAAAAGGAAAAAAAAGCAGCAGTGGCAAGGACCGCCTTGTCCCAAAACCAAGAACAGCTATTTTCAGGATCAAGGAAGGGGGAAAAAGAAAGCCAGACTGAGACAATTAAGCTCAAGAGACACCATCCAAAGACTTATCTTGAAATGAGACGTTTCTGAAAACTTATTCTTTGACAGCTCACATTGCAAAGCAATTCCTTGCTCTCTATCATACCCTTTGCTATAATAATAATAACAATAAAAACAAAAAGCTATTTGTCACCTTAAGCACTTCTAAATACTAGACGCTCAGTGAGTAGAAGCTGTGTACCCATGAATTTTCTGACAGCAACCAACGCTGATTATACTGCACTGCATGCAGAGAAAATGCTAATTAGGACTTTTGCAAATGAAAAGCACTGTGCTCTCAACATGTTCATTTTTCCTTGTCTTCCAGAGGAAAAACAACAAAGAAAATTAAGCTTCATCTCATGCTCACCCTGGATACAAAACTAGTTCTTTCAGAAAGGCATTTAGTGAAACCTTTGCCTTAGAATTCCCAGGCCTAATAACAGTAGGAATTTTTGGATGTGCTGCAGCTTCAGCACTGGTGCTGTAAGTGAGTAGTTTGCTGAAAATTTCTCTAGCCACTCAGAGTTTCACTCTGCAGAGACAACTCTGGCAGCCCCTGACAAGTCCTTCAAAACCAGCCACGAAAAAAAATGGCAAAGTGAAAATCACACAAAACAGCCCACTTCCTTTATAAGGGATGGTTGGCTTGTCAATCCACAAAACTCTGAGACTGAAGTAAAACAACCCACTGAAGAGGGAGAGCATTGTACAAAATAACCCCAGCATGAAGTCAGTGCCTGCTAAAGTTACTGATTACAAATGTTGGGGTTGGGGAAAAGCTAGAAAATTGACTTGTCTAGCTACATAATTCTTAACCCTTCAAAAAAACCATAAATTGAATGACTGCTATTTACTTACACTCTTCTAGTGAAATGCCAGGAACATTCCTGGAAAATACTTCACTTGCCCAGGAAAACAGTGCATCTGCCTACTTACAAGGAGTACAGAAACCTTAAGGCTGCAGTAAGAAAACTGTTTTCCATGAGTCTTCTATGACTCCAGGGTGAAATGCTTCAATAGGCATGCACAAAAACGTCATGCTAGTGATTGGTACATTGTGGAGCTCAGAAATATCATAAGACCATACTAGCCTCTATTAGTTCCTATCCTCATTCCACAGTACAGTGCACACCACATTAAAAAGTGGGGATCACACAAGGAATGAATATAAGGTCTACAAAACCAGATTTTCTGTAACCGAATAGTTGTTGAATTAGTTCCTGGGAGGCTTAAAGGCCTCATTGCTCAGGGAACACACCAGCACACAAAGCTTCTGTACACTGAGTCCCTTTCTTGATACTGGAAATCAAATAGTCTCCACAAGAAAGTTGGTGGGAACATTTCCTGGGTTGCTTTTACAAAGAATAAGGAAGACTTTCATGTTAAAGGCTCTGACAAATCAGATCTCTCTTCCTGGCCCTATGCATTTCTGGGTACCCCTTGCAGCAAGTGTCCCTTCGCAATCAGGGAAAATAGAAGGCCTGTGTTCACACAGAGCTCTCGGGCTCTGCAGCACCGTGGTGACACCCGGGCATGCTCTGCAGAGATACCTAGAGAATCAGAGACAGAAAATCAAACTCTCTTTTTTCCTCTCCTCTTTACTCAAAGGGAAGCTCTGCTGCCTAGAAATAATCCAGTCACTCAAAACAAAGTTATTTTGTCTCAAACCTCGCTCAGATTTATGCACTCCCTCACAGATGAATATTAATCATAATTTGATAGTTCATTTTTTGTTATTAAGCCTCTAAGCTGCCAGAATTTCATGCAGTAGAAGAGTAAGGAATCTGCTCCTCTCTTAATGCTGAATTTTTTTTCTGCATGTCTGTTCTCTGAACTCATAGAAATACTAGTTGATCAATTTGTTACAGAAGATGACAAACATGCCACAAATATCTGCAAAGCTTAAATATGTAAATTTCTGGATCATTTGAAACAGGTCTGGTAGCACAACACTCTAGAATGCCCACATTAAGATTTAGATATGAGGAAAAAAATGTTTTCAGATATGCTGAAGGGAAGGGAGGCCATCCAGAGGGACCTTCACGGGCTTGAGCTGGGCCCATGCAAACTTCATGAAGTTCAACAAGGCCAAGTGCAAATCATTCTACAATTCTATAAAGCTAACAGAATCCAATACTAAATATCCAGAACAAATACTGTGCATGCTATGAAAGAAATTGTGCAGAACAAAATCTACACGCATATACATTTCGCATGCCAATTTGTGCAGATTTTTCTCATTACAATGGACGTAGGCAAGCTTTTCACATTAGCCCTTACTCTTCACAGCACTGATCACACAACTGTGTAACTTTCAAATTGAACCTACAGAATACACGCGCAGTCTAAATAAATCCAGGGGAAACAAATGGATCTGTCTGGTTGGGAACCTACATAAGACTGAAATGTAACAAAATCAGAAGTCTGGATTACAATGTTCCAGAGCAGGCAAGAACTAGAAGAGCGGTTCTTCAAGGGCAAACTCACTGTGTTGATGGGGACAAAAACTTAGCGAGCAAAATGCAAGGCAAGTAGCCTGACTAGAAAAGAAGAGTTTTGTGACGGGGCACTGGATGGGTTCATATCAATTGGTGCATTCCATTTTATGGGTCATTCAAAGGCAAATCTGCCCAACAGGTTCATTGAGAACACATTCAGTAACTAGAAGTCTTCTACTATCTTTCATATTACTTAGCAAGAATAGCCTTAATTCTGTCTAATTCAGCTCTGGAACAGGCTTATGTGACCTACTGAAGTCCACTAGATTTTA
Source organism: Eurystomus gularis (assembly GCA_013400335.1). Lineage (NCBI taxonomy): Eukaryota > Metazoa > Chordata > Aves > Coraciiformes > Coraciidae > Eurystomus > Eurystomus gularis. The sequence continues at coordinate 123,986 of VZZY01013548.1, forward strand.
CAGGCTGATTCTTCAATAATTATTTGACCCTTGGAAAAATTCCCTGGTTTAGCTGATATAATCTAGAAATTTCCTTAAAGTCAACTCTATGACCGTTTTACTCTAGAGTTCTTAAATATCACAAAATTATTTCATTTCTAGTTAGAGAGTAGCATTTTTATGTCCTCATCTGACTCAAGTATTATTTCACCCCAAACCTCAAAATTCAGAAGGACTTACTGCATGCCAGTGCGTTTATTTCAAAATAACTTTTTATAAAGAGAGTTTGGTAGAAAAAATTTGCAAGTATTCCCAAGATTATATGCTTCAATTAGTTTAGAAAATGCCCAAGCACAGAGGTTTTATAAAAGTGAATGGGATAAAGAGGGAAGTCTCAAAATCTCTGATAATTTACAGCTTTTTTTTTTTCTTACAAGAAGGTAGAATATAAGTTATTCTAAAACTATTGTTTGAAATACAAAGAAGTGCAATCAAGGATTCCGTACCAGTCTGCATCTCTCTGCTGCAGGCTTAAGAAAGCATTACCCACTGAATGCATACTAATGAGAGCCAACGCCAGTCAACATCACATATACGCTCTACTGGATGTACTAAACTTTATGCTTCATGTGGCCATACTGGTGGACATTAAATCACATGGTCTTGTTTTATTCAAAACAGTTTAAAACAGGGAAATATCCACATGTTTTTATGAACCCACAGCAACTTAAAATGATTCAATTGCCAGTTTCTAGAAACATGTCTATTCAGTGCAACTAAACCTATTCAAATAATATTCCCTTTTCCTTTTCCCACCAAATTCAGTCGGCTTCTTACATCTATCTAATTCTTCCTCATTTTTCCCCCTGATATCCTCCCACAGAAAAAAAATTCCACCAGAAGGAAAAGCACTGTAATAAAATCTGTTATTTTCAGAAAGCTTTATCTGGCCTGGAATGAAGATGGCAGCCATACCTGGTTCTGGGACCCTGATCCCAGAGAATGGTCAATCACAAAGCAGCTACATCATGGCCTTGCTAAAACAAGTTCGCAGAAAAGCGGAGGAGGAAAAGTTGACATGGTTTCCCGCATTGTCCCACCATACAAAGAAACAGTGTTCCAGTCCACCCGGGAGATGGGAACAAAACCACAGTCATGACTGAACAGTGCCCAGTGTTGCTATGCTGAGCAGAAGACAAAGATGATATTACAGCACGGGGGAGGTGTGTTTTCAGGAAATGATAATAAGGCATATGCTTTACTTTCAGAAGACAATACACTGGAAAATAATGGAAGATTAATAATAGAGAGGACCTTTAACTTGGCTAAGGTTAAACAGAACAGTTCCCACTAGTGTTTTGTTCAAGCGAGGTTAAAACTACACAGTGTGGGAAAGAGCCCCATCCCTAATCCGTAACATCTCCAAAGGAAGACTTTTACCAAAACAACTGTCATTTTGAGAGGAAGGGACTCTGCCCCAACTTAATCAAAGGAAGTCTGCGACTTTGATGTACTCTTTAATGCGCAACTATGAGAATACAAGATGCAAGGTGCCCATTTGATATGCAGCATTAATATTGCTAAGCATTTCTTTCTAAATTGAGTGATCAAAGTAAAATCTCAGTCACTGCAATGACTCCTATGACAACACCCTCTGAAGTTTATACACATGCTTTTATCAGAATGCTGAGCAATGGAGAACACGACTGACATTTCGACACAATCAGTATTGTTCATTCAAAGCAGTATAAAACTGCCAGGGAAGGTCAAATGTTTTCAGCACGATCTAGGGTTATAAAAATCTGAGCAAGAGATGGTTTGTCCATGTGTGTGCACAAACGCATCCTCCCTCCCTCCCCTTCATGCTCTGCTGAGAGCAAATACAGTGTTTGAAGCTATAACTGAATTTCAAGTTGGAAATCCTGGAAGAGAGCAAACTATCCTGTTGAACAGAAAAACCCAGCTATTTGGTCAATGCCTTTGCTGACTTTGTAAGATAAAGTTGTGCGATGTACAGCTGATACAGAATAGAGGTAACTTCTATTATTTCAGACGTAGAATTAATACTTGTATAACTACAGTACCTGAGTGGATCAGTTGAGATGCTGCTTCGTGTTTCCAATGAAGTCCTGAGATGATAGCAAAAGAATAAAATTATAAAATATTAAAACTATTAAAAAACACTATGTCCTTAAGTGTCAAATGCTTAATGACTTTACATTTTCTTCCTTTTTATTGCCATTTTGTAATACTTAGCATGCCATTAAACACAGGTGTAAAAAAAACCAACCCCAAACAAAAACCTCAACAGCCACTTCCTATACACTAGAGAAAGGGGAATTACAGAAATATCTTTCTGAACTAGTCAAATCATGATCAATTTTCAATATTCTAAAAGCACTCTACTCTTCTGTATTTATTATACATGAATGACAATACTTCATTCTATGAATGACTGACACAAGTTCTACTTTATGCACCATTACATTAAGCATTTCCAGAACCTGTCTTCTATTTTCAGCCTTGACCTGTGTGCATGCAGCAGTAAAACCTCACCTTAATTCACCTGTATCAGCGCAGAACCTTGGAATATACCAGCATATGTATGTATGACAGCCTGCCTTAGGAAATTTGGACACTGTAGATGCTTGAAAACTTGATGCAATGCAAATGTCCTTCTTTAGTCTCTGATTACTCTCTGATCACATTTTTTGGAATTTGTGACTGAGTATAAACCACCTTTCAGCAAATTGTGAAGTGGAAGCTGACACTTAGTTAAGGTGTGTATGTAATTTCAAGATGCAAGAAGTGTCCTCACCAGGAGGCTTAGTGCCAAAAAGTAGCCCCAGGATAGGGCAGTGTACATAAACCAACTCATGATCACAGAAGAATCACAGAATGGCAGGGGTTGGAAGGGACATCTGGATATCATCTTGCCCAGCCCTCCTGCTCTAGCAGGGTCACCCAGAGCAGGGTGCCCAGGTTCGCGTCCAGGTGGGTTTGGAATCTCTCAAGACTCCACAACCTCTCTGGGCAGCCTGGGTTAGGCTCTGGCACCCTCACAGGAAAGAAGATTTTCCTCCTGTTCAGATGGAACTTCCTGGGTTCCAGTTTGTGCCTGTTGCCCCTTGTCCTGTCGCTGAGCACCAGTGACAAGAGTCTGGCCCCATCCTCTTGACTCCCACTCTTTAGCTATTGATCAGATCCCCTCTCAATCTTCTCTTCTCCAGATAAACAGCTTTTCCTTGGCACAGAGATGCTCCAGTCCCCTCAGCATCTTCATAGCATTCACTGGACTCTCTCCAGTAGTTCCTTGTGCAGCTTACAGGTACATACTCCTGGCTCCATTGCTTTCATCCCTAGTATATCCACTGGGCAAAAATAGCCCAGCTGCATGGAATAGAGAGCTGGGCAAAGTTCTTCTTCAATAGCCTCATGAAGTTCCATTCTCCCTCTTGCTGGCTTTTCTCACACTGGACATCAGATTACTTCATTTATTCACTAATAGAACAGTCATCATTACATTCTGTGGCTTTGTGTTCTCTACCCAAAAAGGTAACTACCGAGTAATCCTGAAGATTTATTGCAGCGGAAAGTTTAGTTAAGATACTGTAAGCACCAAGATGATTGCAACCACACTTATATTTAAGCAGTAATATTTTAACATGCAGTATGGTATTACCAATTAGACTTGCTCTCACTGAGCATGACTTCAGGTTTATTATAAACATATATATGATATAGAGTCCAATTTTTAGGGTGAAACCAGTTTTTCCACAGGCTGTAATAAAACATTAGCCAGGCTAACCTGGCTAACCATCATGTTAGGAGTTATTTTTAAATGGTGATTTGCCTTTACACAAACTGCCACAGATCAACGTCTGCTCATGCACTCATAAATGTGTATGGTCTGCAGAGGTTCATAAAATTAGCATTAGAATGGCATTAATTACATTTACAGTGGGTGCTTCTAAATCAATGGCAAATCTTTACTTTTAATCCCATGATTACTAGTATGTTTACAAAAATAAGGAGGGTTGTGTGAAGGGAGGAGACCATAAACAAGAATTAACCGTATAGGAACGGCAACAATCCCTATTGTCCAAACAGCTTTTAACTAAAGCACTAAAGCTTTAAGATAGCTTTTAGGAGCTTATTCCACCCTGTAATTTGTTTGCTTCCAGAGTTCAATATTTGTGAATAGTGATGAATTTTGAGGGGGTGGCTTACGTATGTTGGCTTTGTGGCTCGTTGTTAGTTTAACAATTGAAAAGGGTGAACTTAATTTACTTATAATTAAGTGTACTGCTTAACATAGTGTGCTATGGAAGTGCCAACCTGCTCACTGAGTGTGACTTTTTAACACAGATTTGAAAAAAAGCACATATTCTCTTAATAGTTTTGGCCCTTCTTACTATAAATAAATATTTAACAGTCTCTGTCTTTGTGCAGTGACAATACGTTGTGCATAAAGAAGAGATGATAATGAGACACAAGGCAGCGCTGATTAGCCCCCACCCAAGCACAACCCTGATTGTGGTGCTGAACAACACTGAGCGTGTCGTGACCTCGTGGACTCCTTATGCAATCACAGGGAGCGGGATTATCGCTTCATTAAAAATACCTCGGCTTTCTTTCTGAAGACAGACACCTAAGGTAGGCTCCCCAACAACCAACGGCTTCAGTCAGGAGATGCACAGATTTTTAAATCCATAGGAAAAAAAGAAAAGCAGTTATATACAGCAAAAACACACATCCCAGGGCTGTCCTATGTATATGGTGGGCAGCCCATGCGATGGAGAGACCTTGCTGCATGTCACCGAGGAGCTCAGAGGCAGACAATGAAGTCTCTTATGGTAAAGTTCATATGTTCAAAACTTCCCATCCTTGCACAATAAAGCCCTCCAACCCAATATAGAATCAAAGTAGCCCTATGGAGTAAGGCTTGTTACTGGTTTTCGTCTGTGAAGATCAGATATGAAAACAGGGTCAAACACAGACAAAGCTACATGAGCTGAAGAACTCTCCATGGATGAGAGCCACAAACAGATCATGACTGGGGAGCAGGATGGAAGCCAAGCCATGCCCTCATGAGGGTTCTGTGCCCAGAAGAAGCTATAGCCCAGCCTTTTAACCTCATCACCCACCCACAGATTCAACTTGCTGTTGTGGAAAACCTCATGAGGAGTCCAATAGCATGAAAAACAAAGATTAGTGGCCAAGAAAAAAAAAGCCAGTAGAAACAGGAGAAAACAAATGTAAGCTCTATTGAAAGATCTCAATTTGGGGTACAGAAAGTTAGTTAATTCTTATTGAATTAACAGAATAATTTTTGTATAGCCACATAATCACTCCCCTTCTTTCGTTACATCTAAAACTAGCATTTAAATCTTTTGGTTTCTTTCCAAACAGTGCTCAAAGGTGGAAAGTTAATTTAAAACATAAAAACAACCCAAACCCTGAACACAGTACCATTAAGCTACAGCAAACAAAATATCTCATTCTACACAAAGTAATTTCAGGAATGTCAGTTGCAGAAAAAATAAAAATACATAACTATTTTAGTTAATTCAAAACAAGTTTGCTTGTTTGTTTTTTAACAAATCAATTGGACAGGAAAAAAAATATTGCTCTGCTCTAAATAAAGCAAGTGTGAAGGTCTAACAATCTTATTTGTTTATTCTTAATGGGCACTGACTTGCACATTTGTAGACCAGAAAGAAATCCATACACTATCTAATGATAAAGCTGTTAAAAATACAAGACTTGGCTGTACATGTACAATTTCCACTTTGTACATACACATGTAATTAAAAAAAACCCAAAACCTGAACTACTAATAACTGTAGAACTATGCCCAAGGAATTGGCTGAAAATTGACCTAAGACTTGTACCAGCACTAAAGAGAAGAAACTGCAGCTTCCATCCTGCATTATTGTGGAAATGCTCTGAACAACCCTGTGGTTTGTCTTGTATCTTGCATTTGTTTCTGTGGAGCTTGCAAGGTCCTTATATGTAGAGAGTTGAGGACATCTGCACCAATTTCACTGCTGAGTCAGTTGAATGACATCTCTTGGTCATGCAAATTCTTGGCATTTTAGAGAATAGGCAAAGGAATCCTTGCATGAACTGTAACTAATCCTGGCACATGGGGCTATACCTAGTTGGATTATTTGGCACTACCATGATCAGCATGAAACTTGGTGAATGGGTGTACTTGTTGGTAATAACAACCTCCTTCAAGGCTAAAATAATTATACAAAATATGGATACACACAACTCCTGAATTACAGACTTGCTTAAAGCTTGCACCTATTTCCATCAGCTAGCACAGAAATCATAAACAGCCCACTCCTGCAGTGTATTGTGCAGGAGGAAATAAAAATATTACCAAGAAACCACTGGTGTAACATTCAGACAGCTGCTATCTTAGCAGTCTTTAGGTATCCATAGACAAAGAGAGTAAATACAATTCTAGTTGAAAATTGCATCTTGGAGCAAAAAAAACAAGGCCACAGACTAGAAGACCTGTTATTTGCCCTGCGTAGCTAGCAAACTTGAGCATATAGGATTCCTAGCAACTGGGTACTGGAAAGATCAGAATCCAAAAGGCTTTAGCAGATTTAAGTGAGACATCATTAACCTCTTGGTACCTCGAGCAATTATACAAGTTCTGTTTTATTTTGCTTCTTTTGTGATGAAAGAAACAGGTTTTCATAAATACAAAAATCAGTCTTGTTGAAGATTCCTTCTGCAAGCACCTAAGATGGAGTTCCTTAAACCATACTGTGAATAATTGGCAATCCCAAATCTTGCCTTCCTCAGCTGTGATAGTAGACAAGAAGCATTACTGATCTGGGAGACAGCATTACAAAGAGAGACCTTAAACTACTCTCTATCTGCATGGAACAGTGACAATGGAAATCATTAAGACATTTCTAAGAAAGATGTCAGTGTGACTGCAGTAAGCACCAGCATAACAGGACCATATCGGAGCTATGCTCTTGTTGATAAACAGAGTAGTGTAATTCTAGTAGAATCATAGAATTATTCAGATTGGAAAAGATCTTTAAGATCATTGTGTCCAACTACTAACCTGACTACCAAGTCCACTGCTTAACCGTGTCCCTAAGCACCATATCTCCACAACTTCTAAACACCTAGTAGTAGTCCAGCACTGTTTCTGGGCCATAAGCTTTTTACAGAGTATTTGTTAATTCTCTTGATGGAGTGCAAAGTTATATGGTGGTTCTTACTACACTGAGTGGCTAATCTGGTAAGAGTCCCCACACTGTGTGAGCTGAGCGTGGCTGCTTCCCCTTTCTCAGGGTCCCGAGGGCAACCTCCAGCCCTGCAGACTCCATTCAACTGATTAATGCTAAGCTGGGGCAGGAGCAGTCCATTTCCATTAGTGCAGATGGCTGCAACTGCTTCATTATCTGTTAAGCAGAGGATAAATAAGACCACAGTACTACCTATCTTACTGCTGACAGAGCTGCACGTAACTACATACCGTAAGCAGATGTTGTGCAAGCAGCAAGAAAAATTTCCAATTTCAGACAAGCCAAGATATTTTTCTGGCATGAAAATGCACAATGGTGGCAGATTAGATAATTGTAGTTGAAGCAAACCCACAGCTTGATCCCAAAAAAGACTGTTTAAATATATCATCTTTTGGCTAAGAAGTGAAATTCCCTTGGAGCATCACAGTACAAAGACACGCTGTCTGCAAAAGACAACTCCGAGTCTGCGTGTGTGAGAGGAAAAGACAACTCTGAGCTCTATCAAACCTTTGGTGCTAGAAGTAGCAGAGTATTGCATCTTTTTAATGCTGAGGAAAGGAATGCAGAATAATATATTAAATATTTAAGACACTGTGCTAAATATTGCTCAGTGAATAATTGCTGCTTGTCACAGTTTCTTCGTATGAACTGGCAGCACACAGAAGAGAGTTCTGCTTACTGCTGTGACACAGCACACGCTCAGTTCCAAAGAAGGGCCAAATTATTTCTTTATATTCCAGAGTACAGCTTCATTAAGTGGAAATATTTACCCTTGTTGAGGACAGCCTGCAACCTAGCACTGATGAATGCTTTGATCCCAGTTTCAGTACTCCATTTGGTAGGTAAACCCAAAGCATATAATCATAACAGGCAAAAAAGAGGTAACAGAAGGATCATACTCAGACAGAACAACCTCCTCCCACAGACAGAAAACTGGAAATGATGTTCCAACCAGTCCATTGGTCATGAAACAAGATCACCCTTTCATATTCTGTATGAACTTGCTGAAGGTCACTTCCGTGAGCACTGATAGGATTCCAGGTGTTCAGCTTGACATCCAACATGCTTTTAGCTACAAGTGAAAGTCAGAATCACCAAAGAATCAAGCACTGCACAGTATCATGCCTTCTTCAGAATGCTGCAGTTCGACAACATGCAGAAAGTTGTGTCATCTTCAGCCTGCTCACCTTTCACTAGTTGCTTAGTGACCAAGTTCCCAAAGCACCCACAATATGGTGAAGCTACTTAACAGACAAAACTACAAAGCTATCATTTGCATTCATTTTAGACTCCCACCTCTAAATTCTGCTCCGCACATCATCTCCGCTCAAGTTCCCTCTCCTTAGTGGTGTCTGGCTTTGCCCACAGATCTGCCAAGCCATCAGGGAGGTCACATTCCCCCAAAAACCTCAGAAGTGCCCTGGAGCTGAAGAGACCCAGCGACCAGCAGTGCTTTTGTTACACAGTCCTTCGCCTGATGTCCCAAAAAATGGCCCTGAAGAAACAAGCTGCGGGAAATTCTGATTTTAATATATAGACCAGAAACTAATGAAGAGCTTGAGCTCCTTCCAGAAATCAGGAGGAATCTAATGGATATATGGCTAGAAGCTCTGCTGTAATGCCTTTTTCCGGCTGGAGCATCATTTATCAGACATGCAGCTGTGCCCTGCATTAACTAGTGCAGTACAAGTGAATCAAGGTATCTTTAAGAACTGGAGGTAGGCTTGTATGATAGCACGTCTGCCTTCCTCCTACATGCCTGTCATTGCACTGCTATGGACCAGTGTCAGAGGGCGGCTGCTGGCCTGGATGGAGGCTTGCTCTGATGCAACACAGCTATTCTGACCCACTGGCCCCACCAACTCATTGCCATGTTGTCCTTCAGTTCACTGGGGGAAACACCACAATCTTCAGGTATGTTCCAAAGGCAGGAGGTCTTGGGAAACCTGTAACACTTCTGGCAGCTACATTCACATATGGATTCAATTCAGAAAACCTGTATCACAGTAGCCTGAGTTGGAGATCTAAAAGTAGAACAGCCCAGCTCCAGAGGTTTCCACAGAATTGTGTGGGTAAGTAGGGCAGAACTAAACATCACTCTATTGATATTAGTCATTTGAACAAAACCTGAAAATACAGCTCAAATTAAGCCTTTATTTTGGATATACAATTTAACAGCTTTGCTGACAGAACTGGCACTGTTCACCTATGAAAAGGCAGCATTCAGGAGGCACTAGGAAGTTTAAAGAATAGCATTGAAATTCTTGCTTCTATTTTTCTCTTCTCATACATTGGGCTCCAAATATTTTTATGAACTATTTAGATAAGAAAGTACCTAAATACATGTTTAATGCTGCTCTTAGAAATAAAAAGCTTTCCTCACTTGGGGCTTGAATGACTTAAGATTCCTGCGCAGAGTGTAGGGGTTTTGCACAGCTCTGGGTTGGAAAGCCTGTATTGCCTGTCCTCAGAGGGCAGCCCATTTTCCCAGGTCGCTAACAGTTAAAGCTGCATTATGAATCTAAGCAGGCAACTGATTGCTCAGAAAACCAACTGATTGATAAAGGGTTTTTTGTTGGATCTCTTCAAGGCACTTGGAGAAGCTTCCTTTTCAAGACATGCTCTAATTTCAGTTTTGTAGTAACATATCATGCAGTGAAAGATGTTACTTGAAAAATTAATTTAAAAAATCTCCCACCAGCCAGGTTAATTCCAGCAATAACATCTAAAGGTTAATGGCCCTGCTGTTTAAGACTCTTCACCACACAGTTTCCAAGCCCACGCCAATTGTGTATGTCTTGTATTTAGGCATCCCAGCCTTCTACTAGGTTTTCCAAAGGAGCTACAAGTCCCCCAGCCCTAATCTCTGAAAAAATAAAATAAAAAACCTTTATCGAGGAACCACTCTCGTGACAACAAATGGTTTAGAACATATTATCCACTGAACATCTAATCAGTATTATTTTTCAAGGTGATATCTTGCCAGAGGAACTGATTGCATATTAAAATACTGCAGTGATGTGGTTTTGGCTTTGTTAGAAGTAAAGCCCATCATTTAAATTATACTTATTCCCAGAGTTACATGAAGATCAGTTGTTTATTAACAAGCTTCACTACTATTTGCAGCTCAAATTTAGAACCATGAAAACAAAACCAACCCATACATACAACATGGGAATTGAGGTTTTCCAAAGAAGGAAGAGAAAGTGCATTGCTGGTAGCAGTGGCCAACTGTATATAATCCAATTTGAAGACATTAAAGTTTCCAGATCTATGTTTAATCCTCTGCGAGGCAAAGGTCCAGCACCCAAATGTAATCTGAGAACTGAAGTGTTTGAAAACGTCTTGTTCAAAAATATGCCGGGACAAACTTGCTCTCCATTAAAAGTTCTCATTTGTTTTTACTGGCCAGAAGCAGCTACCTTTCCCATTTGTTTGTGTATCCTCTGCAAAGAAAGGGATGTTTATGAGAGTCATAGATCTGAAAACACACTAAGGTTTTCAGATTTATACGTGTAAGGTTTCTTGATTACTGTGAATTAAGCACTCACAGTAACCAAGTCAGGCTAACTGCTATCCTTTGTGTGGCTGCTTACCCACAGTGTAAGCAAAATCATACCACTTACAGGGTAAGAAGCTCCAGTATAGACAGAAGGACATTCTCTGCACCACTCCCTGTACCAGTATCCACCCAAAGATCTAAATTCTACAGGTATCCTTGCATGGCATTAGAGACCACTTGGCCAAAAAATAACAGAAAACAAAGGCTGTGGAGTCAACCTAAAATGGATGAGTACTTTAAAATGTGTTTGAGTATCATGTGTCCTTTTGCAAGCTATGGTGTTACTGCTGTCCTCCTAAAACAGCTAGCAGCAGCTCTGGGCAAGAGTGATGCAGTCAAGTAAAAAACACCACAGCAAGTTGAAAACGAAAATGAACACACCAAATCGGCCCCATTATGTTATGTCTTAAGAGCAGAGACTTACGACTTCATCCTTTAAAGTGAAGACTTTTTTTGTTGGCCATATCTCTTTCACATGTACTTAAGAACATCATGATTGCAGACATTTCAAAGCCTATAAGGTCTGTTGGCATGGAGCAAGTCATGGCCACAGCACAGGAGTGGTTCAGTGGCAGGTTTTATTCCAATTTCCATATTGGTTTATAGAGTAAGAGTTTGTTTCTCATCTTAACATCAGCAGATTTTAAATCGCCAGTTCAGAACAAGTGCCCTGAGAGAAGTCTGCAGCTGAAGTGGTTCCCATGTCTCATCACATGCTGCAGGCATCTCCCTGTAGGTTGCACACTGAAAATGCTCACATACGTACAAGAAAAACAAAAGGCTTAGAGTGGAGCCCTATTCCCTTGCACAGATCCGCAGGCAGCATGAGCCACAGTCTGTGCTGCCAGCAGCTCATTTATCAGATACCACCATAAAGCTACTTGCTCCCGCGGCTACCTGAAACATCAGTATTACAATTTCAGAATTCATATGACTTTCAGCTTATTTTAATACCTGCAATCAATGACTATTTCTCTGCACGTCAATGCCATTTTTTTGTTTATTACCTCGCATTTAACAAGTGGCAGCAGATTACAAGATACTCTAGATCAATGTGCATGACCCTTTTGTTTCCTAGGAAATGTAACAGAATTGCACAAGCTGTTAAGTGGATTCAAAGACCTACGATCAATGTGGTATTTGGCTATTACTTAGTAAAGCTGCATCTATTGCATTAATTTCATCATTGTTGAAAAAGGAAATTGGCAGAGGTATTAATAGAAGCAGGTTCAATGATTTAAATTGCAGTGCACTGTATCGGTCTGTCAGAGGTTATGATGCTTCTCTTAAATACACAAAAACCCTTTTTTATCGTGCACAGTAAAAGTTTTAGTAATTCTTCCTTAGGCTACAAACCTACTGAATTGAAAATGGGGTCAGATTATTTCAAAAGCATCCCTGTTTTCTGGAAAAAAAGGGTTACAAATCCAAGTTAGGTAACATGCAACTAGCAAACCACCACAGAATCTGAACACAAGCACAACTGGAGCTATGTCAGCATGTCTGTGGCATAGCAACAACAGCGGGGTTAGTAGTGGGCGTGCTGGAGATGGGACAGGGAAGCTACAGAGCCACCGAGTCAAGAGAAAGGAAACGTGATTTTTCAGCTAACTGGCAGGTTATCAAGTGCACTGAACAAATTTGCAGAAGGACACTGAGTTTCAAACATGCCTGAGAAGTTGAGAAGGACACTCCCTCCACCGACAGTATCAGATCCTGTAGGCTCCAAACTCTGCTGCATTGGTGCTGGGCTTCACTGAGGACAGTCAGAGAAGCACAAGACAGGGGTTCTGCACAGGCCCTCTGTGCTCTTCTTCAGCACTTAGAAACCCCAGAATAGCAGAGTATATAGGCAGCAGATTTTTTTTAAAAATATATTTATATATTTGTGCATATATATGTACACATTCATATAGTATAGTACATACAATTTGAATTTACTATAATATTAATTTTTACTGCCTTGACTGTTCATAATGAAAGGAGCCAGCTGAAAGCACAGTAAAATGACCATATGCTTTATGTAACTTCAGAGTTCACAAGTGATTGCCATATTTATTCTAAGTTGCAAACTGTATTTACAGTAGAACAGATCAGGGTGCTTATGTACCGCCGGGAAGCAATACAGCTTCAAAGTAAACCAAGAAACCAGACGATGCAGTCCCAGATGCGTCTGAGAAGGCCAAAGGTTCCAGCTGCCATCTGGATGCAGCTGTACATGTTTGGAGAACAATCACACTTGGGAAACTGCTATATATGTGTGTATATATATATGCACATATATATACACACACACACAATACTGTGAAATTAATTTGGAAAAGCCCTCAAAACACAGAGCATGGAAGGAAAATGTTGAAGTATCTGAAGAGAATAAGCTTCAAACAAATCTTCCCCATTCTTCAATTTCATACTTATTACCCAAAGACTATTATACCATTTAACTTTTTGGCACCAGAGAATTAGATGAAATAAACAACTGGCAGAAACTTCTGCATCTGGCTAGCACAGGCACTACCTTATATTTGGTTCTACCCTCCACAGCTACATATTTTACCACTCCAAGTTTTGACAGATAAAGCATCTTACATGGAGACTGATAAAAACTGCACCCAAACATTACTACTTGAAATCCAGTATCTATTGGCAGCACTAAATTAAATATATCTTCAACAAGCTCCCTAAAATCAAAACAAAGACAATTTTTAAAAGAGCCTTCAATAATAAAGTCTGATTATAAAGCAGAAAACATGTCTGTGGGCTTCTGAAGAGCTCAACACAGGTGGAGAGCACCTCAATTTCATGCTGAATCTTGGAGTCACCACCAGCAACCTTGTGGCTCCCCAGGCTAGCTGAGAGCAGCAGGCACAGCTGAGAGCTTGTCCGCAAACAAAGAACAGAGCTGAGTGAAATGGCTTTAATCAGACACCTCGTGACCAACTAGCAAACAAACTTGTTTGTCAGAAACATCTGTTCCATCCAAGAGACTGAGTAGTGGGCTCGCTGCCCGTTCTTCCCAGTGTCAGAATACGTATCACCTGATTAATAACACTGCTTGCAGGATTATAAAATAAAATTATTTAAGTTACATTTCCTGATTGGGATTAATTATCTGTATTACACCAGCCTCTGGCAAAATCTTGTCATAAAATATCAATTACAATTAATTGTATTCTCCATAAAGATGAATTTAATTGAGGAAGAGAGCAAGATACATTTCAATCCTATCTCATTTTCAGGTGTGCAATGCTCCAGTGATTGGTGAGAAAAAAAAAAAAATCAGAGGTGAATGAAATGTGCTATAATTTCTTTAGGAAAAAAATGCTTACATTAACAGGTCATAAATAGGGTTGATTTTATGCATTTAGTTCTATGAATGCATCAGCCACAAATCACTGAAGGCCAAAGAGCATACAAATAACGTCATAAAAAGAAAAACAAGTAACTCTAATGGGTATGGAAACAAAAGCACTTGCTTGAAGTTCTAGAAATTAGAAAGGGATGTATTTTTAATTAAAAATACTGTGTACAAATTTTCACATGAATAGGGAAAGTAAACATAACCAGAGGAGGAAATGATCTTCGGTTATTTGAAATTTCAGCTTCCCAGCTTGCTTAGCAAATACAGATAATTATTTGCAAATTTTCTAAAACCTCATCCCCAGCTCTAAAGGGAAAACAGCAACATCCATATTTTACAAAATTGGCCAAGGTAAAATACTAATTGCAGAAAAAGATACTGAGCACAAAGGAGGAAGCCACAGTAGTCAGGACCATTGCAAACTCCCACCCTTATTAGCACCTTTATTTACCAGAAGCTGTCTTTATTGAGTACCTAAATGTTTCCTATACACTTACTATGCAACCCAGCACATCAGCTGCATGGCTACTCTTTCCTCCTGACCCTGTAGCATTCTGCTGTGAAAACCAAAAATAACTTGCTGTGAGCGAGTCCCTCCCACTCCCAAGAAGGTCTCCAAAGTCTCTTTTAAGGGTCAGTAACCGAACATCTCTGTGTTATGGGGTGGAAACAGAATGGCAGCAGGACTGAGTCATAAAAGGTCAACTAGCAGCAGAGAGCAGAGGCTGAATTTGATCCAGACATTGCCAGAAAAACTCTCACTGACCTCATTAGATGTTGTTTCACCTTGTGGATTAACTCAGCTAAGTTCTGTCTCCTCCTTATTCACTCATTTCCATCAGCCCATCAGAAGGAGCGTTCTCCTGATGCCAGGTAGGAACTGGCCCATAGAAGCAGGTAGTTCACTACCTGGCACATCTAGGCAATCCTGGGCAGTGCCAGGGCCTCCTTTCAGAAAGAAAGGTGGAGTGTCCTGCACCAGGCAGGAGAGGAGAAGAAGGGGGGATAAAAATCACACTTCTGTTTCAGCTGAGTCACATTCAGCTGTTACTGGTGCTGATGATTCAAGCTTTCTGCCCAGCTGCCCTTGCTCACCAACTCCCCACCCAGTACCGAGCGACAGCTGTGACTATTTTGTGAAGTGAAAAGAAAACGTGAAAGGAACCTGAACATGAGAGAAAAAACTTAACAGAGCCAAATGCCCTGTACACAGAGGCATGGTGCCCTTAACCGAGTTGTTACAATTAATTCAGTAGAGGTAGAACACTAAAACTAGGTTTTCTGCTGCTTTGACAGCAGAAACCTCTATCTATCAGTTTTGAAATTGTTTCATGCTTTTTAAAACAGTAAGTATCAATTTATTTGAACAGCTACTAGATACCACCTATGAATTAGTTTCTTGCCTAAGTCTATGGGATCCTAGAAGTATCTCTGCATGTTTGGCTTGCTCTTACACTCCTTTCTACACAACCATCTGACAGTAGGATGTATCACACCCTATATTGTTAAACGCATGCACCTTCCCTGGAACATATTCTGCATTCCAACTTGACAAAGGCAGAGGCAAGCCAAACTACACATGCAAACAATGTATTTGTGATAATAATGATGAAATATATAAACAACGTTGACTAGGGCATGCTGGCATACATAGCCATTTTGCCATTCCACATGATCAAACGCTTCTCCACCTCCAGTGCCAACAGCATGCAAAAATGCTAAATAACAGATTGCTTCCTCCTTTGTTTTTATCTATAGCTTCATGAAACAGAACAGGCCATATTTGTAAGGATTGACTCCAAGAAAGCTTTGAGATAGACTACATTGGAGCTCCCTCTAGCCCCCGTTTCAGGAACTACTCAGTATCTGTAAAAAAACTCGAAAAATTCTATTACAATCCTGGCAACAACGTCAAGAGATTAAGCACTTTCACAGAGGCTTGTGTAGATATTTTGGGGTTTCTGTTTTCTGAGAACTTCCTGCTCCATTTCAGCATTTGAGGTGAGAAAGGACTTAGTGCTGCACTTCAAAACGGTCCATTTGGCAAAGCAATCTCATGTAAGGTGTATGTCACCCTTTCTAAACTGAGTCAGGAGGTGTCAGAGGGGACTGAGCCTTTTCAGCCAGTGTCATCTGAACGTGCCCACCAAGCAGCCAAGTCCACACCACTTGACAATGACCTCTGTGAGTCACCTTAAAAGCTGCTTCAATGCTGCTTCATTCTGCTCAGCAGGTTCCATTCTGCCATACCCTGCTCAAGTAAGGAGCTTCTTGGCCATGAACTACATACATAATTCAAAATCATTATGAATCTTAAGTTGTTCAAAACCGTGGCATCCTCTATTCAATTATATAGCTGGTGGAATGGCTAGGAGAAAATTTTTAAAGCTTGATTTGTGTCATGCTGAAGATCTACACCCTATTACATTTTTCAATGGTTCTTATACAACATTTTGCTTCAGCTCGTTGAAGTTATTTTAAAGTCTGCTTTGGGAGATGAGTCTTTAATTTATCACAATTGAACTGTTTAATTTGCTCCATCTAGTGGTGTATAAAAACCCATCTAATTCAACACAAAGTGTCCACACACACTGCTTGGAGCCGTTCTAGTGCCTTCCCACAAGCCGTTACACAGAGAAAATAATACATGTGCAGAAAATAACAGCAAGTCAGCAGGTGCTCTGCAACACTGAAGTCTCACTCACTTATTTTAGGCAAAAGTATGTAAGAGCTGAATACGCTGGCAAAGGAGAACTCCACATTGCAAATAAAACCAGAACAGTCTGATCCTAAAAGGTGCAGGTGCCTAAAGGAGAAATTCCCAAACAGAATTCCCCCAAAGCAGCAGCTTTTCTTCAATTCTTTGAGTTCTTGAATGAATAAATTTGGTCCATAAAAAAGTGAAGAGTGCTGTTTCTACTCCCCCTTCCATATTAGAATATACAATAAGACAGTCTTCACTCTTCACAAAAACAGTGCAAACTCACCTAGGAGTCAGGAGAAAATGGAAAATTTTTCCACTGGTACCTTTCCTTGTTTTATAATAATGTGCAGCATTTAGGTCATCTTCTTTTAAACTCCTGTTAACTAAAAGAGAACCCCTACTAGGCTCCAGTACTAAATCCTGAGATTCACAGCATGTTTTATTTAGCCAGCCATGATTTATTTAAACAGGAAAATGTTTACTTCTGCATTTCTGACTTTCACCGTGTCAGAGAAGGTCGGCTTCTCTATTTGCTCCACAAAGAATAAAAGCCATGAATTGATGATACTACGGCTACCAACGCAAATTGCTTCAAACGCCAGCAACTTATAATGACGCTATTTTCCCTTAATTGGAAAAGTACCAGTTAGAAAACAGCCAATGATTGTGTCCTGTTACAGCTAATAACACTGATCAGTCCTTGACTTCATTTTCTCCTGAGACACATCATTAACTACAACCACATTCAGGATAATCAACTGCTGTCTCTTCAAGGCAAAAGGCCTGGCATCTAGAGTTGGTGGGTTTAATTTTCATCTTTAAATAGTAGTCGTTCTTCTTTGTTCTCCTTTACACAAATACGTAACAGATACTTATTGAAAGATTGGACAAATCCTACCCTATGGAAGAGAATAATTACAGTGCTTCAGTTCAGTACACTGAGTAGAGAGAGTTAATTATTGTTTACACATTTGGGAGGGAGATAAGCAAGTCACAATATCAGAAATTCCTACTATTTCTATCTTTGGGAAGCAACTCTGAGAAACTCAAAATTATAGCAGTAAAAGACCGAAATTGTGAGAAACATTCAAACATTTCACTGCTTTACCCTGCCCAGTAAACACAGAGCACTTCCAGGGATGTAATAACCTGCAATCAGCTACTGCACAATTTTTGCATACATAATTTTCAAATTTTACAGTGAGAATGAAAGTGCTTCATATATATTGTAATGGCAAGTGATTGAGAAACACGTGAAACTAAGGAACATTCAATACCAAAGAACAGAAGAAGGCATATATTGTTTACAGGCTGCAGTCAGAATAAAGGACATAGCAAATTTGCCCAATCACCAAAGCAGATTAGCCTTCCGCAAGCAAATTCTTCCTTAGGCCTTGGACACTTCACAGTCATATCTAAGGCAAGCACAAGAAAACATTAACAGGAAGGACAGAAACAGCAGATCAAATCTAACTGAAAAGGAGATAATCTTGTGTTCGGTTTTATATATGGATCCCTTCAGAGTCATAAGAAAGGCACGTTATGCAGGATGAGAATGAGTCTCTTGCTACCTTCACAGTTCTTCCCTTCTTAATCCTGATAATTCTCCTTTTATTCCATCCTCAAAGCCACATGTAACTACAAATAAATATCAGCTTTTCACCCTAATCCCAATCATCTCTGCCTTTACACAAGTTCCAGGCAGGCTGGACTAATATTTTAACTCATGATAGTAACAACAGACTTAAGAGCCTTCCTCCCAACCCCTCAGTCAGTTTTTCTTTCTTGCTAGCTTTGGGCTAGTAAATGCCACTTTGCAGAAATTCTGTTTCCTGATATATCTGCTTGGACTGTTTCAGTTTGCAAGACTCAACCAGCAGAAATCCTCCAGTTATTTTAGAGCCACAAGATGTGTCTGGAGGAGTGTAATAAAAAAACGTGCCTTTTGGGCAATGGTCACTTGGACTCTATTCTTAGACACCCACAGACACATTCACATTTATCTGGACCATTCCATTACAAGTTCACTCCTTTTATGATAATGTTGTGCACAGTTTAGAGAAAAATATTTTTATCAATTAGGTAACAGAATTACATGAATAATGATCTTATACTTCTGCTAATGCTTAACACAAGACTTTCACACACACAGGCAACCAAAATTAGAAGACAGTCCTCAAAGAGGCTTTAGCAATGTAGTGACTCGTAGCTGGAGTATCTGCTGTAACAACATAACTGTGCTGGTTCCTCAGGATAATCAAAAAGCAAAGAAAGAATGGTTAAATTTTCTATAGCAATGTACATAAAAGGTCATGCTGGTGTTTGTCCAACCTTGAAAAAAACTTCTAAGACTGTCAGCAGTAAAACCAGCCTAATAGAGCCTCTAAGAAACAGCTCTGCTCCCAGCCCACATCCTTAGGGGGAGAAGAAATCACATGAGTTTGTACCCTTCATACCACATGGCCATGTACATACAGTAACAAAACTCACAGTACACTTAAAGACTTATGGTACTGTTTATTTTAGTTCAAAATAAACTGTGCATTTTACGTATTTGTTTACATTTTGGATGTGTTTTAAATACCAGACACAAGGAAGAGAGCTGTAGAAATGCATGGAGAGGAGATTACCAAGCATCACTGGCAACAATTTACAGCTGTGCCATTGCAAGTAACTCAAACTTGACATGAATCAGAATCCTACGGCATCCATGCAAGTGTCAGTCCCATACACACCAGTAAGAGGAGAGGAGAGATGGACTATACAGTTGTGGCACTGACTGCACACTTAGCGACCCCAAGCTTCGCTGTTATCTTGAAGATGGACTACTAGACCCCGAAGGCGGACAGCAGAACTGGTGCAGAACATTATCTTCCCTGCCAAGGAAGAGGGGGGCAAGAAAGAAAAGAGACAGAGGAACAGAATCATAGGGAACAGCATTAGGAAAATCAAGCTTAAGGTTTTTTTGCTTTTGTTTTTAAATCCACAAATAGTGTAACTTGTTCATAAGTACCATCTGATTAACCCATCATCTCAGAGACAGGACTTTCAACACCATGAAGAACAAAATGAGCCCAGGCCAACACTTAGAGTTAAACTCTGAGGGAAAAAGCTGTTTTGAAAGGACAATTTCTGCTTTCCCATAAGAAAAATTACATTTAGTCATATACATACCCAGCCTACTGTGGCCATGGCTCCTTTATTTTTAATACGTTTTAAAAACTTTCCAGAGGTATTTTCACTGCCCATATTCCACTGAAAATGCAGAACAGATGCATTCCCCTTCTGCTGGTGATTCAGGTACAGAAATATTGATGATCGACAGATCTGCACTTGACTCCTCCCCCCACCTTCTTTTAAAGCAGAAGCAAGAACTCTGTTTCCTTGCAGAGTTGCCAGCATCATGAATGGTGCTACAAACCAGAAGGCACAAAGCAGCAGTTTGGAATACCTACATCTGTAATGCTATGATGTGCTTTATGGCGGGTGGAGGAAGGGGTGCTGGCTTAGCAGGAAGCTTGTGCAAGGTCACTTTGTTATCAGTAACACAACCACGAGTGGTCATTTCCTTTAAACTAAATAACAAGCTAAAGAGGAGGATGAAAAGGAACACAATGAAGGAAGAAAAATTAAGAAAATCCAAAAAACAAATAGTAAATTTTGTGATATTCTGCGAATTCCTGATTGTTTTTAAACAGCTTGCTGCATACAAACACAATTCACCATTTTCACATTGCTAGATCATGTAAACATCAAGTGGAAAATTACAAGTATTACTATAATTATGCCAGCTTTCCTTTGCCATGGGGTTCAGACACAGATGCCTTATGTAATCATCTGAACCTCATACTGACTTAGCATGAGTGCATGATTTGGTCAGAGTTTGGACCTATCTTGCTTTGTTCATCTGCATATTCCATCTTTGTCACAAAATGCCGGCTGGCTGGAGCTATGGCGCTTCCACGCCTTTGCTCTGTTGGAAAAACATTGCTTTTAAATCTCTGTATATTATAAAGAGAGGTGACAGTGTTTGAATGTGCTAAGTTATATAGCTAGGCAATTGCTATTCAGTTAGAAATAAGATTCCTATTCAACATTTTTTTTTTGGTAGAAAACATCAATAAATAGTTGTATCAGTAGTACAAAGGATTTTGAAGTACAGTTCCTGCAGATACAGCTTCACCTGTGACTAATCATTTGCAGGGAAACTACAAGAGGACCAGGGAGTCTGCTGTGTAGTGTGGGATGTCCTTAGAGATGCTTCTGTGAAGGACGTGAAATATTTGCTATGTGTCTATGCCTGGGAAACAATGGAAAAAATAAACTGAGAGTTGCAAAGAACCAAGTTTACGACTAAACAGGTATTTTTCACTGTCAGGGATGTAAGCAAAAAGTTTCCAATTCTCCCTGGCTGTTCATAGCATGCAAGAATTCCCACTGTGCTCTTGAAAACACTTAGGAAAAAACAAACCACTCTAATACAATATAGAAGCATCTGTCAGCTAGACATCAGTATATGTTAAGCTTCTGTGTTAACTAGTTACGGTAACAAAATGGCTACAATGCCACCAGACGAAAAAGAAATAGTACAATCAATCCTTCTACCATCTTCCACACAGTGGTTTGTTGCATGTAAGAGAACATTACCTGGTGAAACAAAGATTCCACATTAAAATTTCACAGAAGTACAGTATTTTCTGAATAATGTTTTTACCTCCCAGAGGTGCAGATTAAACATTAAGCAGGTAGAGACTGCAAGAAAATGATGGGATTTCTTTGGTACTATAACATCCTTTGCATTATCTTTTTGTTTTCACAGGTATCACTGGGGAAAAAAAAAAAAAAAGAAAAGAAAAATCTCTAGCTTCACAATTTTGAAAAAGGTCTTTGGACATGATAAGGGCATCTAATATCAGACGGAGGGAACATAAAGTGGATGGAGAAAGGAATGAGTGACAGCCAACATGTCATGCAAATCAGAACAAGGCAATCATTGTTATGAATAAAGACATCAGATGAAAAGATGCTGAGATGTTAGTGGTGAGCAAATGTGTCCACAGTTTTAGCTGCATTTATCAGCCTATTACACATCCATACCAAATAGAGATATGAATAAGACATTGTATTCCCAAGCAGGGCACCCTTCTATGTCCTGCGTTCCTGTGTGGGGCCATTCCTGCAGCCATTTCTGTTGTAAACCTCATCCCACCAAAGCCTGAAGAGCTGACAGCTACAGCAGCATCAGGGTTACAGGGCATTAAAAACAAAACAAATTCAAACAACAACCTCCTAATTTCAGCACAGTAGGAAGCCTTCTCCAAGGGTTGGCTGATGAACTATCCTCAGGCTGTGAATTCAACCTGCATGTTCAGGAACAGCGTGAACAGCCAAGGAACTTGAAGATTCAAGTGAGATACTACAAGTTGACAACTACCAGGTGCACAAAAGTGGGTGTATGTTATCCATATAAGGTATCTAGAACCTATACAGAGAGGCTTAATACTGACTGGAGTTTGTTTAGAAGATGTGTTTACAGAATTGCTATTCTGCAACCAAGAAACAGAGGATTAAATTTACTGTCTCTGAATGTCATTGTACCTCTGGGCTTTCTTCTGCCCATACTCCAGCTGCAAGGCCACTGAGACAGCGCAGACCCTGCCAAGCAAGAGGCTCAGCAACTGAAGTACTGGCCTATATGGACTCAGGCATCTTGAGGCTGTGCCACCATCTCCCTTACTTTACCCTTCACACCAAGCGTAAAACCTGTACTCTAACAGTTACAGAGCATCTACGGTGCTTCATATGAGAGCACGTTTTCAAGGCTCTACTTAGGGAGGCAGGAAGAAAATGGTAGTCAAGGAAGCCAAGCTACAGCTATTACTGGTATCTTTATTATTGTTATAATTCCGGACAAAAATAAATAAAAACCAGCAAACACAGGAGGCATATGTGCTAACTGGAACAGACAAATAACTAGCTGGAAGTACTTTATACGCTCAGGCTTCCCAAGACTTTTCTTGTAATAGGAGAATGCAAGATAACTTGTATTATTTCTGTCTATTTTGAACACTGTGAAATGAGCAAGCAAGGGATTGCCGCAGTTATTAAAAATGAATTATTTCCCTATTAATGATTCAAAACAGATGCCAAAGATTGTCTTGACTAGAAATAAAACTGCTGGAGTGAATAAAACATCCAGCAAATCAGAGATGCTCCAGATTTCACTGTAGTGCATTCATTAATTGCTTCTTTCAGAGCAAATTTAATTTTTAATTCTGGGTTACAAAATTAATCCCTCTGCGTATTTAAAGCCTCAGAACTGAAGTTAGACTGAAGCATCTATTTCTGTTAGTTTCTAATGATTTCTATTTATAAATTGATAAATGGGAAGACTAAAAGCTATATTTAATACTATTAAATGTATGTGGAAACTTAATGCCCAATCTTGTTAGTGCTCTAGTAGCTGATTTTCATTCACAGCCAAAGGATTCCCTATACAGGTTGTTTACAAAAACAGGTGCATAAGTTTTACTTGACTAAGAGATCGCAGATATAGTGATGCCAAGTTGCAACAATCAGTTTGGACACAATAGCTTCAGAAACTTAACTCACAGGTAAACCAAACCAATTCCTGACATGAGGAAGACTATAAGAGTCTGGCTCTAAGACACCACTGCGTTTGTGTGTAGGATACTACCCGGGAAAGCATTAACATCACTGCATCATTTGAAACTAAATTCTACAGAAAAATTTGCAGCTCTTTTGTCCTCCCCAAGAACAGAGCACTTCAGGATCACAGGAGAATTTGTGTTAGAAGGGACTTCTGGAAGTACCTACAGCCCAGTTCTCTGCTGAAAGCAGGGCTGACTGCACCAAGTTGCTCAGAGCTGTGTCCAGTTGAACTGAGTATTTCAGAAGACAGGAACACCAGCTCTTCTCCTGTGAAATTTGCCTCCCTCCACACCTTGTATCTAATTGGAATTTTCCTGACTTGCCTCTAGTCCTATCCTCGCCTAGAAGAGGCTGGCTGCATCTTTTCCATACTTTCCTATTAAGGAGCTGAAGACAGCACCAACCCTGAGACTTCTCCAGGCTGACCAGCCCCTGTTCTTTCAGCCTCTCCTCACTTGTCATGTGCCCTGGACCCCAGACACCTTGGTGGCCCTTTGGTCACACCTTGGTAGACTTGTTCCAGCATCTTGATGCCTTTCATAAAGCCAGACGCTCCAGGGGAGGTTTCACAAGTGGTGACAGAAGGGAGGTTACACCCAGGTAACTTGTGTGTTGGGTTGAAGGAGAGATGAGAGAGAATAAGGTCATGTCTAATCCCTGAACTCCCTTATCTAATCACGCATAGTAACAAAGCAGGTCAGTGCAGATCACCTGCTGGTGGTAGACCTAGGGTGGTTGGCCAGGAACGGGGGTGAGTGACACGTAGAGCATGTTAAGCTTCCTGGCAGTCAGAGGCTGACCCACCGGTCGCTCTATTACCGTTGAGGTAAATATAGGCAACACTACTATATTAGGAATTGTTGGAAATCCCTTGTCTCTACCAGTTCGACCTAAGTGATGGCTATATATATACACACAGTTGGAAAGTTTGAGACCTAAACTTCCTCGAGAGCAAACAAGGTCAACAATGAGTTCCTTCAAACACCCTAGTTCTTAAAGAAAAGCTGAAGGTCTTATGGCATATGTTTGGGCATCAACCAAATCTGTATGTTGTTTTATGCAGTAGCACCCTAAAAATTGTACATATTTTACAGATCCAGACACACTTAAGAGTATTTATTGTTTTACTGCACAAAGACGAAAAAAGCTAGAGAAGTTTAGGATTTTTTAAGTACAAAGTTATGCTGCTAAAAGGCTTTAATTCCGGAAGAAATACTACTGATAAAAAGAATAACCTATGTGGAGCAAGATACTGAAACATTCAAGAAACAACTGGTTTTCCACAACCCCGCAGGAAGATCTCTAGCAAGTCCTTAAGATTAAAGCATTATAAACTAAGGCCAAATAAAAGCCTCATTAAAAAGAAAACGGGGAATCTAATAGTGTTCTGACCCTGCTCCTCACTGAAGGAATACAAAGGTGTCTTACAACTCAGCTGTGGATTCACTACCACCAAACAAAACTAAGAGCACTGACGGGAGAAAAAAACCAAATGTACAAACAGATGCAGCAAAGTAAAACAAAAGGATGAATCCAAACATGCATGGGTACAGGTAACTAAGAGATGAACGATTCAAATCAGAGATATGTTTATGCATTTACAGATTTAGGATCCATTCTTTGTTTTGGTCTTTCCTTATTACCAGTGCAAAAGTGATTTGATTTTTCAGCACCAGACTTCCAATATTTTGATATTAATATTATTCATGAGCTGGCAATTATCAATAAATTAATCACTAATAGTAGAAGTAAAAATTAAAGACTTTTTTTTCATGACATGCACAATTTATTAACATTTTTCACATTTCTAACTATTTAGAGTAGCTGTCCTTTGATGCTTCTGTAAGACGACTGTTAAAATAAACACTGGCACTGACAATGAATTGCACTGAGATGCGCAGTTACTGCTCTCCACATTCGATCAAGGAGAACTTGGAAAATGCATAGCAAAGACATCTATGTTAAATGAAGCATTATTAGCTTGAAAACATTTATTTTGAATATATTCAGGGCAGACTCTACTTGGCATCGAGGGCCTGCATCTGTTTAAAACTGCCTCACTGCCATCTGCATCCAAAGGCAGTGCCGAGCCTTTGGCAGGTCCACGCCTTTAACCTTCCTAGTGCCACAGCACACACTTCCCTCAAACTGCCATGAAATAGTTGGGGGTAACAAAAGCGTTGCTCAGAGCAACAGCAATATCCTATATAAAACACACAAATTTCAATGCTTGTAATGTGAGAAGTAAACGTACAACTAGCTTCTTCCTACCTTTCAGAGAGCCTAGGGGATGTGCCTCTTAAAGCACATGAAACTCATTTTACTGCATAATTCAGGAGTGCCTGAAAGAAGGAAATAGAACTATCCTATGAGATAGGCTTGATTTCTTTTTCTAATACTCTTTTTTTTTTTTTCCTCCTTCTAATCCTTAAACCACTATTCCTTTTCTTATATCGAATAGTAACATCAGATCTCTCCTCAGAAATAAGTAGTGGGTGGACCATATCTACTCTTACCTGTACTCTGAGTGTGTGGCAGGGACAGCTAGCTGGGTATGGTACAAAGGAGCTGGACAGCAAAACTGGTGCAGAGTATTTAAAGACCTACGACACAAGGAAAAACACAAAGTCAAAACACCAAGTGTTTAGAAAGGGGCTTCTTAGGGAAAAGCAGGTGCTAATAGGTATATTTGAAACTCATAATAACTTGGAATGAAATTTGACGTACAGCTGTCAATTGTGAATCCCAGGAAATAAAGAGGGAAATAGTCCTGTGGTTTAAATATACACATCAAGAATGACAGTGATGAGCTGTTGCAATGAAGAGTCAAAGTTTTGTCACAAGATTAAGGTAAAATGCCAATTGAAGACTTTGTTTTTGCCTTGCCATGTGGAACAGAGGCAAAAGCTAAACATTGAGGGTTAAAATGCCTATGGAAATAAAGCTTCAGACTTGCACCTTACTCTGCACCAGTCAGGCTGTTTCGTTGTTAATGGAATTACAAACACAGCGCTTAAACATGAGGAGGAAAAATGCGATGAATATGGACGTAAGCTTTCTTCAAGCCCAGTGATTAGAAACGTATTGCAATACGCCACTTAGAAATTTAAAGGAATCTAAGTTTCACGCAAGTTTTGAACAACACTCTGTAATGTGCAATAATAATGTAATTGCCCTCATTTGTTCAAAGCATGGAAAAATAAAAAAAGCTTTACAATAGCAAAGGATATTCTGCACCGCAGATCATTGTTTTTATTATCGTTTCATTGAAAAGAAATAAGAGTTGCAAAACAAGACAAGGTATCACATTGGAAGCAAAGAAAATCTTTAAGAGACACACAGTCCACTTCTCAGCATTTTTAATGTTTGTGCCAGGAAACACTAAACAAGGTTTAGCACAGTCATTCCTCCATGATCAGACCACCTAATCACATTTCTTAAGACCCAGCATTCTTTTAGGAAATCATAAAAAATTTAACCATATATCCTAGCTCTTAGAGTGTGCACACAAGGAAGAAGTAGCCATTGAATCGGAAATCCTCATTTAAATTGTCAGCATCCAAACTGACTATTAATAGAAAATATGTGCGTGTGTACCCACACCCCCCCCCTTCCCCCCCCCCCATCTTTCACTTGGCATTTTGACAAATGTTTCAGAAGATTGATTTTGATTCCTCTCCAACCCTGAGGCTTAAAGTGAATCCTGTGAGGTCACTTTCTGCTAAGATCAGAGGTGTTAAGCAAAAAAAAGTCAGGCTTTGTTCAGAAAGGAGTTAGTTACTAATCCTTTTTTTTAAAAAAAAAACAAGGTCAGCCTGTTCCGATCTCTGTTGCAAACAGCATGTCAGCAACTGCACTGCCAAGATGAGTTGGATTTTCTGTTCAAAGATAGCAATTGATGGTAATTCCTATAAAGCACTTGAGCTTTTGGAAGCAGAAGTACAACACAATTCAGTCAGGAGGCAGATTGCCGTCACAGGACATAACCTGCTAAGGCCTCGCAGCGCACAATTACTGACTGGTGGCACCTCCAAACCAGTTGGAAAAATGACCAAAGAAAGATGGACAATGTTGCTGAAAACATCGTGATCGGCCATGATAAATGCAGTTAGAACATGCAAAAGCTGTGTTTTCTGATGAGGAAAACAGATGATATTCACACAAGTTGCTCCATAAAATTCACAGACACAGGGTAGTACACTGTAACTGTACACTGCACAATAGTCTCACATTGGGTAGGGGAACTGGTCATACGGACAAAATCGTTCCTGCTTTGTGAATACCTGATTTTTTCAGTAGAAGCAGAAGTAGGAAATTAGTATGAGAGTGTCCCAGATTCCCTTCCTACCACTCTCTTTTTTCCATACAGACCTCTCCATTCTCTTTCTTCAGAGAATAAACTAGCAAATGTATGAAAGAACTTGTCTGGATTCAGTTCAGCTCAACAAAGCTTTTTGAACAGAGCTTGCTCCTGGCTGTTCCAAAAAGAATCTGCCCACAAGGCTCCTGTCCTACTCCAACTTTCCTAGGTTCCAAAAAATCTATTAAAGAAGAAAGTTCTCCCTATAACCTCCTCCTGCTCATCTGCGGTTAAGGTTAATACTCACCTATAGCACAAGACCGCTTAGGAGCTCAACTGCTTTGAGTTTCTTTTTGAAGGTGCAGTAGCAATGCAAGATTCCAGTCACCTTGATAGCAAATAAGAAGTGCCAAAGGTTTGTCAAGCAGTAAGTACAGTGGCACTCTGTGTCACAGGTGCAGGTAAGGAGCACATAGAACAGATTAAAATGCTCAATTGCAGGCTTGTAATTAAGTTACCACATCTCTTTGCTGTGTTTCAACAAGGACATCTCAGATGTCAAAGACATACGTTCAACACATAACAGTTAGATTTTAGCCATTTCTTAGGGTGCTCAAAGAGATGATCTTTGTCCAACTACTTACAGAAGCAAACGTGAGGTTTGGGTTCTCCTCCAAATTCCAAAATTCAGGGATATCTTGACTCAGTGTTTTGGTTTCTCTAGATCCCACTGACTGATGCCCAATCAGCCTGACAAATTATGAGGCTCAGGCTTTACAGCTTCTGCCATGGCATACTAATTTTATCCAGAGCAAATCCACCTTCTGCTGGTACAATCTAAGATCCGTATGCAGCATTTTGTGCCTTCAATCACCTGCTAAAGGAGTACTTCCATTCATTTACTCCTTTGGAACACACCAACAAAAGTTCAAGATTCAAAATGTTTGGGGTTTTTTTGTTGTTTGGTTGGCTTTTTTAAAACTATGTATCTAGATTTTTCAATCAGCCTTCAACACAAGTTTGCTTTCAAAACTGAATTGATTTGCTAAGTAGTAACACCTAAAGACATCAGAAGAAGTATGTTTAAATAATTCAGAGAAGTAATCAGTTTCGTTGTTCACAGTATCAGAGATACTAGGCCCTATTAGGTTTAGTTTCTACATCTCTAATCTATGGTCTTTAAGGATGATTTAAGATCAACTACACAGCACAGCTACTGCAGCACTGACACAAGACAAATGACTGAATTGATGAATGCTTCTTCCAGTAATTCCAGTTTCTGAAATGTTACCGCAGCATCCTAATGGACATGGAAGCTCTGCAATTTCCCGCTCCCAGGCCATGGTTCTTCCAGCCCTCCCCACATACTCACAGAAAGGTAACCACTTGTCAATTTGTAAAGAAAGCTCTTTTGAGAATAGACTAATCAAACAGTAAAAACAGAACCAAATCTAAAACAAAACATTGAAATCACATCTCCTTCAGGATACCAAGATCATGTAAGTATGCAGACCCAAAGCAGGTTTAACTGTTCCTCTCACTTCTGTAAAAATTCCATTATGCTTGCCATTAGAAACCATTCATTTTATCAGCAGTTTCATATTCAGTGAACACAAATGACTGTTCTTTCAGTGCTAGAGTCTTGCTTAGATGTACAAATAAACATGTTACTGATCATCACATAAAGCTACAACTGTATTTTTTTTTCCCCATTTTTTCTTAGAATCACCATCAAGTCTCCCAAACTCACAGACTATTTTGTCAATGTTAGTTTTAAAACAACCTGGGAGAACAGAATATGAGGATATTAACTTGGAATCACTTTTGCTTTAACAGGCTATCCTCTTATTGTTTTCAGAACATCCTCTCAGTGGGCTGGTAACCACCCTTCTGCTCCTGGCAGCAGAGCAGTGCTGCTGGGCTACCAGCTGGACCCATCCATCCATCCATCCATCCAGCAAAATGTTGAGCCTGAAGAAAGCTTGTCCTGGGAACTTGGAACAGCACAGGATTTAGTACAGGATATGACATCTAACCCCTTTTTAGTTTGTTACTGTTTAATTTCAAGCATGTGTAAAGCTGTGAGTAGGTTGACAGCATTATTAAAACATCACTATGTTGGAACTTCTTCCTAACGAGATTATCGGCTTTCAAACAGAAGAGATTGAGACACTGCTGTCTCACAGGTATGTAGTGAAAGTGTATTGGTACGGAACCATGGCTGGAATAAATTTTGTCTTTTTAGAAAGTTAATGACGTGGCTGATGCCAGGAGTCTACCAGGTCCGTTTGTTCATCTTCACTGCTGCACTTTTCTACAGCCGTTTCACTTCATACACTATTCCTCTTCTGTATATGAAATAAGAATCTGCTCACCTCCATCTGCCAGTATTCTTCCTTTTCTTCAGCACCATGAGCTGCTTGGTTCCAATGGGTATGTGCAAGCGTGAGGAAAAACTGATACCAGCAGAGCCTTGGATCCTGCCTTGGGCACTGCTGGTATCCTGGTGCTAGCTAACATGGACCCTTTTTAAAATTAGCTTGTAAACAGCAGAAGTGCTAGACAAGTTCCTCCCCTATACAAGCTATTCCCTTCAATGTCATCTGAAGTACCTAAATTAAATCCATGCCTACAAGCTAACAAAAGGAATACTTTCCTTTCTCAGTATTTTATATTGATGAATAACAGCATTATTGTACAAGCTGAAAATTTTTCTCTTTCTCACATCAATGACTACAAGCCAAGATTAGAAGAGACTCTAGGTAAAACCAATACAGTCCGTCCTGTTCTCATTTAATAACTCTATTCATTTCTTTAATGAGAAATAAAATTTCAAATATAATCAAATCGACCTCCAAAAAGGTGATAAACAAAAGTCATAACACTATAGACTCATAGCAACTCCAGCTAAAAGTCTGCTTATTAAAATGTTTCTTAACATGCTAGAAAGCCTTTCAGAATCAACACAGTGACTGAGCCCACAAGACAACTTGCTTTTTGGAAGCCCACTCCAGCAGATAAAAGAGCAGGTAGATTTATGTGCAACCTACATAATCTCCTCACAGTCCAAGCTTGACTGTAGCTGTCTGTGGACACATCCACTAAGGCGTGATTTTGCAGATGACTCATTCACATTTATTTGCAAGGACAAACTCCTGCTGTTCTGACATCAAAGATATTCCTTTCACTGCTCAGATCTTCACCTCAAATACAAAGGACAGTATGATTTTGGCTTTTGAAGCAGCACTGAATAAACTTTTCTTTTTTTATTTGATTCATGCCACTTATGACCACTGAATTTCGCTCAAGAATACAGAAAAGCTGCTTGTCATCAAATCATTAAATATCAGCATTTGTACACATTGCAGTATAAATGCAAACTCATAGGTTCTTGTTTTGAATAATATTACCATTTTTACATTTCCAGCCACCCTTTATGCATTTCCAACTGAAGTATCCACTGCTGGATTTTTCACAAGAACGCTTTCCCTGACCTCTCCTCCATCAAAAGGGCCTTAAAATAACTATCACCTCTTGGGAGGGTAAGACAAGTACAATCAGAGCATACTAAACAAGAAACATCAGCTATTTTCATCCCACCCTGGAACACAACACTTATCAACATCATAGATAATGATTATAAACTTTTTTGGTTTCATGGAAATGAAGTATGGGCCTGTGAGAAATAGGCAAGAGGGGGTTCTTTTGCATCCCAGCCAACGCACAGTTTGCAGGCAGCCTCCAGTACTGGATTAGCTGTAACTAGGGTGAATTTAATTAACATCGTTAATATGTAGACACTTATAACCAGGAATATTTACTTCCCTTTTGATTAAGTCTTAACTACAAAACAATCTATTCTGAAGGGTGGCGTACAATAATCTACAGTACAGATAAAGAGCACTTGTACCACTTGTGCTTACTAGGTACTTTCAAAATCTGTAGAAAAAACACACACACAGTCCAAAACTAGAAATAAAGAGCAAAGAGACGTGGACCTGCAAATTATAGAAGAAAAAAATCCTTCAGATTAAATCAGAAAATTGATAGATTCACTGCAACTTTTCCATACTTTAGTTCCAGAATTTCTCAAGGAACTACAAATCACATTAAAATACAGCCACGTCTATAATTCCACAAAGCAATCATCATAGTAAGCCCAAATCTAAATAGCGACAGCTACATGTATTGGATTTGATGCTCATGACAGAGGAAAAATAGAACGTATAAAGAATGAAATTACAGATACAGCATAAAAGATTCACAGCAAGGCAAATCCTGTTACTTAAAACAATGGCACAACGACATATGTTCTATTCAGTGCAGTGACTGAAAAAACACTTTTCCTAATCCTAGTAGTCTGATGTTCTTCAGCTTTTTTTAGAACAGCAACAATCTAGCTTTTTACATTTTATTTTTAAGATGTTTTAAAAAGAAATTTCACTTATTAAGTGCAGAAGTCCTTAGCATATATATTATCAGAACATTGACAGATTTATAGCATTTCCATTTTCATCTCAAAACTTACTCATGCATTAAAGAGCTGCTGTATTTAACTAACATATAACTTCTGTATTCAGAACAGATGGGTTTTAAAGAACATAAAGATTTTTTTGTATATATATTCTAGAGCTAGTTCTAAAAAAGTCTCCAGGCTTACATTTTCCTTCTTTTCCACTATCAGCATCAACTTTCTTAAATGGGACTTAAAATACAGAATTATTGCAGAAGTCATAGTTTGTATCTTTTTTTCTACAGCAATATGCTGAGGTAGGTAAAAGATATCAAACATGTAAGCAGCAACAGAGGAAAATACTGTACAAGATGGTTCTATAAATAAGACTGCAACATCCCTGTTTAAGAAAGTATCCTACAGAGATTAAATATTCTTTAACACCACACAATAAGCACTATAAGAAATTCTGTCCCCTGCTGAGAGTTACAATATCTCCAAATCCCAGAACTCACATGAAAATGGAGTCTAAGACAAACATTACTACTTCTCCCTTGGATAAACATATAGCATTATATTTAAAGCTGATTCACATATACCTGGAAGGGTACAACCTGTTTTCCAAGTTCACTTTTCTTATGTCAGCTTCCTGTGTACAGTTCCAAGACTACTTTGATTTTAAAACATTTCAACTTAACCATTCATACCATCACTGTAAAACAAAAGGCCAAAGAAAACTTAAGAAGGGATTTAAATACTCTTTCAACATTCATTTTAAGTAGTTTATTCCGGAATGGTTGAAATTCCTCTGCCTGCGTGTGGACAGTGTGAACTTGAAGCAGATTTAATCAAATTAGGACCTTCACACTATTAGAATAATGAAAAAAGCTACAGATGCCAATTGCATCTGCTTAATGTATGATCCTCTTGCAAACCTAAAGTTAACCCTAAAGGGAGAAGATCTTTCACCAGAGTTCAGAAATGCAAACAGCAGATGCAGCCATTTCAAAACAGTGGATTAGAAGTGAGCGACTGATGGCAGCGAGGCTGGTAGAGCACAACTAAACTGCACACTCCTGTCTATTTTGTCCTGGTTTTTCCCCAAAGTGGAACAAATAGCGGTGCAGTTTAGGAGAAAGCTCACAGTGAGGATCATGCCAAACCCCTAGAATTTACCTGAATAAAACCACCCAGTGCAGTTTTCATATCTACCCTGATGCTGACACCACAAGCAGAGGCAAACTTTAGCATTGTCCATCCTCTGGCTACAAGTGGATACGCACTTGGCTCTTCTGCCAAATGTGACAACTCAGGCAAAGAGCTGCTGCACTGCATCAAATGAATGAAAGATTAAACTCCTGCTGTGCTGACTCTAATATTTGAGAAATGGCTCAAGTAAATAATAAGCAGTTAACGCATCTTTAGGTTTTGATCAAGCATATATATGACAACAACAAGAACACAGCACTATTCTGCCTTACCGATATTATATTGCTTAAGATTGCATTAAATATCCTTGTATTAGCATTTGCGTAGCTGAAAGACAGAATACACTTTAATATGACAAAGCATTCATACAAAATGGAAGGGAGATTCTTGACTCATCATAGAAAGAATTCCTAGCATCCTACATTGTTTCTTGTATGCAAAGCAAGGGGTTTTTTTTGTTATTTTTTTTTCACTGCTAAACACAGACTTATTAACTTAATGAGGTTCAATTTTTAAATACTCTCATGCATAAACACAATCACTATCTACACGTTTCTAACATACACACATCATTAATCTGCCAAAAAGGTAACACCCTAAAAATGGTTCGTGGAAAGAAACCTACCAAACAATAAACTGATCACTACTCCCACTTCTGGAATCCTCAACACAGATATCAGAGACGTGATGACAGATGAAGAAGGAAAAGGTACTCACAAATAACACCTTCTGCAAGCCATCCTTGAATGTGTTGTGGATTTGGTATTTATATTTTCTTTCACGCAATCTGAGGTAGAAAACCTCTTTCTTAAGGACAAAAAAAAATTAAAAATCACATTCACAGCTTTTGCATGCTCAGTCAAGATCAGCCACGGTGGAACATCACAGATAAGTAAGCTGGTGATGTAACCAGCATCAAACACTGCATCAGATAAACCCAAAGGCTCTACAGGGTTATATTTTGCAAAGCCAAAAGGTTTTTCCCAGAGAGGAGGTTTAGCAAGCATAAACCAGCCACGCTGCTTTCACATTCCTGGTGGGCTTGCTTTCTGCTTCCAGAAAAACTCCCAAATCTGTATTTCATTCAACTTCATCACCAAGAAGAAACAATATGCTTTCTCATTTGATATTTAGACTGAAATATAAAAGCACCAAATGTTGCATTTGCAAATGCACCATCTCTGTATGAACACTGTAGTACAGTCCAAACCAAGAAAAGGCCATTGGTCCTTTTATCTCCATGGCAACTGCAGCATCTGTGAAGACGAGCCGTATTCCCTCTTCACTGCAAAGTCAATTTATAGTCACATACTATGACATAAACTGATAAGACAGCAAAGCTAATCAGCAGCTCAGAGAAACAGGAACCGAAGTACAAGATTAAGCTGTTGCTCAAGAGAATATTCTTCTGTATACAGTATTGCTCATATGAAAATCACAAAATGAATAACCAAGTCAAGCTGCTCCTTTGAGCTGATCCAGGTTGGGAATTTGTGAACTTCCCAGTTTAGCTAACAAAGATAGTTGCTGAATATTTTATAGAATTTGCTTCTTTTTTAAATCTCCAGTTATACCCTATTAAATGGGGAGAAAATTAAACAAAGCTGTTCTTTGCAAAAATAAATTACTGAAGAACTATTACTTAAATATTACCTTTTCCCTTGAAAAGAATTGCCATCATCAATAGCAACAGCAGAATGAGAAGTTTCACAACTCTACAAACTACTGCCCTCCCACCTCCACCTTTTCAGCACCATCAGTGGTGCAAATACTTCAGCAGCATCACGCTTGTGCACTAACAGTCTCTGTCTCCAGGGCAATGACCATATGTACAGGCTTGATAAGTCACCAAAATCTGCATTTATTTTATTCCCGTCCACAGTGGTCCTTCTAAAAAAAACCAAACAAACACAAAACTGCCAACATCACATCACCAAAATTTCCCTTTTTTTCCTCCCCTTTCCTGCTCTTTGCCCCACTCCAACGCTCAGCACTCAGGCCTTATGTTATCAAGACAGCCAAGCTTCCTCCCTTGCTTCATGAATCAACATAATGACCATCTGCTCACATTATTAAGTTAAATATATACCAGAACATACTGATGAGGGCAGCTCATTTGCCATGGTCAAGTGATCAGTTCATAGCTGTTTCATGGCCAGTTGTAATATTTCCAGAATAAGAGAGAGCAGATGGTCAGCCAAATGCTCCTTAGCACAGCGTTACCTATGAAGTTCCTCAGGCTAAAGAGAAGCACGAACTGTCAAAGATGCTGCTAAACAATGTAACTGCAAACAAACAAAAAACCCACATTAAGGCAGGAGTTATTCTGATTATTTAAGAAGGCTACATACACATGATGTGGTGCTGCCCCATGCAGAAGAAAGAGTGAGGTACACAGAATCTGTCCTCATGGCAATTCTTAAGTATCTTTGTGTATATAGCTCACAGAACCTTTGCTGTGAGCTTCATCCTGTAACTCGAACTCATGTGAGCTCATGGCATGGATCGGGGACCTTCACAACGTATCCCCATTCCACAATGGAAGCCTGATTTGAATTATCCATACCTTGAAACCCACATATGCAATACTGCAAGTCATTAACCAGATTACTTCATATCTGATAACATTGGAAGTTAAATATCTTTTCCACAAATTAAGATAATTCAGAGAAGTACAGATTTAAAACAAGTATTCTTTCTAATGCACTAAAGACAGCCTAAAGATATCTTCCCTTGCTCCAAAGAAGCTTTATAATGATCCAAATACTGCCTCATTTTTAGCTGATCCCAAATACAAAGCACTGAAGACAAAGTCCAATTCGAAAAGGTGCTTGTGTGTTATGAAATTGTACATCGCAGCCAAAACCCCTCTGACAGCCATCAATACATCACATAGACAAATGCCTGCTAAGAAAATAAAACTGTTCCATAAACAGTCCCAGAAACAGCTTTTCAACCTATTGAAAAGTCAAACAGCTCAATCACCACTGGTGTAAAGGGAGGAGAAGACACAGTCTTGTCAGCTTGGTGCAATTCTTCTGTTTCTAAATCCAGTTTCCGCAGATGTCTGGCAGTGCAGTCACAGGTGAAATGAAAAGTGAAGAAGTTATACCCTTATCTATCTATCTATCAATCTATCTATACGCAAAGGATCCATGAAGGTGCTCTCTGGTGATAACTGATCCAGGTCAAGGAGGAAACACATTGGTCAGGTAACTGAATCTACTGGTCCTTTAAGACAGATAATCATTGAAGTGATTTTTCCAAAAGCCCAGTTTTGAGGGATATGAAAAACAAGACTGAAAAGTCAAATCAGAAAGCAAAAGCAAATTGCACAAGAAAGATGCATTATCTGGATTCCAGTGATGCTAACGCTACTGGAGGGCTCCCAGCTGCTGCATGCATGTGGAAATCTGTAACCACACAGGGTCAGGCCTGATGCCCACTGCTCACTCACACAGGTTTCCTACAAGGGTTCAAGTATCAAGTGTATCCAAAAATAGTAACCCAGCCTGCAGCAGTTTCTTCATACATGAAAGATGTATTAGTAATTTAATAGAAATTCTTCCCTATTTTGTAATGAATGCCATTGAAACTTTAATTTTAGACAGGATAATAGTCATGATGCTTTTACAGTGTGTAGCATTTTTTCATGTGTTTGGTACAAGTTTTCAGTTTGGTTCTAGTTTTCATTTTGATGTGTCCATATATAATGACAACTGAAAAAAAACACAATCTAGCTCTAAACTCACCTGAGCTCTTACTGTTGTATTCAAGACAACAGACTAACTTGCATAGTTTGTGAAGTGTGTGCTCAAGCTGTTGTTTGAGCCAACAAATCTTTAGTTCATCATCTTCCTCAGTTCTCACCTAAAACAATATGAGGTTGGCCTGATGAGTAAGCATCAGATAAAGTCTGCCCACGTTTGTATCTTAGCAGAATGAATTAAAATGTTTTACCATTGATTGAATACTACAAAGTGAAAAGTTAGTAACTGCACAGGGTATTTGGCCTTAGCTTTTAACTTAGAAGAAAGGCTTTCCTTTGCAAGAAAAATATAGTAAGTAGGACAGAACTGGGAACACCAGCATTGCAGTTTTCCGCAGCATTACAAAGCCTACTGAGCAAGATTACTTGTACAGTATGTTACTTGATGCCACTCTGTGAAAAGACAAAGACATAAGATGCCCAAATCATTATCCTAATGAGTTTGCAATCCATTAAATACAAAGACTCTGATCCCAGTGAAATGACTGGGAAGAAATCCCATGGGCTTCAGCAGAGGCAGCTTGTCACAGTAAGTGTTCAGTTCTGCTAAGTTGTCCCAACATCAATAACCTGCCCAGCCACAGAACTGTTTCCAAAAGTAATTTTTCTCTGCTGAGATTTCTGTTCCTTCCATTCCTTCCATATTGCAACAAATAAACAGATCACCTGAGCAACATCAAACAATATCACGTAGGACAATTTCTGCAGAGTGACTGCAACTTACATACCACCTGAGCTGCAACTGATACACCAGAAGACAGCTACAAGCCAAAGTCACTCTCTACTACCTGCTAGCTTGTTTGTTTTGAATGAAGGCCTGAATTTACCTTGAATGTTTTGGGATATACTATTAGGGAAAGCCATTTGTTACCATTTATTGTACTCTCCTGTTTATTATTATGTTGGTCTCCCCACAATTAAGATAGAATCATAGTATGTTAGGGGTTGGAAGGGACCTTGGAGATCATCGAGTCCAACCCCACTGCCAAGCAGGACCACAGAATCTAGGGCAGGTTATACAGGAACACATGCAGACAGGTCTTGAAAGCCTCCAGAGAAGGAGACTCCACAACCTCTCTGGGGAGCCTGTTCCAGTGCTCTGTAATCCTCATAGTAAAGAAGTTCCTCCTCATGTTGACGTGGAACTTCCTGTGCTCTAGCTTGCATCCATTGCCCCTTGTCCTATTGCAGGGCACAAGTGAAAAGAGGTTGCCCCTTTCTTCTTGACACCCAGCCCTCATCTATTTATACACATTAATTAGACCCCCTCTCAGTCTTCTCTTCTCCAGACTAAAAAGCCCCAGGTCTCTGAACCTTTCCTCATAAGGCAGGTGTTCTAGTCCCTTAATCATCCTTGTAGCCCTCCGCTGGACTCTCTCAAGTAGATCTCTGTCCCTCTTGAACTGGGGAGCCCAGAACTGAACACAGTACTCCAGGTGAGGTCTCACTAGGGCAGAGTAGAGGGGGAGGAGAACCCCTCTCGATCTGCTGGACACACTCTTCTTAATGCACCCCGGGATACCATTGGCTTTCTTGGCCACAAGGGCACATTGCTGTCCCATGGATACCTTGTTGTCCACCAGGACTCCAAGGTCCTTCTCCACAGAGCTGCTCTCTAGCAGATTGCCTCCTAATCTGTACTGGTGCATTTTGTTACTCCTTTGCAGGTGCAGGACTCTGCACTTATTCTTGTTGAACCTCATTAGGTTCCTCTTTGCCCAGCTCTCCAGTCTGTCCCAATCCTGCCGAATGGCCGCACAGCCTTCAGGTGTATCAGCCAAACCTCCCAGTTTCATATCATCATTTATTCATTCTAGAAAACCAGAGCAAACCAGGCTTGTGGTTGATGTTACAAGTGAAGTCACACAGGACAAAGCACCACATCCTTCAGCCTGCCCCCATAAGGTCTCAAACTATCTACTCAAATACATAACCAAACAAGTGTACTTCAAATACAAAAAGAGTTAACTACCGGAACAAGGTCTTTAATACCTAATTTTGATAGCACTAGTGTGACCAGGAGCAGCCGTGGTGGGTCCTATTATCACATCGGCTTTCTTTGCTTTACAATGGTATTTAATAACACGCTCAGACCCTTTGTTTCAAAGATGTGCCAATTTTTTTCCAGAAGTTTTCTCTCAATGAATGAAGCAGTTTGAGAAAATTTTTCTACTTGCCTCATTATCACTTCCCAAAAAGTGAGTTTATAATTTTAAAGACTAGTCATTTTGGACATTCAGTGTGTTCTCTAAACATCACTGTCAAGAACTATTGCTATGTCCTCAGAATCATGCTTATGGACTACGCATGGTCTGATCTGGATAAAGCTCAGTGCCCTTATTCCATTAAAGTGTCAACATCCCTGGAGCTCCCCAGCAGCAGGAAGGCTCAGCAGCTGCAGTTCATCTGCATGCCATGTCACCTCACACCGTAGGATGCACTAAGTCAGCACTGGTATGTAACTGAGCCCTTTACTCTTACACTATTTACTATCAGAGTGAGTGGGACAGTCCACTTGGGAATGGCGAAAAGCCCATGCCAACCTCCTGAAGCTCAACAAGGCCAAGTTCAAGGACCTGCACCTGGGTCAGGGCAATCCCCAGCACAAATACAGGCTGGGTGGAGTATGGATTGAGAACAGTTCTGAGGAGCAAGACTTGGGGGTGCTGGTTAATGAAAAGATCAATGTGAGCCAACGGCATTCTGGGTTGCATCAAAAGAAGTGTTGCCAGCAGGTTGAGGGAGGAGATTCTTCCCCTCACTTCGCTGTGGTGAGACCCCACCTGGAGTACTGTGTCCAGTTCTGGAGCCCCCAACACAAGAAGGACATGAACCTGTTGGAGCGGGTCCAGAGGGGGGCCATGAAGATGATCAGAAAGCTGGAACGCCTGTGCTCTGAGGATAGGCTGAGAGAGTTGGGGTTGCCCAGACTAGAGAAGTGAAAGCTCTGGAGAGACCTTATTGCAGCCTTCCAGTATCTGAAGGGAGCCTACAAGAAAGCTGGAGAAGGACTTTTTACAAGGGCTTGTAGTGACAAGGGCTTCAAACTGGAAGAGGGGGGATTTAGATTGGAAATGAGGAGGAGGAGGTATGTGAATATGCTCAATATGTGGGGGTGCAGGGACAAAAGTGATAACCTGCTGTTTGTATAAGCAACTAGTAATTTGAGAGATCACCTACATTATTTTTATAGAAAAAAAAAAATTCTCAGGTCAGAGTACAGTATTTTCATTTTCAATCACATTTCAAAATACTTCTCATGAATGTACATAGCTCTATTCTGAACCTCTGAATTCTTTTTCCTACTATTTATTTTAGTAAGATGCCCCAAAGCTTTCCCAGGAAGCTGCTTCTAATTTTCAGCTTGGTTGTTACTGATTAGTTTATGTACATTTGCTTCTGTTGAATTTCCTTTGCAATCCTAATTTTATGCCTGTATGTTCTGAGCTTTATATACAGATGCTGATGCATTTATCCATTTTATAGTATATAGTCTCAATTTACCCTTAATATAGTGCGAAGCAGTTAATTTCAATAACTAGTTTCCTGAATTTTTCCAAGCTTGTCCCTTTCTTACGGAAGTTAAACTTGTTTCATCGTATCTCTGAAACTATTCTGTTTTGTCCCAAACCCCAACTCCCTCTCTCAGAAAAGAACATGCCCTAAATACAAGTAGGTTCTCTTCTGTCATCAGCTTTTCTGAAAAGTCCTTGCTCTTTACCAAAATGAAGCCTCAGCTAAACATCCGTTCAGTAGCTGCTGAATTAATTTACTGGCTTTCATTAGGAAAAAACTGCAAGTATTAACTGTTACTTGGCAGCAGAATGGAGCTGTGGAAAAATCTGCATATTATCACCAGCAGTAAATTCTTTTTCTATTTGTACACTGATGTTACTATTAAAAACATCCTTTGTTTTTGACTAAGAACTTAAGCTTTATTTTGGGAAACTGCTTCCTTTTAAGCTACGCTTAAGAACTCTGCTAACACAAGGCTCTAAATAACTATTTATATCTCCTCCCATTATGCAAAACAACTTCTTTTCAAAGGAAGCCTACCAAAAAAAATATCTATCTTAGTCAAATTCAAATAATTTTGCAAGCCTTTGGTTAGACCTCACATATACTGCCACTTAAAACGCTTTGTATTAAATTGATCACCTTACAAAAATTCTTTATTAAAACTGCCTTACATGACTACAGACCCACACACAGGTTTAGTAGCTCTCAATGTCCTTATTCCCTAGGCCTGTTTGGGAATCTCTGTTTTGGGCCAGTTTTGCCTTGTTCCTTGATGTACAAACTAACCAAACGCCCTTGCACTGCATATGACTTCTGGAAAGAGCATCATCTTCTCTTTAAAGTAACCCGAACGTTCAGTTAAATTGGCGTGTTTTAAGACACCAAGTTCTTCAGTCACTTAGTATGCCCACAAAGGATTACAAACATTACATCTGTCATTCACTGCAGTTTTTTTCTCCTTACTTTTCCAAGGAGTTTGCTTGTAAAGAAAATCAGAAGCTATTTTTCTTATAATGCTTGACCAAGGAGAGCAGCTGAAGGCTGGTAGCACCACAGCGTTCAGGTGGAGAGGGTATGAGCCCCACACCAATGGCAGGATCCATGTGCTTTGTCACCAGTGCTCACCAGTACACTGCACACCAGCAGGCAGACTGGACAACAACCTTTTATGTCTAAGTCCCCGCTCGCAGCACTTTATGATAGGCTCAGCAGACCCTGTGGATAGGGTCACTTTATCCATCAGGATGCGTACATGGCTTGTTACTGAAACTGCTTTCCCTGAAATATCTGGGCCAAGGCACAATCGCTGACAAGGTGAGAAAGCTTCACTTGATTCACTTCATAAGCAACAGTCTAGCACACGTATTTCCAGCTCAAGGTTGTTTGTGACATAGAATGGTATCTACTAAAGAGCAATAGGAAGCATTGGATCACAGCATCTGCAAAATACTCATCAGCCAGAAACATTTCAGCAGTCCTGCAGTTAACAGCATCTGTGCTGCTTCCATCCACTTGCAACACGCACAATGATGCTTGAACTACAAAGCAAAAGATGTATTAAAACCCACAAAAGCTTAAATAACTCAGTGACTACCTGCCTCCCTAATATAACTCTGTCTACATATTTTTCATTAGCACATTTCATTTTAGAAATGAAATCTACAGAAGTGGTGCTGTTGACAACAGATCCAATCACTTTGAAAACTGGCTTCCAAGTTTTCATATCATCCAACTACATTTGCAAAAACTTGTGATGAAGAAATTCATACCTAGATATGCTGTGCTCAAATCTGTTACCAGCTATTGCTTTTATGCCCAAATAAGGTAGAAACACAAGGTAGACATTTCCTTAGTCCTCATATGAGACATCCTGAAGTCAGCTTATTCAGGTAACTTTGCTATTTTAAACAGAATCCTAGAATCATAGAATTGTTCTGGTTGGAAGAGACCTTTAAGATCTTTGAGTCCAACTGTTAACCCAGCACTGCCAGTTCACCACTAAATCCCGTCCCTCAGTACCATATCGCCAGGGCTTGGAAACCCCTCCAGGGGTGAGGACTCCACCACTGCTCTGGGCAGCCTGGGCCAGCTCTTGACAACCCTTTCAGTGAAGAAGTTTTTCCTAAATTCCAACCTAAACCTCCCCTGACATAACTTGAGGCCTCTTCCTTTTATCCTGCTACTTGTTCCTTGGGAGAAGAAATAATTACCAGTTATCCTCTTCTAACAGCTAAAGAGAACTGTTTTCAAATCATAGTATCATTTAGGTTGGAAAGGACCTTTAAGATCATCCATCCACAAATATCCACATGTACCACAAAACACAAATTCTCAACCAGCATGTACTCCTTCAGCATGGCCCTCTAAGTGATACACATTTAAGCCATTAAGTGGCACAGCTGGTTTTGTGGTGTGGTTATGTTGCTTGATTGGTTTTGGTATGTCACATTTAAGACATCTTTTAACATCATTAGACTTTTAATTAGCAGAAACTCCATGGTCTCTGGCAGAAAAAGCAAAACTTTAGAGTAATAATTTTTAATAGCTAAAGGCTACCCCATAGTAAGTATTTAAGTGAAAAATTACTGAAGAAAAACTATTCTGCAAAATTAAACCACTAAAATTCCATTAAGCAGCACTTTGTACCATCCTACTGACTTGATTACTCCCAGAACACAGAATGCAAGATTAATGTTAGGTTTACTCCATTTTATATGCAACATTGTTTGAAGAGCTCAAAACTACTCCACAGCCTTTTAACCATGAGACCAGAACGGAGCTTGGATAACATAATAGATGGATATTCTTTTCAGTGCTGGAAATACATCTTGAACTGTGAAGAATTATAATGGCTTGGTGAAGATTTTCAAAACCCGATCATAGAATCCCACAACTTCAGCCACATGTCACTAGTTGTCTTTTGCTTCCCCCATCCATCTTTTTATGTTATATATATACTCTTGAAACACATGGCAAGACGTACATCATCAACTGAGGGCTTGTCTGATTTTTCAGCAAGAACAGATTCTCTCCCAAATATCAGACTTAAACTCTACTCAAGTTTAAGCAGAATTATTACCCTGAGTGAGAATTCTCACAAGAAGCAACTTAAAGTAAGACATTCCCAGTCTCTTCACAGCTGTGAGTCCCAGTTAAAATTATTGCTTTAAAAATGAAACAAAGAATTCTCATGCAATTTTTGTAGAACTGCAAGCTTCCAGATTTTACTTGACATTTAGTATCTGATTTTGTCTCCTCTCCATTAGTGA
Organism: Eurystomus gularis; assembly: GCA_013400335.1. Taxonomy (NCBI): domain Eukaryota; kingdom Metazoa; phylum Chordata; class Aves; order Coraciiformes; family Coraciidae; genus Eurystomus; species Eurystomus gularis. The sequence goes on from VZZY01013548.1 coordinate 168,066, forward strand.
GAAGAAAACTTCAGAGTCTGCAAAATGCTTGGAATAATCCTCTATAACTGTGGAAATACCCCAGACACTTCACTGGACAATATCCTAACTTAAAGACTTCAAATATGCCAAGAATGGCCAACAAATACAGAAGAAAATCTATGAAGTTAGAGGCTTGAGCACAATTGAAGAGCAGATCAAAATATACAGGAAAAATGCAAGACTGAACTATTTTAGATGCACGAAACCTAAGCAGCAGCAGGAATACCTGGAACACAGCCCAGAAACAGTTGCGGACAAGGACTAAGTACAGTATTTTGGCCTGAGTCACTCTTCTGGGCTTCCTGACACCAGGTCACAGCTGCTGTCCTCTTTAATAAAATAATACACTCTTAATGAATCACACCATAATAGGTATTTGGAAATAAATTCTGTTTCTTCAAGACAGGGACACATTTTTAATTGCTAGCTTTAATTTTACATATACTTCTTCCATTGTTAATTACTTAAGTACAAAATATTTGTTCAGATTCATTCTGTCATCCTTTGGACAATGAAGCTGAAAAGGCAAAAGCCAGGAAAAATTCTGCTGCGTGCACCCTTTAGTATGCGAGGTGATAAATATACAATAGCAAATAATTATCAGCAAAAAAATGAGCACTAATGAGCAGAATGTAATTAATGCCTGCACATCTTCCGGTCTCTAAGTAAAGCCATATCTGTCACCATAAGATGTTTTACAAACATTAACAAACTAATGGGCAATGTAATACATCATTTGAGAAGAGATAAAAGAAGTGCTGGTCTATAGCTCAGGATATCATGATTCACTAGATACTGCAGATGTTCTGATTATTTAATACATATTTCTGACCTATAGCCAGAATTACAAAGTCATTTACCCAACAATTAACTAATCCAGGGCATCTTTTCAGAAAAGCATCCAACTGGGCTACAAATAAATAGGAAAAAAGTTCAGAAGTATTTCCTACATCCTATTAATCATGCATTTCATTCCTAGCTTTAAGCTGTCGACTGCAGCTGCTATTCAATGGATCTTATGTAACACAACGACATCACCATTATTTGTTTCATCTTTTCCACTTAATATGGCATTTCATTATTATTTCTTAGCATTCATTTACTGTGAAGGCATTTTAAATATTTTGTCCTTAATTTTTTTAAGAAAAATTAAGCTTAAGTATTTTAGACAGAGGAAAAATCGCAAATTAATGATCCTTTAATTATTTTGGCAACTAGACCCATGGTAGATTTCACAATAAGGGGCTGAGTCTCAATTTTAGTAACAGAACTAGTTAGAATATTTGCCCCAGAATTATTAGCTAGATGTTCAGTGGATCAATAATATTAATTAAACCGACAAGACTGAAGACAACTGATGTCAATAAAGATGTCAATATGTTAATAAAGATGCCAATGCCCCTCTCTCCCCAGGGTAAATATAACCAAAAATCGAGTTGGAGATTTCACGGATGTGTCGCTGACTGAAGCAGTACGTTATCCCAGTGATGATAGAAAGCACATTATTTACATTCACTGCAGGCTTATAGGAGAACCTGAGAAGATAATAAAGAAATCACGGCTGAGTCCTTGAGTCACAGGTGTTTACGGCTGTGGTAATCCCACTCCCTGGAAATGCTCAGGAGCACCTGGCTGCAAAACTATTGCAATCTCCCTGCATTGGGGAAATGACAGAGCTGGAATTGGTAAAGCAAGAACATCCAGAGCCCTACCATATGGTTTGGTTGTAGTTTTTTTACCCTCCCCTTTTTAACCAACTTTAATACTGCTGCTACATAGATCACCCCAATGCGACCAAGCAGGATGAGGCTGGATGAAGCACTCAGTGCCAAGAACAGGCTGAAGTGGCCCTACCGAACTCCCTGGACATCCATGAGTCACAGACCACATCAGCCTAGTCAGGGGCAGGGAAGATTCCCAGCCTGCCTGCCCATCATCTGCATTTCCATGCCGGTGGGCTGCAGCAGCTTGTGGCACTCCTCCTGACACACTGCATACAGAGATAAAAGCCCATGGCTAAAGCCATGGGAACTGCAGAGGAGCACTGCCCTGGCATGAGGTCAGGGGTGAACATCCATCTTTCAATGCCATAAAGCAGTGTCAAACTTTTGATACCTGGGTATCAGAGATACCAAGTTCTGATACCTAGGTACCTGGTGCCAGAAGTGACAAGTTAAAAGCTCCAAGTCATGCATTTTATTGATTAGTTTTTAAAATGTACTTTCAACTTATAAGAAGGTCAACAAAGGGATTTTTTTTTTTTTAAACATTCAGTAGTTTTGAGAATGTGAAAGTGAACACCAGTTTGTTGCTGTTTGGTGATGTAGGGTCCATCAACTCAATTTCACTTAAGAACATTTCAGTGAAGTGATCAATGATAAAAAAAATGAAGGAAGAGAACCATTCATGCAAAGTCTACACTTGAAGTTATAACTGATAGGAGGAGACCAATGCATTATCCAATGGGAGATTCTCTTGGGAGAAAAAGCTCTGTCAATCAATATACAGCATGCATATAGAACCAATGCAACAGGCAAAAAAACTTCTAGAGCAACTGCATATGAAAAAGCATTCATAATATTCTCTTCATCTGGTATCACAGAATGGCAGAATGGTGGGGGTTGGAAGGGGCCTCTGGAGATCATCTTGTCCAACCCGCCTGCTCCAGTAGGGTCACCCAGAGCAAGGTGCCCAGGATCACGTCCAGGGGGGTTTGGAATCTCTCCAGAGAGGGAGACTCCACAGCCTCTCTGGGCAGCCTGGGCCAGGCTCTGGCACCGTCACAGCAAAGAAGTTTTTCCTGATGTTATATCTGCAGGAAAAGTAAGAGGGGCAGATACTTCAAATGTGTATGTACATCTTTATAGTTGTATCTGCAGAATTACAGCAAATTTAGGAGAGGAACTTTGTGACAGTTTTAAGACAATGAAAGTTAAAAAAATCCACACGTATTGCCCTAAATATTCAAAAGCACAAATATTCCAAGTATATTATTGTTCCTTACATTCTGCTGAAGCCTAGATGATTTGAGGTGAGTCAAGACTAACAAAAGAATCCAGATAATATGCTTCACAGTATGCTTTGCTCAGAGCCTTGAATAATAAACCCTCAGTGCTCTGGTTTGAACCATTAGAACACCTTTTGCTCCAGAGGCAACCCCACATCCCAGCAAGATCCAACAAGCTGTGCTTCCTCCTCTTTCTCCCCACTCAGCATTTGCTTTTCTGTTTAAAACATGCCTGAACTTTGCATGCCGGAGAACTAATTTCTTCTTCTAAAGGGAGTGGACAGACAACTAACACTAATATTTAATAAAGGCGCTAAAATAGAAAGGCCAAAAAGTTTCTTTCCTGTGGAACGAATTTCACTAGTATACACTAATATTACTATTTTTTTTATAAAATTCAGTAGTATCTTTTTCTGCAAGTCAGGTGAAATTATACAGGACTCTGGTATAGGACTCCTTTTGCTGCCCTTCCTGGTCTCCCCAACTTTTGTTCTTTATTATAAGGCCAGGTATAACTTTGACAAAGTAACTCAGCAAACCGCAACTTCCACCACAGCTCTTCAGTTCATAATAAGTTTAGCGGTGAAGAGAGCATGCAATTGTGTGCAATGGGTCTCTGGTGCTTCTAATAGGTCTATAGGCAGAGGCTAGATACAGTATTTTCTTTTGTGAATTAAGAGTAAATGAAAAATCAAGTATCCATCCTCTCAAGGTTCTTCTGCAAAAGCCTTAGCAAATAAAATACTTCATTTGTGGAGTTTAGAACATGAAAGACAATTGTATTCAAGTTTGCACACAGAATTCATTTGCTCACAAGCACTACAGAATACATACTTGTAGACACAAAAAAACTCCCCCTTGAGTACCATTTGCCAGTTCTTTTCCCTGGCAGCAGATGTGGTGGGCTTGGCCAGCGTTCCTCAATGCAGCAAAGGCATCAGACTGGTGAACAGCTGCTCTCGCAGGCAGCCGGAGCAGGAGCAGCTAGCTGGCCAGCTTGTCTATGTGAGAGGCTTCTGGAAGCCAGCCACCATCCAAGTCTGCCTGCTTCAGAGCAGCTACACTGGCTACTAATGACCTTGGGAATAGATGTTATTGAAGTTGAGCTGCACTAGAAGAATCCTAAAAACCTTTACATGGGGTTTTTTAGAAGACAATCTATTGCATCTCTCTTTTATTCATACTTCCACCTGCATACCATTCTTCAGTTATAAATATTAAAAGCAAATATTTAAGTAACTTAAATGACATTTCAGATCAACACTAATAAGACAGCTCCTACCAAGTGTCTGTTGCTAAATGCACACAAATGGGTCATTCTCACAGGACAACTTCAGCAGACTTGCATTACAAGTTGGAATTTGATGTATTGAGCAGTTCAACCCAGGGCAACATCTCTGAAAGTTTGAAAGGACAGGGTCGAGTTGTGGAACATTTTGTTCTAATTATTTTATATGCAAAACTGGTTTGAAACAACTTCAGAAGTTCTGATACTACAATTCAGAATGGTGAATGCAGATGAAATCCAGTATGTTCATCCCATTTCAATTCTCCTTCACACACAGCAGCTACCAACTTGATTAGTACAAGTAATATAAGAACACGGAATGAGATGCTTTATTCCTGTAGTTACTAATTAGCTAGACCAGATAGAAATACATTAAAAGAATCCTTTTTTTTCTCCCCATTTTTATTTTCGTTTTCATTATAGGCACACCAAATAACATCAATGAAGCCATATTTTCCCCTCTGTATTTCACTATATTTCCAAAAAGGTGTCTTTACAGCAACAGGTTAATATTTCAAAAGTGAAGTTTTAGCTAGACAACAGACAGATGATGTGAGGATGTTCTCTACAACAAGTTTCATTTGCTGAGGACCCAGTTCCAGCCAGCTCTGGCAGACCTGTTAACTGAACGTGTTTGTGCTAGTATTTTAGCCTGGGCATTAAGCTGTGTTCCCGAACTAGACAGATTCACACTTAAATCCAGTTCACAAAGCAGGCTGACAGAGAGGGAAGCATCCCTGTGACAGAGGTCTCTTGGCACAGACACAAATACAGTGTAGCCAGAGCATGGGTTTATCTTTAATGCCAACTCGATTCACTGCAGTAAGAATAAAAAATAACCAAACCAGAACCCATCAGCTGCCCACCCCAACTTGTCTTCAGTTTTTAAAGATACTGGGAGTTTCTGACTAGACATGCTTACAGATTGTATGTTCTATAAAATAAAATGGAATGAGACTTTAATGCTCTGAAGTGGTACCTGCCTTCAGCCCTTGAGCCAAAACCAGCCCTACCACACACATACCAGCTGAACCCTATCCATTGTAAGGCTAAGCATGTGTGGATGTTTTCAGAGACCTTGGCACTGAACCAGAAGTATGGCCAGAGACACACAATCAGTGTTTATCCCACGAGAAAATAAAAGCAAATTTTAAACGGTTTTCTTTACTGATGCTACATTGATTTCTGAAAAGAAATGTAAAGTACTTACCCTATTTTCTGTTTAGTATACACACTGTAACTGTATATTTTCCTTATTTTTTTTCCACAGATTTAGGGCATAATTAATAACACAATTAGAATATATTACTATGAAGATGTTTACTCAGCTCCTCCTGAAACCAAAGTAAGAACACTTTCAAATCCATTTTTATATATAATATGCAATTCTATGGGAGAATAAACCACAGAAATATTATAATTAATTCTAACCATAAGCCTCTTGAACATAAGTTTGTCTAAAATGATTAACCACTTTCCCATGCAAATTTCTGAAAACTGAACAGCACATTACAAAACAAATTTGTCACATATTAGTGCAACCATTGTGGATTGCTGATAAACACCCTTAACAGTAACCACACCACTGAGACACATTTTGGTTGGAGGTTTTGAAAATCCAAGCACAAAATATAACAGCATTTAACTTTACCATCTAACATTGTTTAAAAACAAACAAATAAACAAACTTTAAAAGTGAAAAAAATGCATAATTAAAACGCAACATTCGTGAACTTTGTTTCTGAGACAGGCTATAAGAATAAAGGCCATGACAAAATAGAAATTTGTGAGGAGATCCCTACCAGCACCATGCTTGGCACGGCCTGCTTTGTCCAGTAGACCACATCCATCACAGACCACCAGATGTGTAGAGAATGGCACAAAAAGAAAAGAAATTGGATTTGTTTAGCTTGCAGGCAAGAGCACCTGTGGCAGCCAACACCAGCCTTCCAGTTCCCAATAGGTGGTTACTGGGTACAAGGAAGCCAAGCTCTTCACTGAGGTGCATGGCCAGGGAACAGGGCAGCTGTCAACTGAAACCAGGGAGGTCCTGACTAAACAAGGCAAGTTTTTTTCCCTATGAGGATATCTAAGCACTCAAATGGAGTCCCAGAGCAGTTATGAAATCTTCATCTTCAGAGTGACTGGACAAACCCTGAGCAAACTGGTCTGACTTCAGAGCAGATCTTGCTTTGAGGAAGAGGTTGGAGTAGATGACATCCAAGGTCACATAAACTTGAACAATTCTGTAATTCAATCATATTCTGACATATCCCCAGTTTCCAAGAACTTCTACTTCAGTGACTTCCTAACCACAGGAGCATCTTAGAGGTCAATAAGCCTAGGTAAATTTTTCTTCCAAAGGACCGTGTCTTTTGAATCTGTATGAACTCAATAGCAACCATGTTCTCTGCCAGAGTACTGCAGAGTTTTATTATCCTTTAAAAAACCCCCACAAACTTCTGTTTTCTTAATCAGCCTTCATTTTCTGCTCAGCAGCTACGATTACAGGTAAGGTTGCATGATGATCTTTACTTACTCTAGAAAACTCAATCCTATTGACCTTTGATGTTCCCATCCCCATCCCAGCAGTCACCCCTCCACAGGATGAATGGTGGTGGAGTCAGAAGCTATTCCATAGATCAGCCCTGATTCCTTTCTCTTTGTCTTTTACCACTCCACTGCAGTACAACCTCTACAGATCAAGATTGCTTTTTTGTAAGAAATGAAGTAAAGAAAATTTTCAGCACATAGAAAGAGCAGCTGTCTAGCCCCAAACAGCTGACCTGGAAAAGAAAAGGGAAAAAAAAATATTTTTATGGCAGGCTCAACTTTTTACTTCCTTACAAGAGTGGGATCATTGAAGATCTATTAATAAAAACGATGCAAGAAACATTACCAAGCAGATTATTAAGGTTGCAACATCCAGACATAATAAATTTTCAAGGTTCTCACTGCTTTGGCCACATCAAACAGTGCTGAGGACTAGAGCAATGTGCCACCTTCACTAGTCACAAGGAAGACAGATGGCACTGGAGGCAGTGATCAAAGTTACAGTAGGTAAATCTGTGCTGTTTTCACAATTGTGGAGGCTGTTAAATTTGCTACATGAATTTCAGAAAAGGATGTCTATTAATTCAGGTTTTGCAAGCCTCAGTACTATTGGGTATTTTTGTTCTTTTCAAAAAAATATCCAAAGATGTTTCCAGTATAAATAAATCAGGATATTTTTCTTGCTGAAAACAAAGTTAATTGGCGTCCATCGTACTTGAATGATAAACTGAACACTTCTTGTAGCATCTGTTCCAGAAAAATACTAATTTTAGGCTAACTTAAAATGTAACCAAAAATTCAGATCTAGAACTAACCACAGATACATCAGAAGACCACTAGTTTTCTGACAAAGCTAATATTTTTATGATGAACTATGATGCAAGTTGCTAGATATCTGACCACTCAGCCTTACTAAAGAGCTGTAACTAAGCAATATTTTTTAATGCTACATCTGATGTACCCTAAAAATTGGGGAGGGAGGGGGAGGGCGGAGGAGAGGAATTTCTCATTTGAAGGACTGTATTTCAGATAATAATGTGGAGCTGTGGCATACTATATTGCATGCTTTGTCAGAGAAGCATATTCCTCTGCCTTTATATGGGCACAAAGTGAGAACCGATACAGTTTAGTATGTGAATGTTCAACTGAAAGAACCTTACCATCCATGACAGTCTCAATCTTTAAGCCCTGAAGTTTACAAAACTATACATGGCTTGCTTATATAGGACAAAATCAACTCTTGCTAAGAATGCTGAAAGAAACCCATGGAAAGAACAAAAGCAGCAGGCTCCTGAGGTAGCTCAATGAGCTTGAGACATCCTACAAAAAGCTTTGCTGAGTGTGTTCCAGGAGAGGGTGAGTGGTATGAAGGTCATGCCTTGAGAGGGAATGGCAAAGAATGAGAGGGGAAGCTCTTCTTTTTTAAATCAACACTGCATGCTCTTCCTCCCAGGTGTCTGCATGAGTTGGAACAGAAACTTTAAACAAAAAGTAAACAGAGAAAGTTTCATTAGAGAAGGCAATGGGGTGGATTTAGGCTTGATAAATGCCTTTACATCTTAAAAACTTCTCAGCCCAGTTTGAAGTTTAATAGTCATGGCTAACCAGGATATTTTTTACACTTTAAGCAAAAAGCTGAATATCTCTATCTATACACTTACAACCAAGCCAATACGCTTTTGTTGTAGGCAAAAGAAAGCTTTCTTTAATGTTTGGCATAGTCCACAATGCCTCCCTTCTCAAATCCTGTTTTAGTATAAATATTTTCTTCATGTTCTAGTCATACTACATTCACAGCATCTTACACGAAGAAAGTTTTTCTGGGGTTCGGACTAAGTTTGCAATCCATCCATTTCTCCTCCCTGAGGTTTTGCTCTGTTGAATGTGAGTTGAAAGGTGAGTTGAATGTTTAGTGAAGCACAACCACTCTGCTTGGGAGAGGGTGCAGCCTGGTTAACTTGGGGAAGAAAGGCAAAGAGATAAATAAAGGCAGCAGCTACTAAACCCAACATATTTAGTGAGTGTTCTACCTCCTTCAGTTCAGACAGGGATGCTTTTGGCAAATGAAGAAACTTAAATGCCAAGAGTGAGTCATCCATAGCAAGGAGAACACAACACAGACTTGCCAGCAGCTCTGAGTTGATCGCTACCTTCTCAATGTATGGTGAACACTTTGTTACTGAACTCTTCAGCTTCTCTAGAAGGTATAATTAGCCAGAGGCATAAATAGAAGAGAGGCTTTTAAAAATAAAAAAAAGAAGGATGAGAAATTATTAATGTAGTTGGTTCAGACTTTAGGCTTTAATTTAAACAGAAGATTACTGTATGTAAAAAAATACATCTCAGAACTCCCTGAAGTGCTATGTTATTCCATACCAATAAAGTGAAAAGATCCAGAAGGCTGCATTTATCACCCAGGACAAGAAGTGTTCCAATAACTGACATGCTGCGATGCAACATACATTAAGGTGCATTCACTACGTTGCTTGAGCAGATCTGCACAAAACTGCAGAATGATTTCAAGTGAAAGAGCTTAGCTTTGTACGCAGTCAATAGATGAATTACCTTGTTGCTATAACAACGTCAGTTACCTAGGTGGAAAACCACAACTGCAGTAGCCAAATGAAGCAAAAGTTTCACCTCTTATGAAGATGAATTTCAGTGTTAATTCTTCCCTTAGCAGGTGAAGGGAAGGAGCTGCCTCCGGGAAGGCGAGATAGCTACAATGCACCAGCTACTCACTACTGAAGAAAAGAATTATCTTAGACATGACCTCTGCTACATACAAGCCAAGTATCTTTTGCTGAGGCACTGCTGAAGCAGAAGAATAATGAAGAGGTGATTGGGTACAATCAACAAGGCTTCACCATGGGCAAATCGTGCCTGGCAAAACTGGTGGCCTTCTATGAGAAGGTCACAACATCAATAGACAAGGAAAGAGCAACTGACGTCATTTATCTGGACCTGAGCAAAGCCTTTGACACCGTCCTGCACGACATCCTAGTCTCCAAGCTGGTAAAATATGGGTTTGATGGATGGATAACTCAGTGGATAAAGAACTAGCTTGACAGATGCACCCAAAGAGTAGCTGTCAATGGGTCCATGTCCAAGTGGAGGCCAGTGACAAGTGGAGTCCCTCAAGGACCAGTACTGGGACCAGTCTTGATTAACATCTTTGTCGGCAACATGGACAGCGTCATTGAGTGCACTCTCAGTAAGTCTGCTGATGACACCAAGCTGTGTGGTGTGGCTGACATGCTGGAGGGAAGGGATGCCATCCAGAGGGACCTTGACAGGCTGGAGAGGTGGGCCCATGCCAGCCTCTTGAAGTTCAACAAGATTAGGAGCAAGGTCCTGAATCTGGGCCGGGGCAATCCCAAGCACCGATATAGGCTGGGCAGTGACTGGCTTCAGAGCAGCCCTGAAGAAAAGGACTTGGGGGTACTGGTGGATGAGAAGGTCAACATGAGCTGTCAGTGTACACTTGTAGCCCAGAAAGCCAATCGTATCCTGGGCTGCATCAAGAGAAGGATGGCCAGCAGGTCGAGGGAGGTGATTCTCCCCCTCTGCTCCACTCTCGTGAGACCCCACCTGGAGTACTGCTTCCAGTTCTGGAGCCCCTATTAGAAGAAAGATATGGATGTGCTGGAACATGTCCAAAGAAGTGCCACAAGGATGACCAGAGGGCTGGAGCCCCACTCCTATATAGACAGATTGAGAGAGTTGGGGTTATTCAGTCTGGAGAAAAGAAGGTTCCGAGGAGACCTTATTGTGGCCTTCCAGTATCTTAAGGGGGCCTACAAGAAAGCTGGTGAAGGACTTTTTAGGATGTGGGGTAGAGGTAGGACTAGGGAGAATAGATCAAAACTAGAGGTGGGTAGATTCAGATTAGACATTAGGAAGAGATTCTTCACCATGAGGGTGGTGAGACACTAGAACAGGTTGCCCAGAGAGGTGGTGGAAGCCTCATCCCTGGAAGTTTTTAAGGCCAGGCTGGATGGGGCTCTGAGCAACCTGATCTAGTGGGAGGTGTCCCTGTCCATGGCAGGGGGGTTGGAACTAGATGATCTTGAAGGTCCCTTCCAACCCTGACAATTCTATGATTCTCTGATCAGGGCAACACATCACATACAAGTTGTCTTCCAAAACACAATTATAAGTAGATTTTCTACTGTACAGCGTAACACCAGGTCTAACATGAGATGAGTCACTGAGATGACTCAGTTCTCACTTGCTCTTGTTATTCAGACACTGATACAATATGGCACTAGTCTACCTTATTTAAGGCGTATTTATAGAAGCTTGAGTCACTGACTAATGAAAGTCGCCTCTTGGAAAGGAAACGCTCGTTCAGAAGTCAGTGCACAAAATTCTAGCTCAGATGTACACCAGGGACACTATGAGAATTTCACTAGTTGCATCTGAATCCATGCTCACAATATAAAACTTACTCAGCACTTATTAATAAGAAGTATGTAGTTTTCCTACGTGTCTTGATGTCTATTTAGAAGGCTTTAGACGTGATTTCAGATAAAACTTAAGAGTTTTCACTATTTTTCATTAGTCTTCAACCACAGAGACATGCAGCTATTGCATAGAAGCTTTATTGTGGGAATATAATCTATTAACACCAGGCCTGTTTTAGGATCAACCTCTATCCTAACTTCTTGGAGGCAGGAAAGGTGCAGAGGTATGAACAAAATCAGAATTTCTAAACAGAGATAAAAGAATGGGAAGTGAATCTTAGACATGAGCTCATACTTCCTTTGCTGCTTTCTACTCTGAAATATTGCAGCCCAGACTCATTTATAAAAATGACAGTAACACAATATTTCCCTGCATTAAGTTACAAAGCATTTTGCTAAACAAAAAGAAGCAGAACCTGCAATACTTGTTTAGGATCACTTTCTACATTAAGATAACACCTGTAAGTTGCAAAACAATAAATGCAGTTTAAAAAATGGCTTTTAAATAAAAATTATTCACTTAACATGCTTGTCTGCCTACATCTTAAGTGTCAATATAATTTATTAGATAACTTTAACATATCAGGCTGGAGACAAGAGCGAAGGGCAAGGTTTCAAAGTTTGCAGTTGCAATAACCTACTCATAAAATAAGTGATGGATGTGATCCATGGTAGAAGAGGTTAACGGAAACCTATGACTGCATTTGTAGAAAGAGTTGCTATAAATAAAAGAATACTGTGAAACAATGTAGAATAAGAGGTGAACTGAGAAATTGAGTGGGATGAATACTACAACTGGCCGGCCAGTTCCAAAAATCCTGCCTTTAGGAAGTGCAGTCCCTGCAGGTGTACACTGCAAGGAAAGAGATCTGCAACAAATGCAATGCAAGTAAAAAATATAAAAAATGAAATACACATAAAAGCTTTCCAACTGTGTTACTCCATGCTGTCTGGATGCAAAGCTAAGCATGTGTTTTCCTGTTGATCTCTGGGAAACAAAAACAACCTATGTGCCATGTGTCAACAGTTGCAGCACCACAAATGTTCTCCTACCCAGAAACTGACAGACTCCATGTAGAAAACTGAAGCATGAGAAGGTGCTGGAGTTGAGGTTTGGGTTTTTTTAGTTTAAAAAATATGCTTAGAGATGTCAGGTGCGAAGACTGTCTTGCAATACCTTCAGCGTTGCCTGCCTCCAGTAGAAAAGAAATGTGGTTATTTTTGGTGGCCACAAACTTAGAAACGTGGTCATCAAGAGGGGGTTTTGTTTGTCTCTTCCACTTGACTTCCCCGCTCCTGTCTCCTGCTACTTTCAATAGGATCAGACACGGAAGCATTCTGTTCTAACAGGACCAATTCATGTACCAAAGTGCCTTTTGAGGCTTTACAAATACTTACTTTTCACTACTTAACAGGAAGTATGAAAATGCCAGATATTTTCAAATCAAAATTAAGCAAACCACTGAAATAACATCATATTAGAAGAAACCTCTATAACCGGTACATGAGACACTGAATAAAATAGATGCAGCTTCTCAAGAGAGTCAGGGAACTGCTGAAGTGTTGTTTTTTCTCTTAGTTTCAGTATAAAAAGATGCTGTTAAAGTAGCTATTTCTTTCAGCAGATTATTGAGGCTATTCAGTCAAGTTAATTGTTCTTCAAAAGTTAAACAACCTGACAGGTTTTAATAACAGATGTTTCAGAGAAATATTTCCATCATCTTTGAAGCAGTACTACTAAATAAAGCTTTTTTTTTCCCCCTACAGAAATAGTTCTTCTTAACACAGTCTATGCTAAATATTTGAGTCCAATAGTTGAAGGTCATTCTGAAAAAGGAAGCTAGGTACTCAGAAAAACACCCAAATAAGAAGATTAAAGATCCAGTCTGATTAACTAGGGGTTATTTATAGTCTACATATGTTTCAGGATCCAAAGTATCTGTAGTGGGTCTGGCTGAGCTGGTTTTCCCCATAGCAGCCCTCATGGTGCAGTGTTTTGTGCTGGGAGCTAGAAGGGATACTCCATACCATATGATGTCAGCTCAGTTATAAAGCTAGGGAGAAGGAGGAGGAGAGGGGGCCATTCCGTTGTCCTCCAGAGCAACCGCTACGCGTCTTGGAGCCCTGCTTCCCAGGGAGTGGCCAAACATCGCCTACTGATGGGAAGTAGAGAATAAATCTTTGTTTTCCTTTTCTTCCGCACGCGGATTTGCTTGGCTTTTGCTTCTCTTATTATTAAACTGCTTCTTGTTTCTCATCTTATTTCCTCCCTTTTTTTTTTTTCTCTGCTGAGGAGGNGCTGAAGTGAGACAGATGAACAGATTTTGTGCTATAAACAACGTCACTTGAAGCAGCAGTACATTATAAATAACCCTTTTGATGAGTCAGCAGATGAATCCCTTGTTTATAGAAGTTTTGATATGGCAACACTTTGAATGAAATGATTTTTGTCACCCAAAACATCTTTCCCTTACTACACACGTTCCATTAAGTATTTCATGAAAGCCTGTAAGTGACTAAAGTCATCTCAGGTAATGGAATTAGATGTCCTAAGGCTGACACTCTGGACATGCCCAGGGATGGCATTTGTACCTCAAGGTGGGGGCTGGGGGCTGCTGGCAGAGTATTATTCATGCAGTATCCAGAAGAGGGCAATGTCTGGCTTTGGAAAGATTTCATACTCCATTCACTCTGCTCTGCTACAGGAAAATAAACCGTATGCAAGCAGGAATAAATAGTGCTATTAGGAAATCACATGAAAATATTCTGAAAGGAAGCTTAGAAAGCATGATTCAGTTGAATTTTGCTCATTTCCAGCCGGTGTCAGAGCTATCCGGAATAATAACATTTTAACTTCCCACTGCATGAGATAAACTGACAAAATTCACCCAGCAAGGGTGCACTTCGGTTTTTTTCTGAATAGACAACCAGAAGACCATCAAGCAAGAGCTTCCAAACCCACATATTACTTCACATGATACAAAGCATTGTGGAAGTGCTCTTATCCCAGGTGAGGATCAACACTAGCCCAGCACTTCATCGTACCCTTATGATAGTTTGAGGCTCTCACTAATGCACAGAGAAACACAAGGAAATTGTTTTTCCTTGTCATGAAAGACTAATAAGGAATGATCAGTGGTATCTGCTTTAAAACTCCAATCTTTTTAGAGCAGAGCAAGAAGTCCTGATTTGTTGGAATTGGCCCAGAGAGTCAACACAGAAGTACCAGCTAAATTAAGCACGCTCTTTCATCTCTCTCCATTTGTCAGGAACAGTTTGGGCCTTCTTAGACACCCAGAACCATTTGTAGCATGTCAGAAGTGGGTAAGTGAAAAATATTGTTTTAAAAGTTGTAAGATATGACTGATGCTTTTTTATTAACTATGGTTGGGAAACTTTTGAGTCAATTTGGAAACTTCCACTTGAAAATGCTCTCAGAAAAAAAAAATATTGAGGAAATGAAGGAAAACTACCCATATTTTATGAAAACATTCAGAAATTTGGTCCCTTTTTAGGTTTCAAGATGAAAATATTTTCATACATACATACAGCTACAGAATTCTATCAGTAAATCTAAGCTTCCAATTCAAGTGAAGAAACCAAGAACCAACAAAACCCCTCCACCTTTAAATTAGAACCAGCAGCATGAGATCCAGAGGAAACTGTCTAAACTTCTGGTTTGCAGCAGCCCCATTTTTTTTGACCTGAAACAAGTGATGGATTACAACAGCAGTAGTATTGGTCCAACTGATGACTAAGCTCCACAAATCAACCTTTATGCTGTCTTTTCCTTATGGGCAGAGCAGTCTAGACATTGAGGGCACCTGGCTTTGTCAGCCAGGATGGTTTGTTTGGGGTTTTTTTTTTGTTATGGGGTGCATTTTTTGTTTGTTTTGTAGGTTTTGGGTGTGTTTGGTTTGTTGGGTTTTTTTCTTTTAAAAGATCAGAAACCAAAATTCTCCAATGTATGACTGCAATAAAGAGTGCTGAAAGCTGCCTGGAGACATCACAATTTCTACAACTGCATTATAGAAATCGATCACTTCTCCCAGCACAATAAACCACCACAGTGGTGCCTTCAGTGCATTTCAAAGGCTGAAAAAAGGTGCTGTAAACAGTGATGAACTTCAATTCCTCAATAACCCATTTAATAAAGCTATGATGTCCTAAAAAGCAGCAAAACTTTACGTTTTAAGTATGTAAACTACGCATACATGAAGTATCCATCTTAATCATCACTCATTTGTTTGTAATAGTGTAAAATATTTCAGCGTTATTCTTAAAAATTTGTTTCCCAGGACAGAGAAAGAAAGCTATTTGAGTTGAAAAGCATCATCAGCATTAGGAGAAATAGGTATGGATTGGCAGAGGTGAATAAGGACTGAATGGAAATGGGAAAGTTTTAAGTTCTAAGATAGTCTTGGCAAAGGCAAAATGCCTAGTGAGCTCTCTAGCCAGGCTTATGAAGAGTTTACACAACAACTTCTATACAGAACAGAAACAATCTGAGTGAGGCATACCTTGTTTTCTCCCTCTGGAAAAGGACTGCTAATCCATTATCCATCTCAAAATTGCCTAAAGACCTGCCGCTGCTGTGGTAAGCTGCATTCTCCAATATGCCAGCAGAAAATATTTATTCCTTGGAATTTATAATGAACATTCACTGAAGTCTAGTTAGTAGGACCTCCCAGGTCTCAGGCCACATTAATATGTGTATCATAATTCAGATTTTTAAAGTATCCTATTGTTTTATTGGGCTCTTACCATTTTATTGTTCCTGTACTGGTCAGTATTTCTACTCATGTAAAGGAAAATAAAGTTGCAGATTTCTTTCCCCATATGTTGAACCCATGGGGTCAGAAGTCCCCATTAACCTGCATGCTGCTGCCTAACATTGCCATGGAGCCATAGCTACTTTTCCATAAATATCCACCCATAATTGCTCTGCTGACTGCTGTGACTGAGCCCAGGGGAAAGCTGATCCTATCTCAAATGCTGGCTTCAGCAAAGCATGTACAACTGTTCCGTCAAAGATTCCAGGTGCAGAACTTGGAGATAAAGGTATGACATAGGTAGACTAACAGATGGCAGCTTGCACTCGCTTCCTCTACCCAGCACGCTACCCTTGTCACAGTGTGTGATGTGCTGTTTAACGTCCAGATCCACCCAGAGCTGGACCAGAACCACACCTGCAGCATGCTGGGGATGGCTTTCTCTTTAGATAAGTTCACATAACTTAAAGCTTTACAAAGTTAGTAGTTTCCCAACTCCCTACAACTTTTTAAAAACAAAGATACAATAGAAACATCACAATTGAATCTGGCACTTATAAATGTTAGTGCACACACATGACTATGTAGGTGTTTTAAGAGGCCATGAAAGGTTGCAGACTGGTACACCTGGACACCATGCCCAGATCCCAGTTCAAAGGTCCAACAATACCACCTCAGCTCTGGCCCATCAGTCTTCCCCACCAGCACCACCAAGACTGCCCTATGTGCAGTACAGACTGGAGAACACCCCGGTTGTCCTATTATATTCAATTATGACAATGGTCCTACTGTCCTACAACTTAAACTAAGTTAGACTACTGAAATCATACCTCCATATTTGGGGTTTGGGTTGTTTTGGGTTTTTTTTAGTTGACTTATGCAGGTACCTTATTGACTTGAGATACTGAGCTTCAACAGGATTATAGCATACATGCAGTGTGGTATTTCACATTACCAACACTAACATATACTAGGATAGAAAGGCCAGCAATTCAACAAGTCTGATAAGCTTCTTAGTGGTCATGAACAGAAACTAATCACACTTCAAGCAAGCCTTTGCAGCAACTCCTCATCCCCTTCAGATACACCTGGATCAAGCAATAGGATTTCCAAGACAAGGTACATGCAGGTGAACAGAGGCTACCTGCCAGTACAGTGTCCATCAGCGGTGCTCACACAGGAGAAGGGCATAACATGGACAAGACCTTTGACCAGAAACACTGCAAGATGAAGTGCTGCAGCCCTTGCAGTCAGGAAAACAGACAGCAGCGTAGTTCACATCTTCAGTATGTCTGGAGAGATTAACCAAATATGCAAAATCCAGCTGAAGGGGCAACCAAACTGTATACTGCTCAAAACCTGAGAGCCACTACAAGATGTCTTTATGTCTGGGTTTGAGATTCTGAACATTGATGGGTTGTTGAGTATCCAGGAAGGTACCTCTGCCCAGTGCACAAAATCCTGCATCACCTTTTTTCTGCTCGTGCTGAAGACCTAGACTGTCATCTAAAAAGACAGCTAATCTCCCTTTTACTATATGCACAGTAACTCAGGGCAACCAGCCAAAGCTGCCAGGTCATATAAAAGATACCAGTTCCTTGATACTTTTAATGTTTTGCATAAGTCACCATTTCTTTAATAACAACAAATCACTTCAGTTAGTGCCATCATCCTAAACTGCAATTCTATAAAATTGCAGTAAAGCTTCCATGTAACTGAACCTAAGTAACACAGAAACTATCAGTAACTTCAAGTATTTAAATTAACTGAAAGTAATGTGCTTACTTAAATACAAAGTTAGACAGTATGAATATTCCTTAGCAAGCTTTCTGTGCACAAACGTAAAAGATGGAGAGTAAACTGAACAAGAACTGACCTGTGGTGCACATGTGTGTACGCAAACATATCTGAGGTGTTCTGGACATGCCTTGAATATGTAGAGCTTCCTGGAACATCATTTACAAGAGCAATAAGGTAAAGAACAAGGAATTTCATTTAATAGGTATCTTCACCACTCTGTTGGGTACAGTTGTGGGAGGTTTGGACTTTTGACCTCGCCCAACCTCCATCATAACTGGACACCCACGGAAAAAGAGCATATTCACCTCAAAAAGAAACACAGTTGATGTCACCTTTTAACAAAAGCACCAATGCTGCATTCAGTAGCTCAAAGCCACTTACAACCCTATTAGTAGTCCATTGTGTGTGGTGGTTTTGCTCATCTCTAGTAACTCAGGATTTCATCTTACAGGCTGATACACAAGGGAAAGAAGAATACCAGAGTGGAAGCAAGATCCAATCGTTGTTTCTACAGATCCTTTCAAAAGGAGCATGAAGCCTCCAGTAAGACAGACGTGTTTCTGCCTATAAATAGAGATGCTTTATACAAATGATTACAAATTGCTAGGAAAAGATTGTAGAGGTATGGGAGTGCTGACCTTCATGTTTTTACTCATGCTCTATAAAGTGGTGCGAAAAGAATGACTGATACTGCAATGTTTTTCTCCAATTTTAGGGTATTTTCCAAATTGTGCTGGATATGGCTCCCTGGGAAAAAAAAAAAATAAAAAAATCTGAATGTAGGCAAAAGCTACAAAAAGTTTTAAAGTTTTATTCTGCTTCTTTCCTGCCAGTTCCTTTAGAGTATGGCCACTTCCCTGTACTAAGAAACAAAAGAGCACAACTCAGCGCATTCTCGGCTCTCCAAACTTGCTACTGGGATTGGGGATTGACTTGAAATACTAAGTCTGCCTCTAGCATAAATTTCTCTGAGTAAAAAAAGTCTGTATACCCGACCTTTTAATTGCTCACCTCTTATACTTTGAATTTGTTACGCTAGTTGGTATAACAAGGAACTCTGCATCTTCTACATATAAATGCTACCACAGTAGATATAATGGTTATGCAAATACTTGGCAAGCAACCATACAGCATTAGAAATCTAAAACCTTGTGAGAGGTTATGACAGGCTCACCCTAACTAGACACAAAATAAGAAAGCATAGTGATGTTTCATCTTATGTTATAATTATTCACATTTTTTTCATGTCTGCTAATTTTTGCAAGCTTCCCAAGTGTTTGCATTGGGTTCTACAGCTGTTACAGCAATCCAACTTTAAAATCCAAACACCTTCTTCAATTTAACTTTTATCTTTATGAAGATTGCATCTTTTATATATAGGTAATTGGCATAAAAACTATAGATGTGGAAAATGTGCAATCAACTGTTGCATTTGCCATAGCACCATGTTTAAGAAGTATAGAAGAAAGCATCAGGAATAAAGGAAAATCCATTTGGCTTTATAATTTAATAGCAGATGAATGAAGAAAATGCAAATAAATCCACCAAAAGCAAAACTGGGGAGAGGGGAAGTAGGTGTGCAGCAGGAAATGGAGAAAATATACACACAGAGGGAAGAGGAAACATTAGGCTTTTTCATTCCTTAGGGATATTATGGAAACAAAAATCTTTAGATATTTGATTACTTCATTTCTGTGTAAAACCGGACCGGGTCTGACAGTGCTAGAGTGGTATTTTTTACTTTCAAAAGACAGCTTTTTGCACTTATTCCCTGTCCAATGGTTAAAGACAAGTGACAGTGCCACAGAAGTCTGCAAGGTTTTAACCAAACTAAGATTGAGATCACAGCTGCAGTATAAAGATGATCACCTAAAAGGTGCATGCCCCCCTTCTGGCCAGCCCTCCAGCTTCATACATACATACCCACACAAAGCATAACAACCTACAGCACAAAGCACCGAGAAAAACAAGCAGCCTTGGCATTTCACTGAGTAAGGCAGCACACTCAGCCAGCCAAGCAATATCACCGTTTTTAACCAATCACCTGTAAAAAACACATGTGGAAACAGGAATAAAGTGGCTTGTCCCCAGGCAACCATCCTCACTGAAGGGAAAAATACTTGATGAGACTGATACTTGAAATTTGGAAATAACCAAATCTACCAATGGACCCAGGGAAGGGAAGGTGGGAAAAGAAAAAGGCAAACTGAATTGCTTTTGAATTCAATAGCCTTTCCTACCTCCCCCTTATTTTTCTATCACTCAGGAACCATTTTTCAGATCTGTCACAGCAGGAACCAAATTCTTCTGAACAGACTTAATCTTAGTCATACAAATATACCCATGAATCCAACAGAATTATTTTTATAAAGATAAATACAAGTCTTTTATAATTCTCCTGACATTCTGACTGCCTACTACATCCTTGACCATGGAAAATAATAACTAGAGAATTGTTACTAGAAGACCAAAGCATCAAACACAGTCTCAAAACAGGTGCTGTGATGCTGAGAATGAAGGGCAGAGCCCCAAAGCACAGCCATGGAGCTGCATTTTTTTTCCAATATGTGACAGTTCCACATTCCCAGTATTCAAACACTTAGAAGATTTACATCTCAATTTCACGAAATTTAAAAACAAACAGATGATCTCCATGAAGAGTCTGCACATGAGATCCAGAGACACACTTGCCGAAATACTTTCACATATTCTGAGTGAATGTGATAAAAATACATAATTAATCTGTATCTATAAACATGTGCATTTTTGAAGATCAAGGAAACTTTTTTGGTTTGACACATTATCTTGTGCACAATTAACCTGCTATCTTTTAAGCTCCAATATGTAGGAAAAAAATTTAAATATTCTATTCCAATAAATGTAGAAATCCTATTTTGGTAAAGGAGAGAGGGTTGATTTAACCAAGCAAAAGATTTTCAGGTGTAACACGAGACTCCATCTCATACTGAAATCAATACGTTCAGTTCCCATTTTCTGCAGAAGTTTAATAGTCATCAGGACACCACAACTATCATAGGAGCAGGTAAAGGGCTCAAGTAAATTAACTTTAAGGGTTCTGGTCTGTTGTTTAGGCCAGAATGTGCAGTTCTATATGAAAAAACACACTATAATTCTGTTATATAAACATCTATTTATGTACACAGATAAACATATACATATACACAAAAGTACGCTCACTGCAGAAGCCTACAAGAAAACCCAACAAACCTCTGAGTTTTTTCTACGTGGAATGAATGATCATACTATGAATTTCTAATATTAACAAGGATTTTGATCAACCATACAGAATTTTCAGTCAGGGATAAATATAACTCCTCGCTGAACATCAGTAGCTGGACTGTCCAGGTGAACAGGCAGGTTTAGTTGGCTTAATTCACTTTGTGTTGAGAACAGTTACCTATCGATCCTCTTGCTGATGGATACAGAGCTTTGCTGCCTTGAAAAAGTCAAATAAATGCTGAAAAGTCTTACTAAACTAGTGCACTATGCAGGAGTTGTATGGTCAGAACAGAAGGACGCCAGCGCTTAGCTGACACAAATTAAGCATCTCTTCACAC
Source organism: Eurystomus gularis (assembly GCA_013400335.1). NCBI lineage: Eukaryota > Metazoa > Chordata > Aves > Coraciiformes > Coraciidae > Eurystomus > Eurystomus gularis. The sequence goes on from VZZY01013548.1 coordinate 189,551, forward strand.
ACTACGGGACCAATTCCTAAAAGCCTGGGGAGACATCCAAAAGACACTTTCAAACAGCATGGCATTGGCATGTCAGCATTTACACATCTCCATGACTTGACTCAAGTTTCATTTCTATGTGAAAAAATAAGTTGTTATATCTAGCTAGTATCTCCAGAAATCAGGAAATCAGCAGATAAAATTAAATTTAAAGGAGTGCTATAATTGCAAAATATATTATTCAGAAACACTTCTACCTCTAAGGATAAGAGTCCAGATTCCCTCTAATAGCAAATGCTTTTGCTTTGCTTCCATTTCCCTGTTTAAGTCATTTTCTGTGGGGGTTTGGTTATTTTTCACTTGTTTTTAAAAAGATACATCTTCTGTCAGTCCACTCATCTCAACAGCATTAGTTGGGTTTCCCAGTCCCCGTTACCTCGTTCCTGGGGGTACAATATGGGCTGTCCCCAGTTCTGTACAGCAGTGACTTACTTATGTCAGACACTCACAACTCAGCATGAAGTTTGTAGAGTTAGGGGAGATTCTTTCATCACCTATTGATTTTCCACACTGGTTTACTAAACTATTCAGTTTTGATGCATTAATGCAACTTGAAAACACATGCACTGAGATAAGCACTAGTAATTTTGCTACTAGATTTCTACACTCTCTACTGTAAACTTCATTAGAATATCAAGCACTGGTAGTCTTCTATATTGGGGTACAAGAAGATGATAATTAAAAGGCCAGTTCCACAAAATAAATGGTCCACACCTTGCTGTTACCCCCACATACACACACTTGATGGAAGCTGCCATTCTTTATCTTTCCTTCCAGGCATCGCCTTTAATAGATCTATCAAACACTACCTTTCAGGTTTATCATTCATCAGGTACTTCTCTCCTCCTCCTGAGTGCAGCAGAAATTGTTTTCTTGGCAGCAATTCCCCCTCAATCTTTATTAATATTGGAGTTTTTCTTTAATCCTTGCTGACCTGCCTTCATACTTCATTTCCATCCTTGCACCTCCCTGCACATAGAGGATGTGTGTGTGAATTACACACACATGCATTTAAGAAAACATTGAAACTGTAATTTCAGAATCAAAAAAGAGCTTATTGATGTGTCCCTTTATTATCTACACATTCTTCATGGGACAGAAATCAGTATTATCTTCAGATTGTTAATGCAGCACCATTTTATGGTGTATGACTCACTACCCGTATGTACCAAACTCGAATAGTCTGTCTTCTACACAAGCCTAGGTCACTAATCTGCCGATAGCTTCAAAGTGTTAAGCTACTTAATGCTTCTTTTTTAAGGCTAAGTGTTCCTGTATTGTTGGGATTTTCAATGCCTGTAATTATCTCATGTAGTGCTATGAACTACACTTTTACAGGAGTATTACTTATAAATAGGATTTTTTTAGTACCTTCTCTCTGGAATTGGTTGCTAATGAGCTGGTTGGTTAACAACTCTCATAATACTTTGCCAGCATGTGGGCCTTCTACTTTTCCTATAGCAAGTTCTCATAACCCAAGTACACTGGGAATATAGCAATCTTTTTGAAGTGTGGAGGGCATGACCCTCCCATCTGTCTTTTGTCATACCATTGAGAAGATTATACTTACACTCCAAAGTTATAAGCCATTTTTCAATATCAACTTGAGATAAACAGTCAGATTCATTCTTTGATGACTATGAGCATGATCAAGGTTGGTAGCCATAATTTGTTGACCTATACCCCCCCTGAAGTCAGTGAAACGAAGTATGAACAAAAACACTTGCATGACCACCTTTACATCACCACCTTTTTATTTGTTTCTCTCTCCAGATAAAACAAACACTCTTGAAAGTCTTGCACAAGACATGGATGCAGCTCATTGTTGTGTCAATGGAACGGGAGCATGTGCCTGAGGGTTCTTCTCTGTTCTAACAGAAGCCCCTCCCTGTTAATGCTGCTAATAACATGACTGGTTCAAGTGAAACATGTATCTAGTTCACTGGGACAAAAATCTGCTCTGAGCAAATTATCTGAAGGCAGATTTGTCACAGACCAGTGTTTGTTTGTAGCACCCCATCTCATTAGCAGATGCTGATCCCACTAAGTAATTAGTAAATTTCTTCAGCTCTTAATCCTACCCTGTTATATAGCAGAGGGAAGCATCCATGGGAGAGACACAGCAGCAGTTGGAACATGTTGCTCTGCAGGAAATTCAACATAAAATTGACCACACATTAACTAAGCAAACTTGGCAGATGCTGAGTTTGAAGGAAATGCCACGTTAAAGCTGGCATCACCAAGTCCGCCTCTTAAGCACTGTACACTTGTGTTCAGAAAGAACTTTTAGCTAGATACCTTTGAAACGAATAACAGATAAAGGCAATTGTAGCATATAGAAATTTCTGTTATAAATACAAAACCAACTGAAAACTAAGAAAAGGTAACTCAACTTCTAACAAGATTCTTAATTTCCAAATATCACTTGTAATCAAAACAAGAAACCCCCCTCATTATTTGTGACTTGTTGAATATCAATCAAGACTTCCCCATTATTACCATGTATTCACTCTAAATGGCCCATCTCTAATAATTTATAATAAAAAAAAAATTATTCCTATGCTCAGCTACAACATTCAGTTACTGATCAGTGTCAAGAACAAGCCTTTCCGTTAATTTAAGCAACAGTACTACCCAGCCACCATTACAACCACCCTAAACAGAAGGCAGGTTGGAACTGTTGAGCTTTGGCCTTAAACTAGGTTCCTTCATTTGCATAGACAACTATTCTTTTCTTAATTCTTTCTCAAAGGGTGCTGGGTGAGTTGGTTCTTTTTAATTTTGAAGTTGACCAGTGGTACTTTAAACCAGTTTCATTCAGACTAAAAGATAAGCTGTAAATATTAATGCTGTTGATTTTATACTCCATGTAAAACAAAGGTGTTATTTACACTTTAAAAAGAAGTTTATTCAATCAACTGTTATAATAGAGTGATTTAACTTAAACAAACTGCCCCTAAAGTGTACAAGTTCCTCTTCTGAACATAAATCTCACTGCCTCCATCACCTCTGTGAAAGAGACGCTGACTCTCTTCTGCTCTAACAATAGCCAAGCTGTCTGCTCTTCATCAATATTATCAGCTCTCCATTAAGCAGATCTATAGCTTCCTCCAGTCAATTTTTTTTTTCTTCCATAAATTGATCTTCCAATAGCCTTAGAAATTCCTGGAAACAGTACAAGTATTCATTCCATTTTCACACACACAGGTGAAACAACTATGTTAATGTTTATCTTGGAGATACTGAAAATTAACTTAATACCAAGTAGCAGCAAGACTTAAAATAGGAGAAAATACATGGAAAGCTACTAGAAGTTCAAGTGTTTGTTTTTAGCTGTCTTGCCGAAATCGATGAGTGAAACCAGGTGTACAAGACCAAGGTAGTGTTTTCCAAAACATATGTCCCACTGCCAGTCTTAGAACAGTTAATGATAAAAAAATCCCAGCATCCCCGCTCCCCCAGTAGCTATTCATTTCCAGTTAAGAACAATTTTTAATGTTGAGTGCTTCTCAGAAAATGGCAGTCTTACAATCACCAGCCGGTTTTAGATACTTTTGCAGCCTTATTTAATAGATGCATGACTTGCACAAACCATTAACGTGTTTTACTTCCCATTTAAAGTATTAACCACATGTATCAAAAAGCTGTATTCTAGAGGAAAGCAAAAATAATACATGTAACAGTGGTCTGGCACTACTTAATCACTGATTGCACTCAAACACACACATTGTAGGACAAGTTTAACAGAAGCCATCTTTGCCTAAACTTTATGCAAAAATCACCTGAAATCATAAGATGTCAGTCAGGACAGAAAAGGGCAAGATAAGAGTAAAGTGATGAGCACTACTTTTGCCCTGGGAAGTTGTGGATGCTCCATCACTGGAAGTGTTCAAGACCAGGCTGGGCAGGGCTTTAAGCAACCTGGTCTAGGAGGAGATGTCCCTGCCATGGTAGGGGGTTGGAACCAGATGACCCTTAAGGTCCCTCCTAACCCAAACCATTCTATGGTTCTATGATTCTATGAATACTTTATGTTTCTCCTAGCTTCAGAATAGACTGTAGCCTGGAGATAAATGAGAGACAAAGGGCCCGCACAGGGGAACGCCATGGTGAGAACAACTTACCAAGATAAAAATACTATATGTGTGTCGGTACAGGCATTAGAGAGGAAAAACAGAACTGTGTATTTATAAGGAGGGAAAAAAAGCCAGAGGAGCTTGTTACAATACCAGACAAGAAATTAGAAGTACATCATCTTAGTCTAAGAGATAACACAGAAGAAAGAAGAAAGCAGGAGTCTGAGTCACTGGAAGCTTTCAGAGACTAATAAGACACTGAGAAATATGGAAACATTTAAGGGAATTTTTAAGACATGGTACAGGTCAAACTGGATTGAGTTTTCCATGTCTTTTTAAAAAGTTAAAAACCATGATCTTTCCCAAAACATTATTTTTATATATACACAATATATTTTAGAGCATTCCAGGAAAATGAAGTTTGCTCTTACTTCAAGCACCTGAGAGGCAAAAACACACCAGTACTCACAGAGTAAGTTTTTCCTCTAATTCATGCTTTCCTCCTTCACCATCCATACCTTGAACATAGTACCAAAACTGGCCTTTTACTCTTCAGCTAGTGCCCTTGGATCTGTAGAAGGATGTAGTGGTCAAGACCTATGTCCCCTTCAAAACCCAGCATAGCTCAATGCTTGCTCTGATGGAGCATTGCAAAGAGAGTGCTTAGAGAAAGCAAAGATTTGCCTGGGACGGCAGACACACAAGGCGGGTATCAGCTGCTATCACTGTTTTGTCACACAGAGTTACAGTCACAAGATGCAACTGATCCATTCACTGGTGCCAGAAAAGGATTATCTGGCTGATTGGGAACCTCTGGTTCATCCATTTTGCCAAATCTAGGGCAGGCAAAGCAGGTCAGAGTGGAAAGTCAGGTCACTTCTACTCTGCTGGCTTAGTCTTATGCCGCTATTGGGACAAATGGGGTCTCCAGCGCTGCCCCCCATAGTGTACACACCAAAACCAGTCTCCCTGGTAGGCAGCTTTCAACTATCTACCAGCAGGGAAGCCTGTGATCAGTATCTTGTGCTGCTCCTCTACAGCTGTAAACAGCTCATTGACTTTGGCAGCTGTACATTTACCAGAACATGAACAGGAATGCAAAAAAAAAAAACCAAACCAAAAACTTGCATGTTTAAGTCATCAAATTGAGAACACTAAAGCAAAATTCATAGTTTACCAGAATCCTTTTCATTTCTAAAACTTGTATTTGTCATATTATACACAGTAGCAGAGGCTTCTAGCCTTTACATATTCTAATATGATGAATCACACGATGTTACTGAGCTACTCTCAGAAGCAATCTAAGCTTTAGAATAAAATCACTGACTACAGCAGCCTTAAGAAGAGGAAGAGAAAAAAGACCAATAAAAATATTCTCTGGAAAATAAGCTTCTATGAATGAGGGGGAAGTAATTTTGCATCAAAAGGAAACGTTCAGCTATGTGTTACATATCTTTGTAGCAGGTTACTTTAAACTAGGCCTTTCTAGGAACAAACACATCAGTAGCAGAATGCACGAACTTCTGTAACCCCATGAAAGACTGAAATGGTCCCTGCAAGCAAGTCCCCCTGTCACAGAAGGCGGTCAGCTTCAGCAGCAAGTACTGCTTGCAAGAAAATCAGCCTGATAAAACCCAAAGCTGCTATCATAGGCAGAGATCTTATCTGGGTCATGGTCAGCAGCATTATTTTGACAAAGCGTCAGTGCGGTGTTGGCATTGATGGCTTCAGCACTCAACTCCCAATGGAATCATCTGTACTGAAGACAGCAGGTGCCTCACACCTGTATCACCTACCAAGAGACGGCAGTGAGAGCTCAAGCATCCAGCCCTCTTGGGGAGACACAGCACAGCGTTCACCCCACACACAGATGGACATCATTCCCACACAACTATAAACCCTTTGAACACTCTTGGGAGAATTACACCAAGAGGAACCCACAGCCACAAGAAGTCCAGCTTGGGCATGTTCTTTGAAGCAGAATTCCTTCCTAGAGGTATCACAGATCTTTGGGATGCCCATTCCCAATGCAAGTCTCCTTCTCTGGAGAGATTCCAAACCTGCCTGGGCATGATCCTGGGCAACCTGCTCTGGGTCACCCTGCTTTTGCAGGTGGGTTGGATGAGATGATCTGCAGAGGTCCCTTCCAACCCCTAACATTCTGTGATTCTGTGATATCAAAGTAACCTGTCTCAACACCCAAGAAGACGCCAGCTCTACTACACAATGTTGGCATGCATTCAGGTTGTAGCGCTCACAGACGTGCAGTTCATGAGCAAGCCATGCCGCAGCAGACTACTGTTGATTTCTGCTTTCCTGGTAAATGGGAAGGTATTTTCCACTCTTCACAGCTACAAATGATCACAATCTCTCCTACGGTATAACCTTCAGGGTGTCTCCAAACCCCTGTGACAGCCCTTTGGGTTTTGTTTCTTAATAGCACAGACCTTTTCCTCTTTGCAACATCAGACATTTTAAACCCACTTTCACCAACACTTCCACTATGTGAAAATAAGACTACACTAAGAAAATTCTGGTAGATACTGAAAAACTGAGGGGGGGGAAAAGAAAAAAAAAAACAGGCTTTGATCCCTTGGTTTTGCCGGGCAAAGACCTGATGTGTGTCTGGAAAGCATCACTGGATGTTATGCAGCAGTGCTGGGACAAGCCTCAGAGGCGGGCAGTCTGAGGAACAGTTGGTATAAGAGACAAAAATGGTAAGGTGAAGCACCCAATTCTCAAACTGAGATATTAGGAAGGGGAATAGGTGGTCACTTATCACAAAAGAGCAGAATTCAGTCCAATGGTACCCTCTTGAAGCACAGGTGACATTGAGAGCAACCCATCAGAACCTAACAGCAGAAAGGGCCAGGCTTCAAGTCTAAAACTCAGAGAAGTGGTTCAGATCCAGAACATGGTCAGGTCTGGAATTGCTAGATTTCTGTTGTTCAAAACTTGAAAGTCACAGACACACTAACATCACCCTATCTGAGCAGCTTTTAGCAGGTTTCATTTTCTTAGGAGGCATTAAGTGGAGCAGCCTACTCCTCGCTCGAGTGTTACTTGTGAATGTGCCTTTAAAGACTGAGGCAATAATAAGGAACCACAGGAGGAACTGTCAACCAGTATGGGTACCAAAAAGGAACAAATATCTAAACTGAAATTTGCTCTACAGTGTTTCATAACATCATTTCAGATACAGCTCTGATCACTGCATTGTGATTCCTGGCAGCACAAACAGGAATGCCAGGTTCTTCCAATACCCATTGTGCAGGCTGCCATCTCTCCTCCCATCAGGGGAAAACTCATCAAGCTATAAAGCCTGTGATAAAAATAACTTCTCATACACTAATACACACATTTTAGCAAATGTGCAGCAGGATTTGAAAGCCTAAATTCAGGCTTCATGAGATGACTTTTTTCTTTTCAGGGAGCCTCTATCATGTAACTAGAACAGTGTTTTTTCTTTTAATTTTTTTTTACATGCTATTTTCTTACTTATTTCTTTCTTCAATTTTCTGAAATTGATTTTGTAAATGTAGGTGACAGGTCACTTTCTTCACTTGGTAATCAATGTATGACCAGACTTTGAAGATGTTTCAGAGTCTATAGAGCTATGTGTCCAGTTAGCAGCAGCACTTCTCTCCTAGTAACTTCCCTAGTGCTCTGACGCCTGAGCTCAGTATTGAACAGCATCCACATTAATTAATACTAATTTTAGTTCCACCTCTTTTTGACCACCAATAAATCCATGTTGCTTTGCAAACCAGAACTAGGATATGTTCCAGCATTACAGAATTTGCCATTTTAAAACCATTTCTGCCCCTACCCCAACATGTTTGGCATACAAAAAAAATTTACATATCTGCTTTAGGCTCGAGTAAAGCCTATGGGATAGTCATTCTAACAGCACTATCCTTCCTGGAACTGCAGACAATACAGCATAGTGCTGCCATTTGGAATGGAAATGGGTTTCTATGCAGAAAGATCATGATCTGTTTGTCATTAAAACATGCTGAAGTTCTTCAAGGGATCAGCTACTAGAAATGGCAATTCTGCATCAAACCCACATTCTCTGAAAATCCTTTACATTCCCTTTATGTAGCTTTTACACCAAGGCAAAATTTTAATTCTAAAAGAAAAATACACTCTTTATTTGCATCTTCAGATAGCCTTTTAGATATAAGTAATTACAGAAAGATGTTTTTATTAGTCTCAAGGCTGTTCTCCAACTATTCCTCAGATATTTTATAAACTAAATGTACTTCAAGGAGCTGCCAAAAATATGAATTTTATTTAATCCAAATAACAGATCTTTGTATTTAAAACTACGTGTTTCCCTGAATCCTTCTGTGATGATAGCTATTACCTCCTGCTTTCATAGTAGGCAGTGCTTTTACCCATGTTTATTACAGAGGAAATGAAGTGTTACAGCTGGTGTCAGACCGACACGATGCGGTTTCAGCACTGTGCAAAGTTCCATATCCTCAGGCACCTTCAAATTACAGCCAGCAGAGAAGACTTCCACTAACTTGAAATACAACCCAGTAAATAACTGGGGTCTAACTGAGTGGGGGAACAGGGAGAACAGCCCACTTCTAGCACAGAGCACTTGCTGGACCCAACAGCTCTGATGGCTCTACAGCTCAGTGTCCTGCCTCTCAGGGATGGCAGGAGTCCTCTGGGTCAGTGAGATTTCTCCAGTACAGGGGAAGGATGGATACTATTTAACATCTTAGAAGCAAAGAAGCCTGATCAATGATACAGAGCACAGTAAAAGTATAATTGTATTAAACGCTTAAGATAGCCTTAGTACATGATGCTTGTCCCACTTGTCCCAATCTAACAGTCACTAAGTAAACAGAGTTTTCATTAATCCATTGAGGATTCTCTCTCTTCTCTTCTGTAGTTTAAAACGATATTCCAAACTGGTGACAAATACTCAGAGCTATTATATTTACAGAAATGCTTATTTATTAAATGTGTTCAGGCTCCTCTATCTATAATGGTACATGAAAACCCAAAACACCTGACACTACAAAAAACTCTTTTTTTGAGATGCAGATTCCAGAGCAACTTTTAAACTTGCCAGCTCACGCTGGCATATGATGAACATGCAAATCTTTCTCCATTCCGTCTCTTCTTATCTCCAACATATCAGCATGCCAGCATGTGACAATGAAGAAGAGTGAAAAATGCTTCTAACTGGCACAAGATTTACAATATTTGGCATGGACATATTCCAGTGCATTTTATTAGTCCATGCTGTCCTGAGAAGATTACATAAGCTACTGGAATTGGATTGTCACTGTTCACATATTTATGCATTTAATTGCAATTTAGAGCGGTCATCAGCATCGTCCTGGAGAGCTGAAAGATACACCACTCCTCCCCAGTGCAACTGGAACAAATTAATTTAACAAAAAAGCTCTCTAAGACCAAAGCTACTGAATATATAAACAGAAATAACTTAAGATATTTAACTTGCAGCATTGAGACTCAAACAGAACAACTCAAACGACTCAACGTCAAATGACTGCTACAAAAACATTCCTAAGAGGCTTTTCTGCCTTTTATAGCCTACAAAAAGTTTGTGCTTTTTAAAAAAAAAAAACCCCACATATACTTTTACTCTCTCCCTTCTTCTTTAAAGCTCAAGATCTGTGTTGTTTTCCTCTGCCTTCAACATGAAATTGCTGTTCACATACTTATGTTTCTCAGCCAGATGAAAAACACTATCATCTTCTTTTCCTCAACTATTTGTGCTTTATTGTATGATTTGTAAGACCCAACATGGAAACTTGCTGAATACTACCTAGAAAAATGTGATTATCTGTCTTCTTTATACAGGCAGATACATGGGCAAATTCACACTTGCTGTATTCCTGTATCAGCATAAGAAAAATGTTGCTTTTGGTAATTTAAATAAAGTTCTGCTTTTTTTGTTTCAAAAGTATAATCAAAATTGAAACCTGTAAATTAACAAATCCTTTAAATAACATGCATTTAAATCACTGTATGCTGAGATACTATAAGCCTTCCACTTAAGGGAGGTTGCCCAGGCAGACATCATTAAAGTGGAAACGGAACCTTCATCTCCAAACTGCCATCCCTGAAACACATTTATTGGACAAAAACCTTCTGCTTAGAACGCTGGGCAAGGCATTTCCTTTGAACCTGTTTGCAGCTTCTTGTAAGCTGAAGAGAATTCAATCCCTCATGGGTCTTTTCTGAGAACTAACAGTATTTCTTGCCATGAGAGAGATGGAGGTGACCAGGGTTAACAAAAGGGTGGATGATGTAATAAAATAAATCAGAGGCATGTTTTTGTCTCTGTCAAAAGAAATCTGATCCTTCTGAATAGGGACAGTAGCTTTATTTGAAGTCAGATGTTTCAGACAACATTTATCCAGCAATGCTCAAATTCTTCTTTCCAGTCTTAACTTTTTCAAAAGGCAGAGAATGAGGTGCTGGGCCACAATTTCAAGAGTCTGAATTGAGGTAAGCATCTCAACTTACTCTGTTTTTTAGATAAAACTGCAATACATAGCAGAAATTGCAATATGTAGTATAACTTGCGCTCCTAATCATTACCTGGAGAAGAATACTTTCTTGTCAAAGCTGGCACAGTTCTCACAAATTATAAAAAAAGCTGCAATTTTGAGATTAAATACGGTTTTAGAAAACTAGTCATGAAGACTCATGTAGCAAGAGCTTTTACAGAAGAAGAAAACATCAAGCACATTTTTCCTAGATTGTAACAAATATTCCCTGTTCTCTGGATAGAAATTTTCAGACAACTTCAGTCCAGCGGATCTGGGTCTCAGCTGATCCTTCTCTAAGGCTTGGTTTATGCAGTAGAGCATGTGGACAAAGAATGTCTTGTTCTACTGCAATGCACCCATCCCAGTCTGGCAAACAGTTTCAGTAGGTCAGTCGGTGGAGCTGCCCCAGCACAGAGCATTGCTCTGGCAGCAGGATCACAGAGAGGGCAGGAGAAAGCTGGGGTGAGGATCCCAGCTCCCCCAGGCTACATCAACAGCCACAGAAATTACCTGTTCACAAGAAATCTTCATGAGCCCAGTTTTGAAGAAAATAATAGTATTTTTTCCAGCGTTGCTAAAAGCAAATACTGTGACCATACTGTAAGTAATACTAGAGGCTTTAGATACTGTGAGCTGACACATTTCAGACCTTTAAAGCTAAAAGTGCCGGGTAAAGAGGCAAAAATGTGTGCAGACATATCCCGCAGCAAAGAAACAGGGCGACCCTGTTAAAAACTATCTGAAAGACAGGAGAGAGCGCGGGCTGAAAGATACCACTGATGGCAGAAAACAAGTGGCCATTAGTGCAACGGCAGAGTTAAAGCAGGTATGAGGAAGACAGGCTTCAAAGGGATTATCAAACTCAATCCTCCCATTACTGGAGAGCCCAGGACAGTCCACGACACGATTAACCTCGCAGTGCACAGCTGAAGTTACTCAGGGTAACAGTACAAAAGCCTCAGGAGAAACTGCAGTGGTCACCATCACACTGGGCCCTTGCTTATCTGTTGTTTGGGTTTTGTTTCTAAACGCTGCCAAAGTGCTCACAGCTGTGTAGTCACATAAACTAGGATAATCCCATGCCATGATACGGTGTTGATACACTTCTCTTGCCATGTTGAATGATGCTAGGAACTGAAAACCCAGGAGTTCAAAAAGAATCATTTGTGCCAGATCACATCAAGGTCACTTGACTTGCAGAAATATAAGGTTCCTGGGCCAAGGAGCTCGAAGTGCAATGTGAAAAATATGCCAGGGAAAGATCCACAAAGGAATTCAGTTCAACTTCTTTGAAATAAAGAGAAAATTTCCATTGGTTTGTGTCAGCTGCAGCTCTGAGTTGCTTCACCACAAACATATACAATACAAACACCGCTACACATTTCTATATCCCCCTCATCTTTCTGTGGTCATTGCTGTCTTATATGGATCACCCAGCTGACCCCAAAGAACGATCCTTTGGCTACACTCAGTACTGCCTAAGTAGGAAGGTGTTTTTAGGGGTACAGACAAAATATAATACCTGGCTTCTCTGATAACTTTCAAAAGCAAGATGGCAAATGTGAATCCTCCCAGGGTCATTAAAGACCATTAGTATTGACTTATAAGAAGTACTCCCAAAAACTGCATAGTTATACATGAAAAAATAATACAGAGTTAAATATGCTGCTAGTAACGATCAGTATATGCATGATAGAGCTGAAATGAAACAAGTCTTCCAACATCAAATCCTCCACTGCAGCCTTCAGATTTTTAAAGGGATTTGGTTTCTTTTAATTAAATTTAGAGAAACCATTACAAAGTCATGCCTGATAAGCAGCAGGTACCAGCACAGATGGGATGACAATGACACCACCAACAAAACAGAGGTAGAAATGGTTTGGGGCTATTTCTTAGCTATCAGCATCTAGACAGAATTTTATCATATTAGCAAAGGAATATCATGTATATATGATGTCCAGTGAAAAATTATCGATGGTGAGAAATTTGAGCAAACATCATTAAAACATCCACAGTAGTTTGACATCAAGATTACTCTGGGCCTCAGCACATCAGAAAGGCACAATCACTAGGAACATGCTGCTGCTGACTTAGCCCACCACCCAGCCCAGGCTCCCAGTGCTGCTGAGCCTGGGACCCAGCTGGGCACTGTGCTGAACAGAGTAGCCAAAGGCACTGCCAGGTCCCCCGCCCTGCTATTCCTCATTTCCTTTTTTGCATTCCATGTGCTGAGCTCTGCTTTCCGTGCACACTTAAATCCATTAAGCATCCCATGAGTACATGCTTAGAGTCTAATGACATTTCTTGATCTTGCCTCTTTCATTACTAAAGCTGGAAAGTAATGATCAGAAACCTCTGCCACCATTACCGTAATTCACATGACGGAGCACATCCCAGGCACACAAACCACCAGCTACTTATTCAGAGAAATGACAATGAGGAAGCTTCTGCCACACGCTGCGGGGCCTGACTGCTGCAGCTGGGCTTTCCTGGCAGGTAGGAAGGAAGGAAATAGTAGCAGAATTGGAATGCTCCTCCCATGGGTGAGGAAAACCAGCCAGCACCAGTGTGAAGAGCAACAGTAATTTCTTAAGGACCAAAAAGTGCTCATTAGTACTTGAAAAAAGGCTAATTTATTGACATAAAGCTGGTGATGAGTTTTACTCAGCTTTCTCTCTGTATCTTCACATTCAGGTCTTGGCAAAGTAAAACTATGAGTTTATACATTAGATTTTATTTCAATTTTAGTATTTTTAGAAAAGGTATGTTAAAGCAAAGAGTTTGGAAGGCATTCTGGATTTTTTTCAGAGCATCTTATAATGCTGTACGGAAGGATAAACACTCTGTAAGGTTTTGTTTGATAGTCTGTAGGATACACACAAGATGGACTTAATGATTCCTCTCTACATAAAGCACACATTTGTCAGTGTTTCAGTTAGATAACACCTGGTACTTACTATTACTTTTCAAAGCGCTTTAAAACATTAGTGAATTAAATTCTGGGTTGAGGTAGATAAGTATCTAGGTCAGTATTACCCAGTTGCATGGATGGGGAAACAGATTAAAGGGTTTGCGAATCAGCCTCACTTCTGAGGTGCTGCTTCACAATCTGACACGGACACGCTCACAAAAGGGAGGGAGGTTGAGGTGTTTTAGACTATGAGAGGAAACACTGATATGGAATGGCAAGTGTACACTAAAAATTAATCAAACTCACAAAATACCAAGACTTAGATTTTAGTTCAGTCTGAAAAAAATAACTTTAAAATGTTCATTAAATCAGGAAAGCTATAAAATTGTACATGGCATTCTCTTCAGCAAACATCTACTCCAGAGGTCTGATCATGTTAAAGGCCAGAGTTTGCATCTGCAGTTTTTTAATTTCATGAAGGAAAATTATAATTTCAGTGAGAATCTGAAGCATGTGCCAACACAGAAAAGGTGGCAAAAAATTAACATTATAGAAAGCTATTTAACTTTTACTGAAGTGCAAGATGAGTACCTGGAACACCTTCTTCCCCTTCGCTTCTGCATTAAAGAGTCTGCCTTTCTTCAGCGGGTCCAAGAATTCAACAAAGTAATTGAAACTTAGCCCATACTCTCAAGAGGAAGTGGTTATTTCACACCCTCATAGGAAGTCTAAGAGTAAATGTTATTTGCTGCAGAGCCATTCTTTAATTTTCTTATTTGGGAACAGACCAACATTATTTTCTGGCTCAAGATTTTACTTACATCAATGCAGATAATTTCAAGAGCAGCTTATGTAAAAGTTGCAGCTTGACAAGAGTTAACATAAACCACCTGAACAACACTTGCTGAGTGATCCACAGAATCACAGAATTGTTTTGCTTAGAAAAAGACCCTTAGGATCGAGTTCAACCATTAAACTAAAACTGCCAAGTCCCTCACTAAACTATGTCCCTCAGCACCACATCTACATAGCTTTTAAATACCACCAGGGATGGGGACTCTACCACTGCCCGCAGCCTGGGCCAGGCCTTCACAACCCTTTCAGCGAAGGAAGTTTTTCCTAATATCCAACTTAAACCTTCCTGGTGCAACCTGAGGCTTTTTCCTCTTGTCCTATCACTTGTTCCTTGGGAGAAGAGACTGACCCCCACCTGGCTCCGGCCTCCTTTCACAGAGTTGTTGAGATCAAGAAGGTCTCCCCTGAGACTCCTTTCCTCCAGGCTAAACCACTCCAGGTCCCTCAGCTGCTCCTCACAAGACTTGTGCTCTAGACCTTCAACAAATTTGTTGCCCCTCTCTGGACACGCTCCAGCCCCTCAATGTCCTTCTTGAAGTGAGGGGCCCAAAACTGAACCTACTATTTGAGCTGCAGCCTCCCAAGTGTCAAATCCATGGGGACAATCCCTGCCCTAGTCACGCTGGCCACACTAGTGCTGACACAAGCCAGGATACTGGTGGCCTTTTTGGCTACCTGGGCACATGCTGGCTCATCTTCAGTTGGCTGTCAACCAACATCCCCAAGTCCTTTCCCAACAGGCAGTTTCCAGTTGCTCTTCCTCAGGCCTGAGTGGGTTGTTGTGACCCAAGAGCAGGACCCAGCACTTGCCATGTTGAACCTCATACTACTGGCCTTGACCCATCAATCCAGCCTGTCCAGGACCCTCTGAAGAGCCTTCCTACCCCTCAAGCATATCTATGCTCCTGTCCAGCTTCGCATCATCTGTCTTATGCAATTTTAAAAAATGAAATTACTCGTATAGAAGCCATGGAGAAAAGATTGTTAGAAGAATATCTGCACAAAAGCCCAACAAACAATGCAGTACCATGATGCAGCAGGTTTCTCCTGCATGGCTTCTCCTACAGCTTACAGAAGTCCTCCACTATGTCTGCACCCATAGGGATTTATTTGGTCCACATCCCACCATCACTTTCTGTGTAACAGCCTGTTTTGATGGGTCACTGCTTTCCCTATCATCTCCACTGATGCTATTTTATCTTTGGTCATTTAAAAAGCCACTCCAAAGGACAACACCACTTCCCAGAGAACATGCAACGTACAACCAGGAAAAACTGACATTCCATTGGCCTCCTGCTACAAATATAATGCAACAACATTCCTCTGAAAGATCTGCCTGTTACTTTAGGAGGTCTTGTGCCCTGGATGCTTTAAGCTCAGGTGATTTAATTGACCTTTGCATGAAGTGCAGCAGCAACGTTTCCATAACTGAGAATTGCAAAATGAGTTGGTACCACCATTTAATTTTCTTCAACTGTCTTTTTTAATTTCCCCTTTAAACCAAACAGGAAAATGAAAAACCAGTACAGAGCAGTCACATGGTTGCAATTGGCTCGCTCATTTTTGAGGAGCAGAAGTGAAGCCATTGTAAAGCAGCAAGATGCAACAAACTCCTGCATTTACAGCAGAAATGGAGCATCTTCCTTTTCCACTCAGCAAGGACAAGCTGATTACGAAGCTTGATCCTTGATGTCATATCCAGTCTTTAAAACCATGACCTTGTTTAGGTACCAGAACTAAAGAGGACCTGAAGGCATTTGGCTTTGTTGAAGGAAACAGTGCTGATTTAGGGGCTAGGCATCTGTAGGAGAAATGAACCTACCCAGCTCACTGTCCATTTAACCCACCAGCTACAACCTCCTAGGATTTAAGCACTCCGGAGTAAGAAAACAGTTTAAAATGCTTTGGTATTTTTGAAGACTAAATCCAAGTTTTGCAGTTTGTATGTCCCCTTCATTTTTAAGATAAGGCTTTAAAAGTTCATATAGCAGGAATCCCTACACCAGCACTAATTCAGCCTGTAAGTACCGGAAGCTATTCAAGTGGATTCCAGGCACTGAATCAGAGTAACTTATCTTTTATTCATAAGACACCATGAATTCTCCTTTAAAAGCAGCAAATACAGGTTCAAGTGACTGCTGTGTCCCTTCTCCCCAACCTTTTTTCAACCTGCTAACAAGCACACTTGCTTCTGCTGGCACTTCCCAGGATGAATAGCTGCTAACATATATAAATCTAACTCGCTGAGTCTACCATTGCACAGAGTGAGCAGAGCAGGGTAACCCACTATGTTACTTCCGATTTTGTTTGCACACAGTGCTCAATAAGATGCCAACACAAACCCACCCTGAAAGTGGCCCAGGGTGAGCCCGTGGGCTCCAGCTCACTGCGACAGCCATGGCCCAGGACCACCACAGAACGATCCAAGACGTTTAACACATCACACTGCCTGCTCCTGTATGTCAATCAATGCCAGAAGTTGGGCAAATATTTAACTGTTAGGAGAGTAGACTGAAACAGAAAGCCAAGCTGGAGGAGAACAACTCATTTAAAGTCTGGGAGTTTTTATTAGAGAGCATCAGCACTGATGAGGTCTCTCAGAAAAAGGTCTTTTAGCAGGAAGTGAAAGAGTACAGGCTTTAAAGATGTTCAGATAGTTCTCTGCCAATCACACCAAGGCAATTAGAACTTCAATGTATTTCCAGTAGCCAATCATTTATTTGCAAGCAGAAAGTGCTAATGAGACATGAAACAAAGCAGCCTGCAAAAGGGGACTATGTCCTCTCGTTTTAATCCCGTCAAAAAGCAAGAGAGGTGCATCTTCCTCTTATAGAAAAATTGAGAGGGAAAAGTACAAAGTCTCTTTTAAGAGGAAGGCAGCATTTTTGAGCTTCACTCATCCTGTTACGGCGACGCTCACCCCAGTGGCTATATCCAGTCCCATCTGGTCTCAACAAGGGATAGAAAATGGCTGAAAAAGCCCTAAAAGCACCAACTGCACAGCAGCCTGCCAGTGCTGTGGTCTTTCTACCCTATCCCTGGCACTATTCCGTTCAAGAGACCACTGCTGATTGAATTCCCGTTTCATCCTAGAGCCACGCTATGTCTTTCATCAACATTTCCCAGAGTAACAACTCCCCTGGCAGGGAACAGAACGCCAGGCTCGCTCTTCTGTACATCCCCTCTGCTTGGAAGAGTCAGGAAAGCGAAGAGGAAGCATTAATTTGAAATGAGATTGCTGGTATTCATTCTGTTTCCCACGAGTGGTTCATTTATATTGCAGAGTTGCAAATTTCTTGTTCCAGAAACTTGATTAAGGTTTTTCACAGGAGTCTTTCATAAACAGTTTAGACATAAGCAGGACTCACTTGTCCTTGAACGTAAGCCCTTATCATTCACAAAACAGTTTTAAGTTGATACAAGGAGTCAAGGCTCACCACTGATTTCCCAACACCATGCACATGTTCCTTTCAGAGCATACTAGGAATGCAGAACTGGCCCAAAATCACAGCTCTGCTGCTGCTTCACACACAGGCAAGCTGAGAGCAGCTCTGAGGCTCAGGCTTTATCTGGACCATGACTAATGTTAGCTCTTAATTCTACTTAGGGCCAAAACACAACCAGGTGAACCCTCTGGCTTCCAACAGCAGCAGAGCACCTGAACAAGTCTCACTCAGTTGACAATTACCTCAAAAATCAGATTTAGGCAAATGAGTATAAAACTGCTGTAATAAACCTGCACAGTTGCTTTAGCGTAGCTGGCCATCTTCTGTTCCTGGTGGCCCAGGAATTGTTTCAATGAAACAGTAGAACCATCTAATTCAGCAACATCATTCAAGCCCAATATAAAGTATTAGATATATATGGCACGTGCATTCAAGTTAATAGAATCCATTACCTAAGAGTGGCAAAATTACAAATTAACATCATCTAATTTAATATGGTTACTCCAGTGACTGAATGAAACAATACCCTTTCACTAAGAAAAATATTCTGCCTTGTTACAGGACCCTTTCTCCACTGGAAGGCTTAAACTTCACAGCACTACAGAACACTGGATTGAGAGGGAGGGATGTTTTTTAGTGCAGTGATAGACTATCTATACAAACAAGTTCACAGTGATCAGGTGGCTGTGAGAAAAAACAGGAAGATATGACAGAGACATAAGAAAGTTTTCCCAAAAACAACACCTATTATGCTTCCCATGAGCAAAACTTGAGCCTTCCGTTTTCTCATCTTTCAGGTGTGCGTGAATATATAACAAAAAACATACTTGGGAAAATTTCACTGATGTTTTAATATATATATATAAAATTATTTTTTACATCCACATGTCACAGCAGCAAGAACCTTTAACAGATCAGGCTTCTTTTAATTCGTTTTGCCTTTTGGAAGGGATAGAGGAGAAGACGAGTTCTCCCGGCAACATTTCAGTTTACTGCAAAGCTAATCCCATTGTAAGAAGCAAGCAGATAAACCTCCATGTTGCTGGATGAGAGCAAGAGATGCCTACAGTTACCCTGCAGAAAAACACTTGCAGAAATTAAGCATCTCCAAAATACTTGCAATCAGCCAACAAATGAGTCCAAAATGCTTCTCCTGTGTTGCAGGAGTTTGATATCTAGATGTCTTTCTTAATCCTAAAATCACTCTACCCAATATTAAGGCTTTTTGTACAGTGTGATCTAAGTCAGAGTTTAGATTACTAGAGCTTCTGTCTGCTGTTTTTCAGCTTCAAAACTAATATTTCAGTGTATTACGCTTGGGCAATAGTGCACAGAGGAGTAAAAGCTAGTAATACAAAAGGACTACACCGCTCCAAACCCCAGTAATCTCAAAATTATGCACCCTCAGTGCCAGAGCTACTCACGATACTTTAGAATCACTGGGATCAACTGTTACAGGGTCGAGCACTTGCAGCTCCTCCTCTGTCACGTTGGAAGATTTATGATAATGGGATTATAATACTTAGCTCCTCAGTATCAAAGCCATTTATTCACCATAATAAGAAATCTAGGAGCTACTTAACACCTCACAGTCACAGCACAGAACAATTCAAGAGAATTAAAGACAATTTCTGTATTTAATTGAAGAACTACCTAGGCAGTTGAGAAGGCAGGTTGACTGGAAAAGATCAATAGTGGATTTCACATCTCACCTTCTGTGAAGAAGAACATGGCATTTTCAAAGACTAGGAATAGTTCTATTTGACATAGGAGGCAAAAATACAGGCTTTTTCATGATTTCTACATTCAGTCCCAAGTGTTACCCATTTTATGTGGTTATAGGAACACCATTTCTACACATTAACATTCAGCTACCCAGAAATAAAATCTACTTTTGCACAGGAGAACCAAAGTCATGTCTTATGAATCCTAAATGCGGCTTCACCCTTTCCACACCCGAATAAAACCTCAGCTCAGTTTTTATCTAGTGCACAGCTGCTTTTACAAACCACTTAATTCAGTAGCAAGTTCTGTATTCTTAGCAGTATGATGGCAGCTTCCAGGGTTATTGTTTACCTTGCGACAGCTTTAAAGGCAACACCAGGCTCCTCAGCATGCTATTCTGCACATGTCCTGTGGCTGGATGTGACACAGGAAAACAATTTGGGTGCACAGTCTCTCTCTTCATGGAGCTCTGAAGCATATTAAAGCTGCACGTCAGGAAGGGACATGACTTGCTGGAGAACACATTCTCTGAAGAATTTATTGGAACTTAGAACAGTTTCAATGTTCCACAATTAAAATCTGTATTATACTAAAGATTAAGCCTCATTATAACACCATAGGAACGTTACAGGGTCCACATTCTGTTCCACACAGCCAATCCCATAATATACCTCACCACCACTTGGCCCTGCGGTAGCAAGAAAAGCCTGAAGTCCTAACAGTAGGTTTGAAACAGCTTTTCAAGTCTCTACCCTACAAACTGTATGTGAAAAGATCTCAGTATTTGGTAGTTCTTTTAAAAAAAAAAAAAAATTCACTGGCACCACCGTTCAACATCACTGTGTTAATTTTCAGTGGAAGTTTCTTCTTCCTGCTTTAAATATACAGATCTATTTTTCTCCTAACATGACTAAATCTAAGAAATAGTGCTGCAGTAACTTAAATGTTAACATATAAATACAGATTGTTTTCCTTAAATACGTACTTAGGTTGTTTTCTAGACAATTGAACTTTTCAGATGAAAGTATCAGCTGAAGAGAGCAAATATTTGAATGGCATTCAGTACAAAAAATGATGACTAACAGAACAAAATGGTGTAATTTTATAATCATCATTGTGAGCAGAGTAGGGAACAGTGCAGCAAGCAGTGGGGTACAAACACAACAGTTGCTGCAATCAGCATCTGTTTCTTTACAGAGATTCTATAGCCTCATATAGCTGATACATTTTAAAATATCTCCTGCTTATTTAAAAAACCCACATATTTTACAATTGCTTCTACTGCTGGCTCTCCAGCCATGTATGCAGCACTGATACTCAGCTCACAGTACCTGCCTCTCATTCCTGTTATTAGCTGGGTTTAGCACAGACCACATTTGAGATGAACCGTGTTAATGGTTAGTGTTACTCCCAGATCTCAATGCAGTCCCTAAAAACCCTTCTGTGCCCCCTGCTTCTTCTCAGAGACATACCCTACTGCAAGAACATACTACCACAATCCTGGAGCTGCAGATCAGCAGTCAAGACCCCTATGGCTTTCATCTGGAGAATATTTCCATTGGTGTTACCACAACAGCCAGCAGCCATCCTTAATGGACAAATCCCAGGGTAATTAAAAATGTGTTATAATATCTATTACGAGAGAAAACTTCACTCTGAGGGTGCCAGAGCCCTGGACCAGGCTGCCCAGAGAGGCTGTGGAGTCTCCTTCTCTGAAGAGATTTCAAACCCATCTGGATGTGATCGTGGGCAACCTACTACGGGTGAACCTGCTTTAGCAGGGGGTTGGATGAGATGATCTCCAGAGGTCCCTTCCAATCCCCTAACATGTTATGGTTCTGTGATGAGAGATTGGGCATCCTCAGCGACAGGCGAGCCAACCCTGAGCAGAAGGGAGAACATCCACCAGTGCAGGTTTGCTGTAGGAGATTGAGCAGTATGTGAAGAGAGGTCCTGACTGTCCTTCCATCCGCTGCAGCTGGTCTCTGCTCCCAGCATCCCTTGCTCACATCCACCAAGACGTGCCCATCTCAGACACAAACTGTACAAGACTGCTCAATTTTTGCCATGTGACAGCAACCACATCCCTAAAGATGAGCCATTTTCCTTACTCTCAATCAGGTATCGTGGCAGGAGGGTTGCTGCCTTTACAACTGCCAGGCATTATGAGACAACTGTAGAGCCAAAGTATAATTTCCACTTCTACAGACGTCTTTATTAGGATCTTGTTAGAGAGCATCTGTACCACAGCCATGGGAATGGACTGCCCAACCCTTAGCCTTGTGTAAATCTCAGCTCAGTGCTGCACTTTCTGTATCAAACTTTAATACACTGAAGAAAGTGTGCAGAGTCTAACAAAAGCCAGATCAATTTGTGCCTCGCTGCAAACTGCAATAATAGCCTTAAAAACATTCCTTCTATCTTCACTAGGTAAAAAATTACTCACACCAAGGCAGGCAGCAGACTGCTTATGCATAATTTAAGAGCCTCATCTAGTTTCCACCAAGTCAATGAAAAATCTCCTACAAACCTTAATGTCAACTGAATTGCGCCACAGGGACTGAACTGCACAATTCCTGGCTCTTACTCCAGAGCTTTGTACAAGATGAACTTTGCAAAGCAAGCTGAGCTACTTGGTTTTCCTCCATTTTTCTGCCCTTCACTCAAATAAAATATGAATTCAAAGCAGAAATTGGAAAACAAAAAGTAAATGCAAGCATTCCATAGAATAAACATAAAAATCACTTCAAAGGACAATAGCTTCATGTTTCAAGTCACTGAGGTGCTTTGTAAGACATAGCACGAGTTTGGGGAGGGGAGCAGGAAGCTTTGGCAGGGCTGGGTGGAGACACTCAATGCAAGGATGCTGATCAGCACGGGACCGGCAGCTTCCTCAGGAAATCCATCAAACAGGCAAAGATCTTTATGCCCCCCAGATCACACCAAATACAGACTTAGCCATCAGAGTACGGGTTGTTTTTTCTAAGAATAATTAAAACAAACAAAACGCCCAAGAACTCCCCCCAAAACTCACCAATTGAAAAAACAACCCAAACCAGTAAAAGGAAAACCAAAGTCAGCAGCTTTTTTTGCCCCAGTTACAGTATGAATCTCAAGGAGGAAGAAGTGAGCAGAGCCACTTCTTGGCACATATTAGGAGCACCTGCTATACTGTGCAGTGAAGGCCCTTTTGTGAGATGCTGAGAGCCTAAATAGAACCTAAACAAGTAAAAACATTAGAAAACTGGGAGCAAGGCAGAAACTGTCTTTATGAAGCTTGAATAAAGCATGCTGTCTTGCATAGAGTGTTTTGTGAGAGGCAAGGGCAGTTTGACACTCGCACAGCCGACATTCCCGCCTACCTGAGTGCGGTGTTTCATATTAACACATTCTGATCTTGGGTCAATCAGCATGAAGTTTCTATACCTGAAAGTTTCCAGTTTTTTGGTTATCAACTACGGTTGATATCCATGATATCCATAGAGTGTGGGATATGGGATAAATACGGAATTTTCCAAAACCCAGCAAGTTAGGGCATGAAGCTTTCAAAGTTCAGGTAGGGCAAACAGTTTTTCTTCTTTCTGTTCCATGGATCTAAATAACAAATTCCTTCACGTTTTTACACCTCAGTGCTCTCTCCTCAATTACAAATATATATTGCAAAACCAAATGATGCTTTTTAAACATTTCAGTTAGCAGTTAATTTGAAGTTTGAGCTCCCTTTTGTTTTAAGCTAGTGCAGGAAAACTTTCAAGTAGGTCTTTTCTGCCAAGAGCTATTCTGCTCCCCCACTGCATTGCCCAGGCACTCAGCACTGCTGCTTGACTTTCAGATCTGCAGCTTGAACTCTAACATTTGCCAGGATTCAGCCAATTTTACAGACCGGACCTCCTGCAGAGCTGACAGCTTTGATAACATTTTTAGAGGCTCAAAAAGGAGAAAAACTCAGGCCATTTTTCCTTGCTCTTGATGGGGTACATCAGCCCTGTTTCACTCACAGAGACTCTTCAGATACTTGCTTTTAAGGTTGGACTTCTATGAAAAGGGTCACCTCACATCTGTCTGTGGAGTAATCTCAGTGTGAATCCACACTTCTTTGGGCAAATCAGCTCCAAGATCCCTCAAGTATTTCAAGACGTTCTTGGATTTCTCAGAGGTCTAAGGAAATCAAACCCTACAGTAACTCTTCAGCTCTGCCCTCCTTCAGCATAGGTCTTGTGAAGCAGGAGGAGATGCTTGCCCTAATTCCACTTCTTTTATCATTCTATCCCATACCTCATTTGTGCAAGTTCTCAGCAGTGCTTTTAAAATTCCATCAAAAAAGGATGCACAGCATTTCACATATTAATCTGTATTAAAGTGGAAGACTAGACACTTTTTGCATCATGGCATTTACAGGCCTTGACTGAAAGTCCATG
Organism: Eurystomus gularis; assembly: GCA_013400335.1. NCBI lineage: Eukaryota > Metazoa > Chordata > Aves > Coraciiformes > Coraciidae > Eurystomus > Eurystomus gularis. The sequence continues at coordinate 213,566 of VZZY01013548.1, forward strand.
AAGTCTTATGCTAGGCTATCAACTAACTAATATGCTTGCTTTTAAAATGAGCAACAAGTCTTTCCCACCATCCCTCAGCATTTGCACAAAGTAATTTAGCCTCACAAATCCAACTACAGGCATAGATTTCACATCTAGCTTATTTTTATGATGATACAGTGTTTTTAAAGATAAATGCATTTCAAATACATCAGCGTTAGGAGGCTCTTTCACACCACATTAAAAAACTCAACTATACATCAGCCTCATATCTCTGCACTCTCTGAAAGACTTCTCAAGTGTGCAGATTACAGCAGCATTATTGTAGGAGATAGCTTATCACAGCCAGGATTGCTAGATGCCTAATATTTTAAACAGCTGAAGTCAGCTCTTTCAAACCACGTGAGCTCCTTCATATTGAAAAGAAACCTGGACAAATGGTCCCCTACCATCTCTCTGCAAGGACTTTGAGCAATAACCTGCAGCCCAATTTATGCACAGCATGTCTACATGGAAAGTAAATGTGAAGTACTTAATACCTTGCAATAAATTCATAACAAGTTCACCGCACACTTTCTGAACAGGTCTCTTAAAAGCAGGAGGTTCCATAGAGCAGTACCTGTGTCAGAAATTCATGCTCCTAAAAAGATTATGCTTTAGTAGAGAGGTTTTTCACTGGGATCAGATATATTGGCCTCTAAATTTATATACATTTTGGTATATCACATCCCTTTCTCCTGCATTATTTAATACCAGGAAGAACTATCCTCAAGACCTCTGCCCAGCCAAGATTAACTAAAACTTTAATTTCCTGCCTTGTTCCTCTCATCTCAAGATGGAAGGATACTCCACCAGTTTCTTTGCAATCACCAGGTAAGTTACCCAGCCAAGACTCCTTTCACTCCTTAATACTATCCTCCTAGTTGAGCACAGCCACTGCAGCACCTTCTGATCTTCCACCTCCATAGTGCTTTTTTCTTATGGGGAAGATCAATTCAGAAGCAGCCAGTGAGGCAATGGGGGACAGACAAACAGGCTTCCTGGCCACTAATGATACGCGTTAGGTGCCATATAAGTGGCTACAGTTCAGGTTCAGTGGTTTAATGTCAAGGTTGCATGTTGCATCAAGTAGGATCCCTTTCTCATTTTAAGATACTACTGCACATCTGTGACATCATGATCAGCTCAGAGTGATTCAGAACCACACAGACATTCATGGCTTGCTCAGAGAAACCAAATATTCCTAAAGCAAGCTGTGAAAGATCAAATTCCACAGCGAGCTCAACAGGACTCTTAGAGCTAATCGCACTGAAACAACAAGGCTAAAAGTTTAGCAAGAAGCTTCAGTTGAGACATGGTTGAGGCATCACAGAAAGGACCTAACCTTGAATGGGATACTAAACAATCTGTCTTACCTGTTGTTCTGTTGACATTTTGGCCTCCAAATGCATTTACTGTTCACTGTAAACACAATCCCCAAGAGACAGGTAGCTGCCATCTAAGGAGCACCTGAACTCACCTGAACAGGTTAACCCCTCCCTCCCCAAACCAACAAAAGGACACCCTCTCTGAGGGCAAGACCAATTTTCTTGTATTTCCTAGGGAAAGGAAATTTCAACTGCTGCCAGCCTGCGAAAATAGCTTCATGGAGGACAACTAGAAACTGCATCCACATTAGGAAGAAAATTACTTCTAAGGTCCTTTTTAAAATATATTGAAGATTCAGGTGTTGGCCACATTTTAAACTGTTACAGACTGTGGAAAGATTCATACAAACCATGTCAGAAGTGTTTACACTACAGACCAGTTTCTATTGCCTAAAAATACAATCTAAACAAAAACTACATAGAAAATCTAAAGGTCAGACATCTGACTGTTACATATAATAGTTTTTTTGCATAATTTCTGGCATACTTGCATTTTCTTCATCTAATTTAGTAAAACTACAATAAATACATTCCAGATAGTGGCTTTTCCTATGGAAAAAAACTTTTCCCTGTTACTTCCCTTCAAAAATAGGATCTCCAGATGTCATTTAAAACATCATAATAGTATTAATTGAATAGTGAGGCTCATAATATTAAGATGTTAAATTTCATTCTACTATTTACTAGCTGTTGTGCTTTACTATTGGCTTTCTATTGTATTTTCTACATAAAGCACAGTAACTTGTGCATGTCATGCCAGTCACTCAGCTTCAGCATTATAATTTCTAGGGAATAAAAGTACAATAAATGTTGCTCCCCCAAAAATCAGTAATAATCCCATGAGTTGACTCTTAAAGAGAAAAGAACGTGAGACAGATTAGATAACTTAGAGGAGTTGAAATAAACCCCTCACTATTATATATCCAGTAATTTACTATGTTGAGCAGCTCCTAAAGCACCAAAACCATCTGAGTCTCTGTTTTGTGCAGGTTTGTGCAGGACAGAACTCCCAGATCATCTCTCAATGCTGTCACCAGTGCATCAGTGACCTGACATCACACTACAGCAGGCATCAGGTCTAGCCCACCTCTCACAGCGATGAGAGTAATTCCCTCTACTCTTCATAAAACACAACAAAGTAATGGGTACGCCTCATACCATACCAGTACAGAATGACACTAAAAACCCATTTAACCTATTTCAACTTTGGTTTTGGTGCCTTCCACCACCTATTCAGCATTTCAAATTAGGAAATGCTCTGTTCTGACATTTTTAGAATGCACTTTTCAAAGCAGCAGAACACTATTTTTACAAGCAGCAGCTCGCACACACCTTACATTTAACTCCATATTTTACCAAGGCAGTTATAAATACGTTTCCCACCCTGCAAAGCCAGTTATGTACCAAGACATCAACCAGCAACATCAGTCTTGCCAAATTAATACAGAGATCTTTGGGATTTTGAGATGAGAGAAAATCAGTCACAAACAAGCCCTTGTTAACCAAAACCACTGCTCCATATTTACACTAGAGAGCAGTGATTTAACAAGCAGGATAAGCAACACAAATGGACATTTACTCTGGAATTCCTCTACTCCTAGAGCTGCTTCCAGGACCAGACTGCCCTTGGCTCCAGCTCCTGGCAGTATACATATTTATGCAGGTTTTTTCCTAAACTGACTACAAAAGCCCTTCCACAACAAGGATTTCTCAGTTAGCAAAAAATCAGAACAAGCAAGCTCTCTGTCAAAAATTCTTTACAAACACCTTTAATGCAGCTTTGTGCTTCAGGAAACAGCTTATCAGCAAGCAAATGTATATTTTATGATTTCTGAACATTAAGTGGTTAATATTTGTTCTAAATTGCCCCTATCTCATGACTGCCAGCTTTATAATTTGTTGTTATTAATTAGCAACTCTTACAAAAAATAAAGTATGCAGAAACAGGCATAGACGCAAGCGTTTGGATAAGCCCCCTCTTTCCATAATACAGAGAGCCAGCATTGTTTCATTATTCATCAGAAGGTGTTGACAGAATATGGTGTGTGCTATTTGATCTGGGTCTGCAAGCAAGAAGTTTCTAAAAATATTTTCAGTTCTATTTATTTGGAACTTGTTTCTATTTTTTTTTCTTTGCATAAACGAATTGCATGGCAAGCTGCAACACAAGCAATCAGCCAGTGTCATAAATACGCCAAGAAATAATAAAAATCTTAGAGCAATCATATTTCATTCATCTTACTTGCAGAAATCCCACAACCTTAAAGAGGGAAAAAACATCTTCCTTCAAACAACATATACCCTAGAAAAAGAATAAAGTAATGCTCGGTTAATGGTTGGACTCAATCTTAAAGGTCTTTTCCAACCAGAACAATTTTATTCCATGATTCTGTGACATTTCCTGCCCTGCTCCCCCATCTATGCCTATCACCAAACCTGCTGAAATTCTCCCTTGCTGGAGTTTATCATGCCCTGGAATGCCCATCCCCAACAAAAAGAGATAACCCATATAGGACATTAACCTCAAAACCAGAATAAACTCTTAAAGCCATGATTACCTCTTAATAGTTTAATACAGGCACTTTATAACCTAAGATGAACCACTTTTCAAGCAGCATTTTGAAAATGTGAACTGGCACGCTGAAAGAAACTGCATTAATTTTTGCAGGTATTTTAATATAATTAGGAAAGTCGATCTGAGTTGCCATTACATGTATTATGACAGCACTTTGAAATGCCAATTAGCAATCAGGCACTGAAGACACACAAGATAAATTGCTCTCTTAACCAAAGTGACACTAAAGGCATGGCAAAGAGGTAGAAAAGTAGCATTTCCAGCCTTAAGAATTGAAGTAAATCAGGCAGTGGACAGGAAAGATCTTTTATCTGCCACTAGCACTCAACTTTACAGACCTCTGAGACAGGTTTCTAAAATCCTCACAGCAATATTAACACATTAAAATAGGCCAAGTCACAGAAGGAAGTGGGCTTATACTGTACTCCATCTTATTTCTGAAAACAATAAAAAAACCAAACCCAAAACCAACCCAAACCAATACTGATAAATCATTCAGCTATACCTCAAAAGCAGTGCTGAATATCATGACAAACAAGGTAGCTTCAGGCACATACATTCAAGGAGAATTTAGAGTAAGTAACCAAAATGTAACAAAAGCAGATTCATAAACCTCTCTCCAAGGAACAAGCTGGACTTCTGTCACAGCTTGGCTGGTGGGGCATTTTTTTTAATAACAGACCATCAGAAAAACGAGAGACCATTCCAAATGCAGGGAGAACAAGTCACAGCAGATTTTCAGCCTGTATACCCAGATGGGGACTTTGCCGGTACAGACACTTAGAAGATACTTAATTTTTAGTTATGTTTACATCTAAGAAGCAATCAGGAAAAGGAAGAACAGAAAGAATACAGTACTTCAAATAAATAAATCCGGGCTTGTTTTTTTAACCTCCAAACGGGTTGTTTATAGGCCAGATGAAACTAAAGGAAGAAGTGGAAATGAATGAATTTTTGCTGCATAGTGCCTTTTTAAGAGTGAAGAACATCCATTATGGAACTATAAAAAGCAGCAATAGCAAATTGTGCTGTGTTTATCTTGTCACTTGACATATCAAAATACCCACTTAGTGTCAGCATAACAGACAGAAGTGTCTACAAAAGCAGAATTTTACTCTGTGTTTGGAATACTCGCCCTTATTTCAATGACAAGTCTTACTAATAGGAAAGATTCTTAATTACATGCTATTTTTCTGTATTTATGACACTGCAGACCAAGAGTTGTGTAATGAGCAGAAAGGCTAGATAGGCAAATGTGACTTAAGATGCAGTTTAGTAAATATTTGGAGACTGCTTTTATTAGGTAGTAAGATTGCTAGATGCATTAAACACCACAAATTGACAACACAGTTCCTCTGAGACTAATTTCGTCAAGAGTGTAGGGGGACACGCTTCAGAAAGGGATTCCTAAATAGCAACCACATTGTCATCTTTCACATCATCACTGCTTTCATTAACCTTACAAAGGACATTATTTATTCATTACAAAGTTACTAAAATGCACTGAGCCTTCTCTTATCTCAAGGTATTTGTCATTATTTTGTACAGAAAGAGGCACTTTGGAAGCTATTTGAAGTAAGTGTCACTTCTTGTTAATTACTGTTTGCAACTGATTGGCACCTAATCAACTCAAAGAAGAGACTGTAGTTGAAATGCTGCTTCCTTAGGTCATAGTTCTTCTTCAAAAGACTAATAGGTTTGATCTGACCTTGTCTCTCCCCACCTTGTACTCGGTAAGCCTCCCATACCTCCTTCCAACACAGCAGTAGGGCCACTGACATTCCCAGAACTGGGTCACAGGACCTTGCTGGTGCTCCACAGTCTCTGCCCAGAGTCACAGCATCAGAGAAATGTGCAAAGCCATCAGTGAAGCTGGGCGGTGGAGAAGCAGTGGAAACTAGAGTAAGAAAGCTGTGGCAAAAGGAAGGTAGAAGGTGGGAGTGTGAGGGGATTGTCGCTGCACAGAGTATACTGCACTGCAATGGGGATGTGCCACTGCAGGCTCTGCTCTGAGTTACGCGGCCTCAGGAACAGCGTCCTCCCTTACTTAGATAAGCAAGGCACTTACTTATTCCAACTCATGCTTGTGGTGTGTTTGTACTTACAACTTTGTAGCCCAGTGAGAGTTTTCCAGAATCCTAGTTAAAAATTCCTAGTTAAAATGGGGTAAGTTAAAAGCTCACCAAAATTGATTGATGATTACTTGATGCCATCTGCTTGGCCAAGACCTAGCAATGCCAAGTTTATAGTTTTCTGTAAGTTTGCTCTTTTCTAAACACTTTTCCAACTTCGCACCATGGACACCTTGTACTATTTCATGCTCTACGTATTCCTTATTTTAAGCACAGGTATCTATCTTTATTATAGATATCAAGGTAACAGAACGCTAATATCCTCTGTTATCTTCTTTCCAAACGGTAGTACAGTAAAACATCTACTCTGGATACACAGTTTTAAAACTGTATTCTTTTAGTGCATGTGCACACAAAAATCGGTGTTCACCTTTTCTTCGTAATTCACAGTGTCTTCTGTTTATCGAGTCAGCTTTTCTGCTTACTACGGCCTTAATTTAATCACTTGGTTAAATTAAGTGATTGATAATATCTCAGCTAAATCATAGACATTTTGCAGCACAGGACCCTAGAACAGGATAGTCCTCCACTGCAGAGCAAATCTTCAAGTAATTAATTAATAGGTTCCTGTTTGAATTCACCTGCAAGTTCAGGGACAAAGAAGAAATAAATTGGAAAGAATACTGGAATTCTTGCTCCTGTTCCTGTCCTAGTGAAGGTGTGGAGCAGCTTGTATCCCTGTCATTCACACTGCTTTGTCACCTCTTTTTTGCCCTAGATTTTACAACACCACACAGTCTTACCCACCAAACTCCCAAGAGATGGAAAAGTGTTTTCAGATTACATGCAATTCTGTTCTTTGAAGCAATTACACTTTGGCGGGCCAGGAAGGCTACAAGCACCTCTTGTTTCAAAATTACTGCCCTAAAAATCACCTCCAACCTTCATACACAGTCAGTTTATCCCTGATTGCCAAAAGCAAGTTAAGCATCTTCAAGACACTTTGGTTTTGATAGCAACAGATTATCCCAACTATTTTTTTAATAAAAAAACCACCACCAAAAAAAACCTCCTGCCAAACACAGAGCACCCTGTACCCTAACACACAGCCATGCAGACATCTCTAGGGAAAGAGTCTCCATGGGTACAGTGCTCTTAGCTCCTGGTAGCTGCAAGACCAAAGGAAACCGACCAAAGGAAACCTAATGTGCTTCTAGCAATAGGATGAGGGGTAATGGCTTCAAACTGGAAAGAGGGTAAATTTAGATTAGACATCAGGAAGTTTTTCACTGTGAGGGTGGTGAGACACTGGAACAGGTTGCCCATGGAGGTTGTAGAAGTCCCAACACTGCAGGTGTTCAAGACCAGGTTGGATAGGGCTCTGAGCAACCTGGTCTAGTGGGAGGTGTCCGTGGCCATGGCAGGGGGGTTGGAACTAGATGATCTTTAAGGTGCCTTCCAACCCAAACCATTCTATGATTCTACTGCCTGGCCTTTCCAGTTCTGACATCTATTAAGCACCCACAGGCTAACTGCTGCTTTTTTACCTTTCCCAGTACATCCCTGACCCTAGAGAGAGCTCAGCAAGATGCAACCAACACCTACAGAAGCCACACCCAACAGGAAGCTCCTCCAACTGATCAGCTCCTGGTTGATATAATCCTGGCCTCAGCCACCACCCCAACCATGACCACCTGGGTGAGGGCAGAGCCACAAAGACACAGGTGGGCCAGGCTCTGCCTCTAGAACATAAAGCCAATAGGAAAACTAAAACATTCTGCTAGGTTGTGACTCATCCACAGGTCAAGTCCAACTTGGGGCCCACAGCTCAGGCCCCAGCACTTCAACAACAAAGTGAAAAAAGTCCAAGAGAAAAGCCTCCGTTTATAATAGAAAGTAATGAATCAAGTGGTAAAATTAAAGAAATAGTCTAAACCTGTGTCGGACGTTTGCGCACCAACTGCGACAACCTGGAAAGCTACATGTATCTCTCCCCTATAAAAAAGCTTAACTGTTCAAACACTCCTGTTTTCATTTCCTGGCCCTCCAAAAAGCAAATCCATGCTACACCATACTTCAAAATACCAATTTGAATCTAAAACTTTACCACCAGTTCATTTACAAATCAGTTAAGTGCACATTAAGTTTTAATTGGAAAGGCATTGCGCATCTGCTCTGTCTGCTGCAAAGCAATTGAAAGGTAATAGCCACAATTCAATTTCTTTATTTTTAAAATATCTTAAGTTTCCCCCCAAAAATGAGCATAAATTACAAGCTTATGTTTTCTAATGAGAATTATTTACAGCTGCATGACATTCATGCAGCTTTGACAGATGTTTGTCTGTATCCTCCACCACATAGGCAGGATCGTTCATTTGCTACTTCGACAACACAGGAAAACTGGAAGATGTTCAAGATTTAATATAACTTGGAGAATTTATAGAAGGAAGAATGAGTTTACTTAGCAACAGCCCATGGAGATCAGTGCAGACTGTCCATCTGCTTAGTTCTTAAATTTCACAGGAAATTCCCCACTCATCATATGCTACTTTTCACTATTGTTAGGGCAAATTATGACAAAACAATAGCCCAGGTTTAGTCAGAACAAAAATTAAAACTCCTCTTTTGCAGGTTTGGTTAAGGGCACTTACTCTATATACTTGCATCATTTTAATTAGCTAATACTTCTCACTTGTAACTGGAACTCAGAACAGACAAGCTTTGAGAATCACATCATCCTTTCTGAATAAAGAACCAGTAATTTGTTTGCATAGAAGTCTTGCTGTACCTTTCCATCCTACATCTATTGTTAATTATCCATTGCCTAACAACTTGCCTAACAACTTGCATCCTTTCAGGGAGTAGACATCAATTTTGCCACTAGCTAAGTGCAAAAAAATAAAAAAAAAAAGTAATCAGCTTTTATGATTCTAGTCTAATCCTAAACCTTTAGCGTTGCCCTAGTTTGGCTAAGAAACAGCAGCAAGATCTTTGTCCTCAAAGTGATAATTAAAATGCTCATTACTGAACCACATTAGAAGACCTCTATAAAAGCTTCAGACTGGTAATGACAGGTTAGGCATGAACAGTGAAAGATGTACAATGTCAGCAGAGGAATGAAAGGCTAGTTGCTATTCTAATTTTTAGAGTAGGTGTGGAAACATTTCCCTATTTATTTTTATAAATGAGGAAGTTCCAACGTTACACAATGGGATGGGTTTGGGGAGAGTCTCAGTTCAGGTTTTTTATGCTGTAGTATCAATGGTCTAATGTAATTTAGAAGGGAGGTCACTCTTTGCAAGGCATGAGATAAAGAACTACTCACTGAATATGGTCTGAGAACAATATTCCAGACTCATTAGCACTTGAACATAAACACACATATAGAAAATACACACACTCAAAAAGTGATACAACAGGATGAAGGTTTGGAGGATAGCCCTGCACCTCTTACATTAAGTCTGTAAGTCAGTCTGTTCAAGAACGTCCCTAAAATCTAGGTACAGTGGGTTGAAATGAGGAGTTAGCCTTGAACTTTACCTCTGGCTTCATCAGCTTTCCTTGAATAGCATGTGCTCACACTGCTTTTGCTACAAAATTAATTCAAAGAAAAAGGAAAGGAAAATATCTTAAGCCTCTACTCTTTTTGCCTACACACTGCCACCAACATAAACACATATATATGTTAGCATCTACTATGGAACTACAACAGGAAACTAGAAGATTATTCTTTTCATTGGGATTAAGGTACATGGAGTAATATTAATTTAAATGCCTTAAGCACTCTCACACTTTTGAGGTCTTTTAAATACTTAAGTAATTACATATATTTATTATTATTATAGCATAGGATTATTTGTCACAGGCTATTTTGCATCTGCATTCATATATACATACATACACAAATTCTGTTTGGTTTTTTGTTTGTTTGTTGTTGTTGTTCTTTAATTCAGTTTAAATCCTGAATATTTACCACTCAGACCAAAATAATCTATTATGTTGTCTCAGAACCTCTACATGATTGGAATGTAGTTCCACAAGACAAAGGGGTTTGGTCATCAAGAGATAGAAACTATACATTCTATAGAGGAAAACTTACTGTGATTTACTTTAAGATTTCTTAGGAAAATTTGTAGTTATTATCAAGTGCATCCTAGGAGAGAATAAGGACATAAGCCAATATTTTGCACTATCTTGGCTTTGCATAAATGTGGCATCAGGGTTTGTATAGCCCTTAAAATAATGAAGCAGCACTACAGAGACAGAGCGTAGATCCTGAGAACATGTAGCCTTTCTGATTTATCAAAATAGCCCTGCGTTCTTCTTAGGAAAACCCAGACTTCCAAAAATTTGTCCATGATTTCTTCTCAACAAGATTGCAGTTAGAGAAACAGATTAAAAATTACTGAAATGTTCTGTCACTTAGACTTAAAATTTTAAAGTCTTCTTTGGATTCAGCCAAAATACTTAGGCAGACAATTCCTTGTTTCTCCAAACAGAATGCAAGAATAACGGCAAAAGCTGGCAACCAGTTCACGGATGACTCTGTCATATGTACAAAATCCATGAGCATCCTTGGTTGGTTTGTTCAGCTTCCTCAAATTAATTTTTTTTCCTAACAAAAATGAGGTAGCTACAACAAAGACCAAGCAGCTACCTACTGTTGGTTCATTTAGTAGCTCTGCTCTCAGTCTGAATGTGAACTGCCCACTACTCTGAGCCTTAGAGGAGAGTGATACCACTTCTTCCTAAGAGGGTTCAGAGAAACTACCAGAATAGAAGTCAACTATTTCTCAAGAATCCAGATTTGGAAAAGTGACTTTTTCTTTGACTTTCAAAGAACGATGAATCTCAAAAAGCAGCTATACACTGTTTCAGAGTTTAAAGGTAGACCTCTTTGTGCTATTATTTTTAAGTTTTTGTTTGATTGTTTCTTTTCAGCATCCCAAACCAATCCCCACTGCAATTCTTTCCCCTGCAGCACGCACATTACTCAACGATGACACCTTTATATATCTTTCTCCAAGTTGTGTAAATAAGGGCTGCTAAACCATTCAGATACCTAAATTCTGAAGGATGCTGTGGAAAGCATTCTCTGAGGAACCCAATTACATCTGCTGTCTGAAGAGCAGCGATGCCAATTAATTCACAATCACAGGAAGCACAGCACATTTTAGTGCCACAGGATTACAAACAGCACAGAAGTTCATAGTCACAGCAGACCCAGTTCTTTAAAGTCAAATACTCATTTACAATAGATACAGTGCACAATCAAAGTAACACTCAAATATCCTGCTCTTGTTATCTTGGTAGCATTTACTCCTCTGTAGCTGTGCTTCTACTAAGTCTATTGTCATTCCTGCAAAGACCGACGTTGGTCAGGAGGTTACTTACAGCAACGTTTTTCAGGGCAGTTCATTTCAAAAGCAAAGGCAGAAGGAAGATTATGAGAAAAATAAAGAGCTGTGACATCTCAGGCAAGCCAAGCTTATCTTAGACTATTCTGAGCACATACTAAATGACAATGTGTGAGCTGAAATCCTCATCTTCATTGCAGAGTGGAAACTTTCTTCAATTTGTGCATCAGAGCTGAGGGGGTTATTAGAAAGCTGGTGATTTAAATTACTTCTTGCTGGGTTTTTTTATATTTGTTTGAGCACAAAAGGATATTTTTTTTCCCCAGAACTGAATAATGGTGTCATTTTAATTCATGTATATGGTTGATTTGCAGTATCTAGAAAAAAAGTATTTCAGTTCAAGGTTCATTTTAAGAGGAGTGATATGCTCCAATCTTTACCACTTCTAAAAGTTTTGTAGATCAAATTAAGTTTCACTATGTAATGCACAAAAGTTCATGAAGAAACAAAGACTGAAGATAACCAGAGAACATTGTCTAATTGTACTCTTGTAACACTTCAAAACATAGCTCCTGAGTATACGATCATCACTTTTGCACCATACACAACACCATTTAGAATAAAACTTGACTAAAATCAGGAGCAAATCAGTTAATATGTATCTTCAAAAGACTTCCTATTTCTCACATGGTAAGTGTGCACAGTATTTAGTGCAGCTCTTAATTTTCACCCCAATCTGGTTTTGTACACAGATACTGTTTCTGACATTAAAATTCAGAGGAGGAATCTTATTCCCCTGATAAAGTTAGCTATTATAAATAAATTACAGGGTTATCCCAAGTAATGTGCTTGATTTAATCAACAAGAAGTTAACGAGGCCAAATTGATGGCAGAAATTAGGCAAGATTAACTGACAGGCATTTACAAATATGTTCAGCAGGTAAGACTGGAATCAGGGATGGGACTTCAGCAACTGAGGGCATTCATTATGGAGACAAGTTAAAGTGCTTTACTTTCCCCTCTTAACCTCAACAGAAGACAGCTAATGGTAGGGAAAAGCAACGAGGCAGAAAAGGTTAAAACTTTCAGTTAGTAATTTTTACTGAAGAAGTCACAGAAACCTTTACAGCCTTCATTATGCTTCAATAACAAAAAGTATGCGTGAAAGGGTTGCTTACTGCATCCTGGTCATCTTTGAAAAGAAGGTAAATCTACAGCTTCATTTACAAAAGACGTTAGAAAAACATAAATATAATTTGAAATCTTGTGATACAACTTTTCCTTGCTACAATTATCAAATTTAGTGATATTTCTTGTTCTCACGCTCCTACCTTTGTACAGTATTGGTGGCCACCACAACCTGGAGATAAACATTAGGCTAGACACTAAAGAATTAAGTGAGACATCCATAAAACTCAAAGAATTCCTTGGCCACAATACCCATGCTGTAGAACATTATGTCTACACTTACACTCCACCATCCATCCAATAAAAAAAAAAACAAAAAACAACTCTAAGTAGATTTTAGAAAAAAGCTTTCACATATTTATTAACTAAATATTATTCAAAATCAGTAATCTCTTCCTCTACAGGACATACTGGAAATACCCTCTCTCTGTAACCTGCTTCCCATAACAATATTTAGCTGCCCAAAGGTGGCACTGCCAAATTCACACACAACTTTTGTTAGGACAGTATCAGCACACAACAGACTCGACACCTAATCCTTTCTCATTATTGCCCATGCCAGACAATGCACAAAAATCTCTTCAACTCATCATGTGTATCCCATATATCAACTCTGAAAGTACTTTCCAGAGGTAGCCAAGAGGCTGACATGGTGGCTTTTAATATACAAAATATACAGGTTAGAAATACTGACACTTCTACAACCGGGAAAATATTTTTCTTAATGGTAATCTGGTTGCATTTCAGTAAAATAACAGATTAAGTTACTGGTGATGTTACTCATCAGTCATCCAAGCAGTCTGAATTGTTACTGAATTCAGAGATACCACATACTTATGGAGCCCAAGTCTTCTGTCAGGCGGTTCAGAGCAGTTTATAGGAAACTGTAAACAATTGTTTCCTGCTTTCAAAAGTACACAGGAGTCCCTGCCTGGGGGGTTAAGGACCTGGACGTGGCTGTAACGATGGTAACCACACAAAGCAGCACCTCCTGATCTCCCTAGCATCTGTTCCTCCTGGGCTCCTTCCACCTGTGTGTCCTACTGAAGTTTCATGAGCAGTATTAGTGTATTAACATCCACATGAGACTTTTGCCAGGGAACTCCATTTGTGGTGTATTTTCCACACCTCTAACTGGGAGTGTACTGCCACCACAAGTTAGGAGTCTCCAAGAACTCTCTGAATAAAGAGGAAGCTATTGAAAGCCCCATAAAATCATGACAAAAATTGACTTTTCTCTTCCCCCAGAAAGCAAAGCAAGAACTGCAGGAAAAAAGCACCCAAAAATCACCATCTCAGTCATAAATGCACATTGTCAACCGCTCCAGCTTACTTATAATAGTTCCTAGGAAGCAAGTACATCACAAATGAAGCTTTAGTCTAAATTCCAGGATATTAATTTTTAGGATATTTGTTTTTCTTCTCTACTGTAATAACTTAAAATGTTCTTTCTGCCTTTGTTTCTATTAACATGTTCTTCTGTTCTCAGTTTCTCCAATACATAGTTTGGTTACTTCATCTCCCATTTTCTTACAATTGCACTTACTGGAATACTTCCAAAAGAATCATTAGAACAGCCCAGGTGAGGAATCAGGTATCTAAATCATAGTTAATTCCTAATCCAGGATCATTCTTTAATTACACTAAGGCATAAAACTATCTAGGATACAGATTTTAAAAGCAAAAAAAGGACCTTTAAAGTTATTGGTAGATTTTTACAGGTCTGTTTTTTGCTGCATATTTTCCTGGGTGATAGAATTAGTCTAACCACAACTACTTGCACAAAGCAGTAAGATCAGAAAGACAAACTAGGAAAGTTCTCTTCCACTTGATTTTAAGTTGTCAGTATGCAGACTACTACCTAAAAATTGCTGCATTGCAAAGGTACCTATGCTTTAAAGTCCCATCTGCAAATGTCAAATATATTAGTTCTTTTGAAAGGAAGCAGGTATTTTTTTCACCAGTGCACAGAGGCAAATCATTAACAGAGCTCACTGTCTCCTTCTCGTGATCCTATCATTTTTCACATACACACAGATTTCCAACAGTTAGTGTAAAACATTTTCAGTGTTCTGGAGAGAAAAGTATGGCAGTTCATTCTGTTCCTAAAGTCAGTTTTCATTCTTGTTCTCACAGGGCTATGGGAATATAATCACAACTCAATTTAAAAAAAAAAAAAAAGAGGAAAAGGAAGAGAAAGTATTAAAAATAAAATCCCTTGTTGTGTGTTGTATGTGCAACTGAAGAAGTGACCATCTCTCTCAGCCTGCAACACAGACCAGGGAAAACTTTGTGTCGAGAGGGCACACAAACCTACATTCTCTATAAAGAGAAGCCAGAAAGCAAATGCAAGCAGTGTAAGCTGCAAAGCAGATGGTCTTCATCTAGCTACAACACAAGTTCATTTAGAGGTGATTCTCCTTGTCCCACCAAGCAGCTAACAGATGTGCTAAATTTTACTTAAAATACATGCTATTCCTGCTTGTCTTGACTGCAGCGAGGGCACAGAAACAGGAATTCAACAAGGTAATTACAAGTCATTCAGCTCCGGAAGCAATTAACCAAAGCCCTTAAAGAACATCATGAAGCACACAGAAAGTATAAGATACTCTATGCTTTTCCCTTCTTTCTATTCAGATTCTATCCCATAGATTTAGCCAGCTTTCCATGTGAATTCTAATAGAAAAGAACAGCAGCAACTCAGGATTTACCATGGAACAGCAAAATAATGAAGGAAATTCAGAACTACTTCATGTACACAGAAGAGAAATCCTGTGGCACTACAAGTGCTTCACTGACTGAATTAAGCTGTGCCCACACGTTGCTCACAAAGCCTTATCTTACAGTCACCAATGGGACTACTTCTGAACAAGTCCTTCATGCACTGGGTATAAAAATTAGCTGCATTGAATTAATGTGAAACCACTTGCAAGGCTTCATTTTTTTGAGATTCCAAATTCAAAACAGCAGCCAGAATTCTGTTGAGCACAATCAGCACTTTTAAACTCACACAATGAGAGTTATTTCCAGTGAAAATAATTTTAGACAAAATGCTTGCATATCTTTCTTTATCCAACTGGACAGCATCTGATTTTTAGCAAACTCGATTCTACTTTTCAGTAGAAAAACTGTAATCCCAGTAATTCAAAAGTCAGTATGTTAGTATAACACATCATCTGAACCAAAAATTTCACTAAGTGTCAAACAGACACCTACCTGTGTTTACACAACCATTGCAAAAAAAAAAAAATAAAATCATCCCAATGCTATTGTATTTTCTTGTCAATTGAGTCCAAGGAAACGGTATTAAGGGGAGGGGGAAACATCTCAGTTCATGCAGAAAATTTTTTCTACAAAACATAGATGCTGCCCATGGTACCTGATGGTGCCATCGGATTAAAGAGGTCCCCTCAACCATATTCCTGCTACTAGCGAGCACCATCAGGCAGTCACACATTATACTTTGAGGTAATAATACAATTTTGGCTGCATTGTCTGAGAACTAGAACGTGGTTAGCTCGCTTCTTGACTAAACCACCTCAAAAAAGCACAGTATTACTCTCTTGTTTTCCTTCTTCCAATAGAGGATGTGTGAAAACAGTAGAAGGCTCCTGAAATAAGGTTTATGCTTCTCATTTACAGGAACACTGTTAACCAGGTAAAACATATACTATTGTATCTGTCCAATGCTAAAAAGTCCCTCTGATGAACCATCAATATTGGACTGGCAAGGGTTTTTTGAAATGTATTAGTAATTCCGCTTGGCAAGTCAGATATATCATTTGAAACACTTAAACCAATTGTTGAGGAATACACTCAGACTCTTTTGAAAATCAGAAAGTTTTAAAACACCTCTAGTTTTGCATATATAAAATAAAATTCTTATAGATAAGCATGTATTCCTCTAGCAGTTACAAGAGCTGGACGTTCCAGTTGCATCTAAACAGCAGCACAGGCACGTGATTTCAGAAACAGATAATCTAGGGCTAATTTGTTTTCATCAGATCCAAGAATATCTGGAAAAAACAATTACAGTTGCTTATTAATAGCATCTTAATCTAACTCTAAGATGTTAAATCAGAGATGTGTGTTAGTAAAGAGAAGATCTACTCAGAAAACATTACTCACCTTTTAAGAATGCTCGTATACCAGTGCTTGCATCTCTAGCCTTCATTACTTTAATTAGTTTATCTCAAGCTAAAATATAACATTCTGTTGTTTTAATTATCATCAAGTTTCCCAAATGTGGTTGAAGTGCACAATTAAACACAGGGATGCAGTTTCACGGAATCACAGAATGGTAGGGGTTGGAAGATGACCAAGATCTGGAGCCACAAGTGGAGTGCTGACCTGAGTGCTCTGCACAAACTCTTTCCTATCAATACCACAGATTTTTAAGAAGAAATATTAACATATGCTCCAAACATCTTTTTTGTTGTTTTCACTCATTCATTCCATAAAAGTAGATGTTCCATACTATTTTCAGGGAAAAAAAATACTATATTTTTAACATCACAAGTGTAAACTATTAAAGATGACACAGAAACAGTTCTGACAACTTGGTGAATGTATTGCTGTCCTTTCATTCTGAAATTCAGATTAAAGCTTTGTAATTTCAAAGCCATTAGCAACTCGGCAGCCATCTCAGCTGCTGGAAGCTGTTTCCCTGTATTTTCTTTCTGTCAGCACTAATAATACTGATTTAAATTAACATCAAGAAACTCATCATATTCCACTCTACTGTAGAGGGTCAGCCTGACATTTATGTAGAAATCTATTGAAGGATCTTTTGCTTTTTTAATTTAGTAACAACTGGTGATTTTGCACATTTTAAGGGCTAGATCCAAAACTGTAGAAAAATCTTTATGGAATGATTAAAACTCGCCTGAAAAGGCCCTCTTATGTGTAGTCACTGAGTCATTCAGACTGAATTGAACAGACTTTTGAACTTGAAAATTACTTTTACAAGTCTATCTGTCTATAATTCCCCAAATCCCGTGCTTTGCAGGTTATCAGCAAGGAGGCTGAGTCACACAGTTAAAGTAGATTTTACTAGGGAAACCAAAACAGTCAGAAACACCCCAAACTTTGCTTCCTGTCAGACTTTCTCTCTGGCTCAATTACCGAAGTTTGCCAAGGTCTGTGTAACAGCCATTCCTCCCACTCTCCATACAGCACTGAACAAGACTGATACTCTACAATTCTTTCCTGCTCAAGAGTAAATTAGACAATTACTTTCCCACCTAATCTAATATACACCTTTACAAGAAATTAGCCTTTTTGCATGATCCGCAACAGACACAAAACTTTCCACGTCCTCCATTTATTGACATACTGAGGAAGAATTACAAGCTGAGACTTCTTTTTTTGGTTCAGCTAAATTATTTAGCTGATGTTTTCTCCATAGGTAATACTTCAAGTGCCATCTTTTCTTTTTCTTTTTCTTTTTTTTAATTTTAAACTAACCTTTAGGGTCTCTCTTCTTCCTTTGCATATTTGTGAAATTGTGTGGGTATTCACAGAACACCACATTTTTCCAGCAATTAGCCTTGGTGCCTCTCACTTCAGGAGCCATGAGAACTCCCTGCTTTGATGCAGTGTTGTCACAGCTTAGTCCATTTTGTGCATCATTTCTCCTTTAAAAGCAGACAACTGGGAAGGAATAAAAAACTGAAGGGGACAGGTCAACTCCAGGGGTCTGGTTGAAGCAGCATTTTGCACAGGATGGCTGCTGGGACACAGGCTCTGTGTCACTGCCCAGTGACCACAGCACCAGCAGAAGCATCCCACCAGGAATTTCACCGAGCAGTTGTGTTGAGTAGCTACAGTCAGCTCAAATGTGAGCTATTTCACCTATTTTACTGCCAGAAAAGCAGCAAAGGAATACCTAGGGAAATCATTAAATCTTATATCTTTAATCCATTCATACTACTATTAATCTCTTACAAGAATAAAAACAGGAAAACAAGGAAAGAGGTAATTGTACAGAGGTATTATTTCTGGCCAGGTTCTAGAGGTTTGCTAGTCAGAGATGCTCACTGCTCTTCCAAGTCCCTCTGCATCTCCTAAACTGCTTGAATTCTCTACTCTGTTGCCTTGTATTCATTAAACACATAAAGCCCATAGTAGAGGTAAGAGGAACATCTGTCAGGGCATACTACTATTAAAATTGCTTGTCAAGCAAATTAAAAAGGACCATCACAGTGACAATTCCATAGGTAGCTGTGTAAGTGCTCATTACATCATAGAATGCAAAACATTTAGGGCGGCGTATCCATTTTAATAGATTTAACAGATACCTAGGCCTTGCAATTTACACAGCATTCACCCAAAAAAAAAACCCCGATGCATGCTTATTACAGCGCAACAATATTATAAGCAAAAAGAATTCTAAGGGCTTGCACAAACAATAGGATAATTTATTACTTTGTCACAGTGAGAAAGCCAAGAGGAAAAAAAAATCAAGATTATTTTTAATTGTTTCAGTGTGTTACCTCAAATCATATTGCTTTTCTGCATCAATTTTGTCTCTGCATCATCAGATTCAGTGCTTATTGCATTTCAGAGCACTTCATAACTTCTTCTGGGTAAATTTTCATCATTATGACAAGCTATAAAGCTACTGAAAACAAACCCACCCAGGCAATAACTTTTGCAAGTGAACAACAATATAAAATTCCAGGGCATCACTTGTACTGGATATTAAAAATCCAGCTATTCCAGAGCAAGTATCTTGGTCAGGAGTCTGATTGCACTTGCTCAACTGGAAGAGACTAACCTGAACCCACGGATTTCCAGTCCCAGGCATAGAAGCATGTTTGGCAGAAGACTCCTATGGTCTCCCCAACCCTGCTGTGGATCCCAGCTTGGGATGAGGAGGGTAGAGAAAAAGACGGGGCAAAACAAGCAAAAAAGACCCACAAGATACATGTATTTCCATGCCCTTTTGAATCCTAATTATTTTTTGCTGCTCAGACAAGACCCTTCTAGAAGAATTTAAAAGTTTAATGAGGGTGACAATGGCTTGACAGGATGTAAAGAGAGAAAAGAGAAGGATTAGTCTAGTTCAGAGAAGAGCTATCTACAAGTCAAGCCCACATCACCCCAGTGCATCCTCTCTGAGCCACACTGAATTCAAGTGACTGATCCATTCCTCTCTCTGCATCTGCTAGAAATGCAAAAATATAAGCTAATTACTGCACTGGTTCATCTCATACCCATGTAGCATTGAGCATGAGAAAAAAATCTTACTTCTGTGTTAGGAGCCACTAAACTGTCATAGGATACAGGTTTCTAGTGACTGAGAAATACATGCCAAACTATCATCCATCTGATGTCAAAACAATCTTCTGGCAGAAGGGAGGTAAAAAAAATAAATGGTTGCACGTCAGCATTTATTTAGAGTGATCCTTTTATCTTAGGTGCTAATGGTCGTGAGAGTCAAACATGACAATCCCAACCGATACTTTTGCTTATTAACCACAAACATAAGCCCTTATGGTACCCACCTGGTTAATGCTGAGACAGTATCTTTTATTCCTGGCTTCTCACCTGCCTGCAGCTCCTTGCGATGCTTTATTTCATGAATGCAACTGAACCATTTGGCAGAAGACACTGGCATAGCATGGGCAGCATACTGATTTGCTGGCATTTTGCTGATATTTCTGTGAGCAGGAATGATGACTTCTTCTCTTCAGAATTTTAGCACTATTCCCTAGGCTGACCTTATAATTTCATTTGAGATTATTACATTTCATCTTCATTTGCCAGAAATAAAGGGAAACAGCATGAAGCAAATTAACCATGATGGAAAGAAGGTACCTAAAGAGCTAAGCAAGCTTTTACCCAAGACAAGACAAAAGCTGACCAGGATTTTATGCAGGCAGAAACATAAAAGCACATCCCCAGTGACATTTCACCTCAGCTGTGAAGAAAGACAGTTTAAGAGGGAAGAGTAGGACTGAAAGAGTGTTTCAGGAGGAGTATAGCTCTGCCTTCTGCTTGAGTTTCCTGCTACTGCATTAATCTGTTAGCCTAACTTTAGGCTATCATAAAAGTCTGGAGCTGTCTTGGAGTAACTCAAGTTCATCCTGAATAACAGAATCAATTCACTGAGAAGCCTCAAAAGAGACGATTGTATCAGTGCTCCAAGACTCACGCTGATTGCCTACAGGTTTCTGTAGAGAACACATGCTGCTGATTTTCACCATCACAACCCTGAAGCCTGTATACAGGATAAACATGCAGAAATATCACAGGACTGCTGTCCTGTGCAGCATCACCAGGATCTATAGACACACCAAGTCTGAGCAGACTCTTCCTCTAAGGTGTGGAATTTATCTGGCAAGACATACTAACATAATTCCATCAGTCTTGCAGCCCAGTCCCTTAGCAAATAACACACATGCACCCCCCACAATGAAATCATCCTAGTTCATCAAGATGTGTACTAGGGGCAAGGGCTAGAGTTCTAGTAATATTTTGTTTTCAGGTAGCACCCAAACCAGGTCTGCAGTAATTGGTTTTCAGCTGTGCCTATACACTACTTAAATTCCTCAAGATATGGTCTCTAAGAGAACTTGACTCTTACGAGAGTGCAGCAACACCACCCCCATCTCCATCTGGGCAAATCCCACAGGAGACTCCGCAGGTCAAAACAAGAATGACTATTACAGGCGGCAACGTGACCCAAATTATAGTTCTGTAAATTCACATGCCAGTGGAGTTATTTTTAGCTTGCCTTAGCTGATCAGCATTAGTCCTTCCACAGCTTGCCAGCATAGTGGTAACCCTACTGGGAGTTAAAAAATCCCAAGGAATACAGCACAGGCATTGTACTACAGTCTGAACTAGAGCAGCTCGTGATTGTGTTCAGCTGCTGTATATTAAAAACATGCTACCAACTTCCCCTGCACAGCCTTGAATCATACTGATACCACACTGATTTTTATTTCTGCTGTAAAAAAAAACCAAAAACAGAAACAAACAAAAAACATTTCAAAGTATCTTTGATCACTTCCTACAGACTTATTTTTCTGTTATCTGATTCTGCAGTTCATCTGTTTTTGTGGATATTCTGCATACCTGCAGGTAAGAATTGCATTCTTCATTCTGTAAGTGAATATCCTACCTTTGTTTGTTTGTTTGTTTTTTTAAGAAATAAAATACAGTATCTTTAGATACAAAGTCCTGACAAACCCCCAAACAAACTGCAGGGTACTATGGTGAACCCACGGCCAATACTCTGAACCTTATCAGTGGTCACATTCCTCGAGAATCAAGGCATCTGCTTAATTGTAATGAGCTAATGAATGTGGAATACTTTCAGATTCAAGAATGTAGTTTTAAATTTCAGTCCTGTTTAGAGCACTTGTAAAAGTTCTACAAGTTTGACCCAGTCACATTTTCAAAGAGGTAGATTTAAAAACAAAACAACAACATTGAGGTAACAAGTATAAAATACCAAATGAGCAAGTTAAAAGTAAAGTATCTGACAACTACATTACATTCTCTAAAATAGCTCAGTCTTCCAAGTACATAATGAGTACTGTAATAGTGAGTCTATGAAGGATCTTGCTGTCGAGTAAAGAAGAGGAGACTACTAAAAAATGTCTGAAGGAGGATGTGGAGTTCTCCCCAACACAGATGCTGCACCCAAAGCTGACAAGCAGCTGGCTCACAGCTTTTCCAGTAAAAATGACTACTAAGTACTTACTTTAATTGAAAATACTGGAAACTAACTATAAATAACTTTTTGCAATTAACTAAATATATGAGTCTTATTAGAGATAGAAGCATTCAGGAAGTGTCATGTTATCTATTAATGGCCTTATCACAGGTACAAGATCCTTTATTCAAAACACAAATGGCATGCTAAGTAAAGCCATTAAAAACACTTTAAAAAAATGTTTCTATTTAATGCTTTTAAATGAAGTTATGCTTTTTAAATATTTTCTTAGAATAAAGACATCAAGTCAGAAAGAAGACAATGTACACATACCTGAGGCTTCTTGAACTTTCACCTTCAGACCTGTAAAGTAATACACAAACACTTGTGTCATAATTACTTGCAGCATTTAAAAGCTAGATAATCTAAAAATAGTAGATCTCTCCACACATCCTCTTCATTTGTATTAGTTTGTTTTTCATAAGGCTACTAATGCAGGAACCAAGATTTATGTTCCCTATTTGCAAATGCAAAGCACTGGCCTCTGACATTATTCTAGAAGCAGATTAGCTTGTACTTTGGGGTTTTTTTAGCCTTTCTTCACTCTTCAGCTGAAAAGGTCATAGACAAATATGTTTAAGAATCCAATCCCCAGGCACTACTCAGGGCTAAGGTTTCCAAATAAAAGTAATCTAAGATAGTTCAAAACCCACATTTGTCTGAATTTAATAAATGTGCAAAAATGAGGGATAAGATATACTATGTTAAGGAAGCTCTTAAAGGGTGTATTTTTCTCAAGGTGAGATAATTTTATAAATCAAAACTTTAACAAAGTTTCTCTTCCCTCCCCTCAACATTAAGTAAACAAATGTAATTTAGTGTCATTCATACTGACAAGGTTTCCTCCTCTGAAGAGGAACAAACAGAACACTCCCAGCATTTCATGAGCACACACAAAATCCAGAAGAAAACATACCTTTGCCCAATTCTTTTCCTTCCTCACTCCAAGACAATCCAGTCTCAGTGCTACAGAAACCTTAAATATATCAGTAGGCTCTCCAGCAACAGGAATCTAACATACAAACCAAAGCAGGAGATTCCAGAGCAAAGCAAAGCCTCCAAACACCCTTTACCAGGGATCCACATAAAAAGGTGATCAATATGAACTCACAAACTCCAGCACTTCAGTGACAATAAGCTAGCACCAGAGTTGCCTCCACAAAATCAAAGACAATGGTATTTGTACAGGAACTAAAAAGTCTTCCCTAGTTTGACTGAAAAAACAAACAAAAAGACCCACAGAAACAAACCAAAAAACCAAAACTAAAAAAAAAACCCAAAACTATGTCTTATCAGAATGACTTCTATCTCCAATGACAACTTGCATATTATGCTAGAGGCAGTAGAAGTTATGGCTCGTAAAAGTTTCGTACGTCTTATGGCAGAAAGCAAACAGTACTAATATCTAATTTTCAGAATCTATCATAGAAGTCAGTACCAAAAATTGATGTTTTTTTCTTTCATTACACGCTCTAACATTATCTCTATTTTCTTCATACTCAAAGAAGTCTGGATGATTTTTAAAGTGCAAGCTGAGAGGAAAGAAAAAAATGAATGTAGTCTCTCATCCCATGAGATGCTTGGGCACTGGGCAGAGTGTTTAACACAGGGGACTGAGTGTAGGTTACAAAAGGGTGGCTAGGTATGCATACAAGTAGGATCATCAGGTGATGCTCCTGACTGCTAATATCATGGACAGCTTTAAAACAGAAGAGAAATTAGCACAATGGAAAATTCTGGTGCCCAGAGCAAAGTGAAGCAACTTCTCCCTAGAAGGAGAATGCTGTAAGCAGTGGTACTGGCACAACCCCTCAGCCTGGAACACCCAGATCATGCGAGAGCTCACACAGTTTGCTGTAGAGCCTAACTGTGTTCCAGAAAACACTCTTCTGAAAGTGTTTGTTACAATTGTCTTTTCACTTGGTGATGGAGAACCATCACTGCCTTTCATTTATGAAAGAATGACAACTTCAATTTAACAGTGTCTCTTATCACTATCAAAACTTACTGTAGCATTGTGTGTACCTGACACAGCATCTGCCTGTACAAAGAACACTCTCAAAGAACCTCTACAAAGACCTCTGTAAAATCTTTGACCATTTGAGGGTTATCTGTTATCACTACATTTATTTTACTGCATGTTAAAAAGATTCTATAAAACAACACAGAATGGAAAAACAATCCCACAAATCCACACCCAAAAAAGCTCTTAAAGAGACATCTCTTTGTCAGTTCTTGCTAATGGAGACAGGATCTGACATCAAACCAGATTGACATCTATCTGTATATGTACCTTTTAACATATACAAGATGGACGAGAGCAGAGGTGAGGAAAGGACTGGCACAGGGATTGCAAATAGTCAGGTTCCAGCTTCAAAGCTAACAGGGTGTTAATTCCCGGGTCTCTTTTCTTTCCCTTCTCAATTTCTAAAGCCTGTCTGGTCACTTTAAGTTGTTAGGTTTTCAGATACATACACGTAATTCTGATAGACAAAAGGTAACTTTAAAGCAGCTTTTTCAACACAATTACCTTATCCCTGAACGTCACAAGGGAAGAGAAATGAACTCACCTATGCATCCCCACGAGGAATGAAAAAAATTAATGAATAAAACAGTTAACTGACACCTTCCCACACTGTTTTCAGCAAATTATGCCTTGCAGAACATATAATATCTTTTTCAGTTCTAAGGTGTAAGTAATTGCTTGTACTATCAAGTTTTCAAATATAGCTGAGACAACTGACTTTTTAATGCCTTAATTTTCTGCCTTCCCTCTTGACTAGAATAACAAAACCACCTGAACCATCCAAACAGGGGAAACGTCTCTGAGTGCTCCAAGCACTAGAAGCAGCAATGAGCCATCCTAGACCAGCTTTCCATCAACTCACTATTCCTCCCACCAGAAGTCAAGAAGTATTTTAAATAAGGCAAGGAAAAGTCGCAAGGTACAGGCTGGGCCTCTGCTGGGCTCTGCCCCCTGCACCAAGGCTGGAACCAACCCAAGCTGAGTACCTTCCAACTCAGCACAGCTAATAGAGAGAAGATGGACCACCATCCCCTCTTTATTTTTAGGATTCCCAAAGGAAAAAAAAAAAGCAAGTAAATTTTGCAACTGCTAAGTCTGCATTTTCAAGGCTAAGATTTACTCAAGTAAATGCCAGAGTTATTCAGAGGTAGTCAATTTTACGCAGGGAATGAGTGAGTGGTTTGCAGGGCTGAATGAACAAACTGCTGAAAAAAACACACTACTTGTAGTCTGAAATAAAGCATTAGATTTTCTATAAGCATTCTTGAAAAGCCAGGATTTTGAATCGATATTTAATGTTTCTGCTTACGCTGGAAGCATGTGCTGGGCTCTGGGTTATTTTTTTCTTTTTGACCCAGACAAAAGAAATGATACTGACACTGCTGAAACAAGGATAAAGGTGAAAAAATTTCTGGCAATAAATTGCATTATTTCTTCTAAGGTAGACTTTAACAGAGGAAAAGGCTACAATGTGTATAATATCCTCTATGCTATAGGACTTTAAAAAGAAGATATTCCATTGGTATATCTAAGTTGTATCTGCAACATCATAAACATTATGCAACTTTCTCCAAGATTTCTCCTCTCATCTCTGGTTGGCTTCCAATATTTCATCTGAGATCAACTAAATATTAACCTGCATGCCTGCTGAAGTACACTTGTCTTCTTCCTGACCCCAGGAACTTTGTTCTCAGTAGGAAATACAGCAAAACTCTTTAACATGGTTATAGTCAATAGAAGCAGAAACGACTTTGCTATTAGCACTATTTACTGTAATTCCATTGCAAGCAGAGGCCAGGAGGACCAGGTCCCATCATAACAAGCCTTGAACTAAAGACTGAATGCAAAGAAAAGCAAAACACCCGGTACTTAAGACTTAGAGGAGACCACAAGCCAAAGCAACTATTAAAAACCTGAATGATTTTTCATTTAAGTTTAAATGAAGTACTGCCATCACCCTCCATCCATCACTGGAGATTTCAGAAAATATGTCCATTCATGTTACCAAAATGATTTATCTTTGGCTTTGCACACCCAAGAGACAGTCACCTCCCTCCTCCTATAAATACACCAAGAAGCAGAATGACAAAGCATCTTGGCTTCCAGTTGCTGAGCTGGTTGACAATTTTTCAAAAAAACATTATTGGCAGGAGGTTGTTGGCTCATAAGAAATGAAAGTCATTTACAGGAATTTAACAATTTTGAAGAAATAGTTGAGTAAAGCATGAGACAGAAAAGCTACTCAGGTTGGGAACGTGAGAGGTTCCCATTCCCAAACAGCAAGTCTCTTGTTCTCTTAGGTGAGAGTAGGGTCTTCAAGCCCAGAAGCAGCACAGACTCAGCGGCAGAGCACGTTCAGTGGCTCTTACTCACTGGAAAGATTTTAGCAAATCTCTGGCTCATCCCAGCAGGAAATGTTCAATTTTCTCCATTATTGCCCCCTCTTAAAGTCATAATAAAAAAGCTGAACATCTCATGTCATCTGATTTGTTGTTTACACTTAGAGCTATACTTAGAAGTGAAAGAGCACAATGTAAAGCTGCTTCCAAAAGCAGCTTCAGGACCAGCTTTCCATCTGACTCGTGAAAGTAATCATTTTCAAAATAAAATATTGTTCATAACCATTAAAGCATATTATAGGGACTGATGTACACAACTACCCCTGCAACAACTTCAAGCCAATCAAGCCAACTTGATTTGGGCAATAAGTAGAGTTATGGCAATGTTCCATAAAATCAGATTATATAAAAAGTAGAAACAATCGTTTTAAAACTATTTATCTAAAATTCATGTTCAGGGTGCAGAATTTTGCTTTAGATGGTAGGGTAGTAAAATACCCAAAAGCAGAACTGAAATTTCACTAAAAACCCCACGAGTGGACAGGACTTCAACACAGTTTCACAGTTTCACAGCCCCACATCCACTGATGTGGTAGTCACGCCTCCTCACCTCTTTAGAGGTGTCACTCCTACCAGAAGATGAAGAATTGGGTAAAAGTCAAGGTTTCTAACAGCATATCAAACTTCCATGATAAATAATTGTAGTCCATCTGAAATATATCTTGGAAGCCACAAGAACTAATTCTATTTTAGGAGATGTACTACAAGTATGAGTATACAGTAACCACCTAATAAAGAACATTCTAATTTCGTTTTTTACAAGAGGAAAAGACTGAACCATACCTTTACAGAGCAGTACTAAAATCAATGCATTTGATTAAGCCTTGCTTTGAGCACAGAACTTGCCTTGAGAAAGCAAGCTACACCTGTCATAGGTTGTCCTTTTGTAGCATATTAAGCCTTTTGGCATTTGTAATGCAGATTAACGGATCACCTTCAAGGAAAAACGCTTCAGGGAGAATTCATTAACGGCAACAGAAACTATACTATTTCTATCATGAGTAGGCATGAGCATGCTTCAGTAAAAAGTTTCTACCGGTGTTATGTTCTGAGCAGCAATTTTAAACAAGGTAGATGTTGCCAGGAAACTTCCAGCCCCATCTAAAGGTTATTAGAGCTTTCTAGGATTTTTATTTCAGTGCACTGTGTCTGAACGATGTTATGTGCCCCTATGGATCACAACAGATGCGCAATACCCTGTTAAGTAAAGAAACTCTCTTATTCTAGGAGTCTGGAAAGAGTGCTTTGCTTGTTGCACATACAGTTTCTTGGATAAACCCTCACTGTGCTCTGAGGCAAGCTCATGTGCTGTTGTGTCCTTGTCCTCCTGCTGAGTAGGTTTAGATCAGCATCAGTGTGTTGCCAGCAATGTACATAGTAAAACATCCCGTTACACAGATAAATGGGATGGAGATGTCCCTTTCCAAAAACCAAGACTTTGTATATTACCAGAAAAATTCTACTGGGCTGAAGACTCTTAAAATAGTGATAAAATATATTATACTTAAAATCTGTCCAGACAGTAGCATCTTAACGAGGTAAGTTTCAGGATGAGAAAAATTAATTTCACCACTAGTTAGGGACCTTTCAGTAGGATTCTGTTATTACGCATGATGTAATGACGGAATGAGCACCCACTGCAAAAACATGCTCTTGGGCCTGCCCATCAAAGTAGTAATAGAAAGAATAAATCAGTTATAGAAGTCAGATTACTGTATTGCATTTTGATTTAATACAGAAATAAAAGAAACTATCTTGCACAGTAGGAAAAATGTGGTTTTCATGGACTATTTGACAACTGTAATAACCTAATAGTCTTTTTTGTTCTTTTCCAAACAATATGAGAAAATCTAATGACCACCTTGAATATAACACTTCAATTTGATTCAGCAATTTACTCGACAAGATCTCCAACAGCTCTCTACAGAACACAAAGTTTCTTTCAGAAACATTAGACAAGTCACACATGATGTACATTAGGGTTAGGAACAGATACGATGCTGCCAATAACTGCAATCTTCGGAAAGAAATGTGTGAAGTCAGAATAAAGGTAAGCTCAAAGATGAAAAAAAAAAAAACAAACCACAAAAACCAACCAAACAAAAAACATCAAAAATCCAAACCACTGTAAACTGACCTTCCTTATTGCAATGCCACCAAGTTTTTACTTCTTCATTCTTCAGTAAGAGTGTAAAAGATTTTCCTTGAAAAGAAGAATGATAGAGACCCATGTGTCACTGATGTGTTTGGTTTTTTAAACTTTGACCTGCTAGAAGTGTTCCAGTGTCACAAACCAGAACAAGTATTTACCTAATAGAATAGAAAGATGCTAAGTTTGATTTCAGTGAACGTAATGCATTTGACCTAGCAAGATTAAGTAAGCTTTAGGACTGGCATATGACAAACAGCCTTCACACCTGGCACTGTATCTTTACCTGCTGTCATTACTTCAGCTCCCAAATAACAAACACATTGCCAGGGGAATTTCTTAATATAAGATGTCTGAAGCTGTTATAGCATCTCTGCGTTCATCTCTTCCTCCCTAAAGCCTACAGGGATTGAACAGAAGATGGATAGCAGTAATTAGCATCATCCAAAAACCTGCACTAAATGTAAACTGCAATACCACTGTGGGTAGCAATGCTCTGAAACCACTGAACACACTAGCAGGACTCCAGTGGCTTCTGGTGAAGTCTATCCTCTCCATTGCTGTCTATAACACTGGTCTCACTTGAGCAGAAAGGCAGCACCTGGCTCCAAGGCTTCATCCCAGAGAAGGTGTAGGTCAGCTCAAGGCTCAGAACTGCTCACCTTACTGGTACCTCTTTCCTCTGTACGCATCAACTTTTACGGTATCATTCCCACTTTGAGTTTAAAACCACCACCCCTTGTCCTGTTTTGGACGCACATCCTGTTCACAAGAGACTATCAGCCTCTGGCCACACCAGGCCCCAGATAGCTCATGCTCCCAGGAAGTTTGAGGGATGCTGCACACCAAGGAAACCACTACCTTGATCCCTTTGCATGGGGCCTGTAATTAGAAGGCTCCTGATGCCCACACCTCCAAGTCAGTTTGAAAGATAGCACAGGGTCAACATTTATGACATCCTCTGCTTTCTTCAATTACAGGAGGACTGAGAGCTGTAACGCTTCCCCTCAAGAATTTTAGATAGTCTGTACAATCACTGCCTGAAATCCTTCAGACTAATGCTGCTACCCGATTAACAAGCATTAAAAAGATTACAGGAGGTGCCCAGTTCCCATCGTATACCATAGCAACAAAGTAGGTAATTGCCAGTTATGCTGCTGGAATGATTCCTGTGTGACCAACCCAGGGTACGTACTTGTAAACAGAGAATTACTGGGTTATGGCAACTCTCCCCAGGTACACTGACGTGAACAGCGCAATGCATTCTACTCTCCTAGGGAGGAAGGAGGTACAATGAGAAAGAGTTCTGTATTAAGGCACAACATATGGCTGACTGCTTAAAAAGGAGCTATTTGGAAAGTTTACCAAATTGAATGGATATCAGACCTACAATTGCCAATTAACAATGCTCACTGAAACAGAACACTATTTCACGAAGAACAGCAGTAACTACATTCTTTTTGTCCTATATTTTCTCCAACTCCTATTAAAGAAAGTAACTTAGCTTTTAGCTATCTTGAGTGAGAGCATAATATTGCAGATGCCCCTTTCTTTTTTTTATACAGATCTAGTATGTGCAGTCTTCAAGTGTGTGCCTGCACACACTCATCCTTGCAGAGAAGACCTCCATCCTAAGCAGCATTCTGCCATTCCAGCTCTTGGAATGCCTTGCTCCTGTGGCAGTGTCTACCAAAACCTTTTTAGTCCTTACAAAGGTGTTTCACACACACAAGCACTTCTAGTAACTGTGTTAAAAAAGAAAAAAAAAAAAAAAATCAATTCTAAGTGCGAGTCTGGACAGGAACATTGAAAACAGCCACTTCCTTCAATGTCATTTTTGTCTTTTACAGCTAAACTGTTAAACCCAAGCATACATGTCTCTCAACCTCTGAGAAGCAGCAGATATTTATCTCCCGTAGATAACTTACTATATTCTATGATAAATCCCACAGAACTGCAGCTTCTGGCATATGGTCTCCATAAAGAGCTTGTTATGTCTATTCCTGGACTGTCTACAGCCACTACTATCCAAGAATTGTCTATTCCAACTCTCAGCATTCTCTGATGAAAGATTTGTAAAGAGATCAGCTTGATTTCATTGCCCAGCCATCACTCCGTTGCATATGCTACCGAACTTCAGGCTAGCTAGCAGCTGGGCTGAGGGTACCTCTCTGCGCTCACCTTGTTCATCTGGGATGCATTTTTTATAACCTAGGTTCTCTTTTCCCTTAATGTCTGAAAATAGTTTGAAGCACTGGACAGGATACAAAGCCCCACATTTTCACCAAAAGCAACTCCCTCCCCGGTCTCTGCTGTGTGCCTTCCATCAAGGTTATAGATGCCATCTGTCTGCTCAGCAAGAGGCAGAGGAACACACTTCCTCCAGCACGCAAATAAAGACCCGTGTTGGGCAGATGCTACATCATCCCACCACCTGGATAGCCTGGAACAGCCTTTCATACCTGAATATTTAAGAAAAACAGTTAAATATGCATAAAAGTCAGCACACAGATGGAACCACCTCCAGGCACTTCTAGCTAACCAAAGAAATACTATCTGCACCCAATTGTTCCTGGTACCTGGGGGACAGGAAGGAAGGTGCTATTTCATGGAACCTATGGATACAGCTGTGTGCAGGCTGAAGCAGCAGTGG
Organism: Eurystomus gularis; assembly: GCA_013400335.1. Classification (NCBI taxonomy): domain Eukaryota; kingdom Metazoa; phylum Chordata; class Aves; order Coraciiformes; family Coraciidae; genus Eurystomus; species Eurystomus gularis. The sequence goes on from VZZY01013548.1 coordinate 245,118, forward strand.
TCTGAACACAGAGCAACTGAGAAATGCCTTTTACATTTCTGTCCATGGTGTTTGCTGTCCATCTCTAAAGGGGAAGCAATTAAGCTGGAGGATAAGCTAAAAATTACCGCCCAAGAAGCCTGGCATATGTCACATAAGCACCACCATTTCTAGGCAGTTCCACTCCTCACAGACAGTCTCATTCCAAATGCAGCCCCTTTGTGTGTACTACAGAACAGGGCAGAAGATGATCCATGGAGTAGAAAATACAGCCAAGCAGAACACAGAGGACAAACAAAAAAGCAGCTTTGTTTACAAAAGTTTCCTGTTACCTTTCCCTGCAGCAGGCAGCAGTGAGGCTTGCATGAAATTAATGCCTCCAGACCAACATACCACTGTGCTAAACAGGCTCTGCAGTTGCCACTTGCTTCATACGATGTCCAGCATCAATACCTGTCTCACGAGATTAAGCAATTAGAATCTGCAGTGAAGCCAATTTATGATCTAAGTAAGAATAGTGCCAAAGAGCCATATGGAAGGGAAGTAAATATTTTGCTTTGATAAGTGGGGGTGCTCTTCAAGTCAGCATCAGAATAAAGACTTGAATCTGAAGAGATAACTTACTAAAATATCTTGGGTTTATGATCTCTCAAAAGCATTCTATTTGTTTTCATTTTTTTCCCCTTACAATTCAGTTGCTTGTAATTGACAGTGGCTGGTGAGGGACATGGTTTAGTGGTGACCTGGCAGTGCTGAGGTAATGGTTGGACTTGATGATCTTAAAGGTGTCTTCCAACCAATTCTATGACTCCATTAGAAAACAACATTACAAAAACTGAAATGGTGCATCTGCTTCAGTTCTGTTTGCAAAACATCTCATTCTTAGTATATTAATCATTTTTAAAAGGAGTAAATTCATTATTTTTTCCCCTGCAGCTGAAACTTCTCAAATCACTTATCTCACCTCTGACCTGCAGACCTCTCTATCCCTACCACAGCTCACGAACCAGTAACTTCACTGTCAAAACTCACTTAGATGTTTCTTTACAGCTCAGTTAATTGAGTGAACTTTTATTTTTGTTGATGAGGAAGAGAGAATGCAACTTAGCCCCAGAAGTAATAGAGAACTGCACAGCAAATTTTTCATATATAACTGCACATCAAAAATGTCTAAGCAAGTTCAATGATACTGTCACCACCTTTGCTTTATGAGCAAGGGGCAGACAAACTTTCCTGCAGAAGTACAAAGAAGTATTAAGAAGCATTAGGATATGGTATTCCTCTGTATTGAACCTATCTACAGAATGCACTATTCTCACTTAGATTAAGAGTTATCATAAATTGCGAGCCACTAGGCTGGATTATTTCCTATTGCCTTTCCATTTACAGGTAAGGCCTTACAAAGAAAGAAAAATCTCTTTAAAACTGGAGTTTATCTAAAGCAAAGCATCCTTTTATCTTACATTTAAAATAATAGTTCAGACACAAGCATGGCTTTTCCACAGTCATGGCTCCAACTGAAATACTTCTTTACAGAGGTCCTTGCCTCTAGTGGCAGCTAAATGCTTCTCAGAAGATGAAGATACCTATAGCAGAACACTATTATCATCAATTTAGCCTCTAGATATGCAATCATCACCCATAAACATTTAGGAAACTACCAAATCAAGCTTTATCTTTCATTTGTATCAAGTATTCTTATTTTCCTTAATAAAATTGTCTGCAGAGGGTTGTTGGCAAAATATATTTTAGACCTACATGCGGATTAGTTAGAGTCAGAACCAGCAGCCAGGAAGCCTTCAACAAAAATGAGCAATTTTCTACACATGGAATTTATGTCTTTAATCCTCAGGCTTTGGAGGCCATTGCATCTCCATACCTATCTTTCATCTAAGATGAGATCTTGCTATGTTTATTCTATAAGGAGGGAGAACAAACAATAAAACTTATGAGGACATAGTTGGTGTCAACCTTCCATCCCAGGAAGTCATTCAGCCGTTGATCTAACAGTAACTACAAATCAAAACCCAGCATCTGAAACCTCCCTATGTAATTTAAACCCAAGCACTTCATGGATAAAATTTTCAGTGTAAACTACACTTAAATTTTATTTCAAAAGAGGCATCTGCACATTAAATTCCACACACATTATTAGAAGTCTGAGTGATCTGTCATTAAAATAGCAAAGTTATCTTTTAGAAAATGAAATGGTGCTTCTGGAGCACAAACTAGACACTAAGATGCAAGAAACATATCAAAGCCTTAACCTACTTAACCTCTGGATTAACCTCATAGCCTACACTGGCAGTATTTAGGGTGATGCCAAATATGAAGACAACCTGAAACATCTGGAAACAGAAAATTTGCTTCCAGTGGACCTGACGTGATTTTCACTGGTATGAAACACATCACCACTCAAGACAAAAGCTGTTTGACTTTCCAGATCATTTTTGGATTGGGTTTAAGTCCCAATCATGCTTTGCAAACTGACCACATTAATCTGCCCCTGAAGCCAACCTGATTTCAGTGGTTGCATGGATATACCAATCGCAACCTGAGTTTTGTTGCCATTGATACAACCCTTTTCTCCAATCAAGACTAAATTAGAAAACCTGAAAAGATTAAGACAGAAACAAGTGTATATTCTAGTACTAAAATCCACTAGACAGAAGGCATAAAGAATGGAATTTAAGTCTTAAACTTGTTTGATCTCATTTACTGAGTTAAATCTTTAGAATCACTGTAATTGGGAACTATTAAGTGTTTGCATGCTGAAATTCAAAAAAAGCCCAACTATAAGAGAAAATCCCAGACAGGAATCTTGGCTTCTTTTTAGATGCCTGCAGGCCTCAGTTTCAATTATAACAGCTGTACTTAGAGCTAATGGTTTTCTTGCTATTAGATTCCATCTGTCCTAAAACGTGCAGTGGTTATTGACGGAGCCATCCCCAATATAAAATGCCCTTCCCCAGGTAATCCTGAGGTTACAGTTTCTTGAAATTATTTTAACACTGGATGGAGCAACACAGTCTAGTTCTTATCTTCTGAAAAATGCCTTTCAAGGTTTTTGGTGGGGTTTTTTTTGTTGTTGACTTTTCATTTTGGGGGTTTGTTTTTTGGTTTTTTTTTTTTTTTCCTTTTTTGCAGTGGGGAGGTGTTAGGCACATTTGTGGGATTTTTCTTTCTTTCTTTCTTGAAATCAGTCCCCCGCATACAAGCTGCAGTACAAGTACAACTTTCAGGGAAAGTTTTCAAAACTAACCCATTCAGCTTTCAGAAGCATTACTTCAAATACCTTTCTTATCCTCTATAAGTGTTACTAACACAATCCCTGGCAGATCCCTTCACTCCTGGCTTTCCCCAGTTTTCCCTCAATTCACTGTTTGGTATTTTCAGCTGCCTCTTGATATTGATAAGTGTATTTTTTTCTTTAGATCAAGGCACTCCCCAACAGCTCATACTGACCTAGCCACAACCAATGAGTCTTTATAGGTTTTGTTGGTGGTGGTTTGAGGTTTTTTTTTTTCGTTGCTCTTGTTTTTAAATCTTCACAGCAATAAAAAATTTTAACCACACTTTGTGTCATTTTTCACACTTACATTTCAGCCCTGATTTTTGGTAGCATAATACCTTAAAAGTGAGAGCAGACCATGTATAGATCCATTTGCCCGTGGCAAGAGCACACAGATGGTTCTGTACCTTTGAGGTTAGTTCTTCCTAGTAAAAAACACTGTGTAACTTTTGACACATCCCCCACCCCACTCCCCACCCCAAAAAGTCCTTTAAAGAACAGTGGGAAACCAGGGCTCCATTAAGCGTGATCTCATCAAGTTGATGTATATGGCTATCGTAGAATGGTTCAGGCTGGAAAGATCCATTGAAAGTTCCAACCCCCCCTGCCATGGGCAGGGACACCTCCCACTAGACCAGGTTGCTCAAAGCCCTGTCCAACCTTGTCTTGAACACATCCAGTGATGGAGCATCCACAACTTCCCTGGGCAACCTGTTCCAGTGTCTCACGACCCTCAGAGTGAAGAACTTCTTCCCTTAAATCTATCTAAATTCCCCCTCTTCCAGTTTGAACCCATCACCCCTTGTCCTATCACTACAAGCCCTTGTAAAAAGTCCCTCCCCAGCTTTCCTGTAGGCTCCCTTCAGAGACTGGAAGGCCTCAGTGAAGTTCCTCCAGAGCATTCTCTTCTCCAGGTTGAACATCAGGATCCAGGTCCCTCTGCCCCTCTACAGTCTAGCTCAGGAGATCCAAGCCCTAGTCCCCACCAGGACCATGTCTTTCACTATTGGTTGTCCCTTTGGCACAGCAAGCAGATCACAGGATGAAGAAGTAAACGCAGAGTCATCTGCTAGCTTGTGCAATAATCTTGCTTCTTTTCTATATGTTCGAGAGAGAGATACAGAAGCCTAGTTTATACAGGAAGTAAAACTATCCACACAGTGACATTCTCAGTATTATTTTTATTGCCAAAACATTCCACCTCAGCGTTTTCACTTCTTAAAAGCAGCATTCATTCCAGAGCTCTGCAGCTCCAGGATGTTTAAATCTTAGTATCACACAACAGAAGATATCACAACAGGTATAATTTGTCCTCCTTGCATTCTTTCTTCACCTCCTTTTGCCCTTCCTTGCTGTGCTAAAATCATATGAAGAATCTCGCTGCTCCCCTACTGCTAGAACATCCAGGTGACCTCTGGACCACTAGTGAACTTTTCAAAGTTTCCTGCAGCAAAGCCTGACTGTCCCTGCATTCCACCACGCTCAATCTCTTTTATTTTGATTTATGGACATTCACAGCCTCTGCCTTGTATTTCCAGCCCCAAGTATTGTCTTTAACAGTCTTTTACCAACACTTTATTCTCTTTTTGCTCGATGATGTGCACCAGTAATGCAAAACAGGACCTGCTGTTCACTCAGCAAAGTAAAATACTACATTTATGTAAGAGCACACTGGTATGAAAAAGTTTTCAAAGGAGGAAGAAGAGCAGGTGTACAACCCAATCTCAGCCATATAACAGTAGGTTTTATCCAGGTTCAAAGACAGCATTTATTTAGCTTTGTGTCTTCTGTTCAAAAATATGATAATGTGTTTTTATTTGGCTGTTGTCAATGAAGTCTATAAACAAATGTATTTATTTTTAGCAGTGCTTGAGCTGCTAGCAAAATTTAAATAATGCCCAATGAGTAGTACTAGCACAAGCAAATAAAACAATGATAATATTTGTCTGACACTCAGTACATTAATTGCTTAGCCAGGCTTTGCCTTCTAGGGGGTCAACACTCAAAAGGTGTAAGAAATTTAATATCATCAACTTTGTAAATTGACACAAGTTTATATGCAATAGGGGTAGACCCAGGGAAGGGCATCTTTTCAGATGCTCATCCATCAACAGCCCATTTTTAAAGCACTCTGGCATTACAAAAGCAATAACATTCCACTCCTGGAAATAGCTAAGCTCAAAGATCAAACACTGATGATACTCCAGTGGCTTCTTTACATACATATTGAAATTTAAGATTCCTTTTCTTTCACAATAAATCGAATCAGCTCAATTTGAATAGTCACTTCAGTTTATGAAATTATTTTGATGGATTACTGCTACCTGGCACAATGAGTTCCCAAACCAATCTCGCCTCATAAATGGAAGCTCTTCTGGATGGTGATGCCAGAGCCCCAGCCCAGCATCTATTTGTGGTTACTGCAGGTGTGATATTCCATCACTGCTGAACAGAGGCCAAGGACAGCAGAGATGCAATAAGGGAGGCGCATTTTGCTTGAAAACACATCTGTACATCTGCAAGCTGGACAAAGTTTGTGCTCCACAAATGGGTGTTTAGGGAGACCTTTAAAATTCCAGGTCAACTCAAGTGTCACACAACTCCAATATTTTTAATACAATTCCTCCTTTAGATAATCACCATCTTTTCAGGTTTTAGCACAGATTAGGCATCTGTGCATTTGTATGGCAGCAAAATTGTCTGCAGAAGCAGAGAAGTGAGGAGATGGCAGGAGATAGAACATTTGCGGGCATTGCAAGTCAGTGCTGCTCATTATATAGATATCCAAGATAGGCCGCTATCAAGAGGTGTAATTCCTACACAACTACAGTTGTGTTTATTAAGTTTAATCTAATTAGTGTAATACTACAGCAGCAAGGACATGGTATTTCCAATGGTAACATCAGGACCAAATGTACCAGCTCTACTAAAAACACTTGGTCTTTCCTTACGCAACTGAAGCCTGTTCTGCTGCATCTTCATTGCTACAGTTATTTGAGCTATAATGAGAAGGAAGTTAGGAAGTATGCCCAGTAGCTGTGAATTACTTCTCACCTTCAGGTTAAAAAAAAAAATTCACAAATATTCAAGTACAATTAACAGCATAATAAATTCCATAATACAGGATTTAGAGGACATGTTACTTTTGTACAGAACAGTGCACATTGTACAGATTTACACCTCATTAGGACCATCTTTCATCTTTTTAACACTGTTTACATCTAGTGAGAAGGCTGAAGATGAAGATAAGGAAGCATTATTGCTAACCCCTCATACAGAAGCAGCAGTTTGTTGAATTTGATACACTTGGCTGCGTGTGCTGCACAGTTTTCTGTGAACGTGACTTGCACTGCAGAGGTAGTTTACCCTTCCTGCAAACATCGCTTCAGCATTTGTCACAGCATAGTCCCTGGGAAGGCAAAAGGGACAGATATACCTTCATGGCAATGTTTACTCTGCAGTTCCTCTGTAGAAGGAGCTGGGCTGCAGTTGGGAGCTGGCAGTCCAGTCATCCCGCCGGAGGGAAAACAAGCAATCCATACAATTTGTCACTGGGCTATTTTTGTTTCAGCTATTTGCACCAAACTTCACAAGGCTGAATGTTCTAGGCATTGTGCTCATTTGACTATTAAGTTACATTGATTGCCCATCCCCCTGTCAGCTACGTCGTACTTTTATCCAGCCTACAATTTTGATTTCAATATCCTCAGGGTGAACCGCACAGTTAATATAATAATGCTCTTGTAAATTTAGCGTTAAGCTTGTTCAAAGACAATATTAAAGAAACAAAACTACAGATCAAAGAAGTTTTGGTGATGACAGTATGGAATAGGATGAATTCTCCAAGAAAGCTTTGACTAAATGAGTAGTTATTATGAAAGGAACGGAATGCGTTCAATTGCTCTGAACATTGTTAACACATTAAGGTCTAGGAGTCCCTCCCTTAAGCAAATTTCATTATGAAAGGCTGGCTATGACAGCAACTTTCTTATTAAATTATGTGCACCAGACCAATAGAAAGTTTAGCTCAGCCATTGCTAGAAATAATAACTTTTCTCCCTGTTTTTGATACTACATAAGTTTTCAGAATACAAAATCAGCACAGGTCCTAAAAACACTGTTAACCACATCATTAAAGACACCTCTGGAAGAAGTCTAATCAACCCTAAAATTCTAAGCGAAATTAGATTTTAAGTGAACTTTAAGGAAAATTAAATCTTTAGCAGTAATACTAAAGTAGCTCTGAAGTTTAATTCCTATAAAAGTCTTATTTTAGTACCTCAAAATGCATGCACCTATCAATCCTGACTAAGTCATTTTCCTTCTCTCAACTGCAACACAACATGTATTTAACTCTTTCATGTTGATGTTAAGAGAACATGGTAAATTTAGGTGTTTTTCCAGAATGAGGAAAATCTTTCTACTCAGATTACTGACCTAGTTTACTCCAGCAAGCTCAAAAGCTTTAGACAGCAAATGAGTTTCCTGTCATTACTTGGTATTTCACCATACCTAGAAGGCCCAGGAAAGAGCTGAGGGGTGTGTATGTCATAAACTTCAGGCATTCGGACTTTGAATATGATTAATTTTATTTAGAAGATGTAAATAAGGTTTGACAAAATTTAAGTAGATGATAGATACTAATTTTGATCCAAATTGTTTTTCCCACTGACAGGCATTGCTTATATTTATCTATCTTTGATAGCTCAGCTAATTTGTTTTTTCTGACCACACATCAGCTCTAGGCAGTCTGTCCCCTTACAGAGAGCGCTGCAGATTTAAGTCATGTCTAGGGATGAGAGAAATTTTGATGCATTCACTTATTTTCACTCCTTTCAACAGGACAGATGTATCAGCAGCACAAAGAGCAAGAATGTTGCCATTAAAACCCCAGCAAGTAATTCATCCAGTTAAAACAAGCTAATACCACGGATTTTTTGAGGTGGTACCACACACTACTTGTTGTATCACACACTAAGGATTGTTTTCTGTGATATTATGCATGGAAATTTCCATCTGGAAGTGTTGAACTTGTTCACCTTATCTCAGTAATTAGCGGAAGGCTAAAAGGCAATTACTGGATATAATTAGTCTCAGTTCCAGGTTCTCAGAGAACACTCAATTTACAGAGACATTTTAAACTGAAATATATCACTACAGATAACTTCCGCTTCTCAAATTACACGCGGTTTTAGATAATGCAGACCAAGATGCAAAGAGTCTTCTTCAGTAAGAATTTCATGCTTGAAGAAGTAATATGATATAAAAATGCCAATAGTCTATAGACAGAGGTGGAAGATTTGTCTCCACTTTTTAACAATCACTTGAAAAGCAATAGCCTGAAAGCATTCAGTATTTTCAAGAAAGGCATGATTAAGAGGATGAGTGCCCTAGTAGAGCTTAGGAGTCAGACTAGTTGTTGGCACCAGCAAGTAAGCAACTACTTTTGCTTGCAGTTTAATTGGAATAACAATACAGGCAATTTATCTTGATCTGTCCTAACTATATTTAGAAAAATTAAGCAAATATATGGGAAATATGGTCAAGTGAGATGTTCAAGCCAGCCAACATAAAGAAAAGTAGGTACAGGCAAAGTTGAAGCCAATTGCATTTTCCTACATGGCAGATCTTTGCTTCTTAACGTATTCATTTATCTTACAGAAGGAGATACCTATAGAAAAAAACTACCTACCTAATGCTGTTCACACAGAAGCCTTCCCCTTTGGGAAATGGAATATCAGTACAGAAGACAACATCAGATCATGTAAGCATGCTCACAACCAAACATTCTAAAACAATGTTGGGTTTATATTTTACTGAATGTAACTATTAACTGGGAAAATTACACAAATGTTACTACTAACTGCTTGTGAAAATTACAGAAACACCCAAGCACTATAATACTTTGATCCTGTTTCTCAAATGATGACAGCAACTTGAAAAGCCATAGAAAATAAAACAAACAAACAAGCAAGTCACTTGCCTTGTCTTGTTCTCTCTCAGCTATGGAAGGCTACAGGAGCAGTAGCTCTGGCACTAAACACAAGCAGGGCCAATAACCACAATTGAAAGCATATATGAAGTGGTCAATCACACATCTGAGATGAACCATCTGAGGGAGCCTCATTCTTTTCCCTACTGCTGCTTTTACTTAAGCAAATACTAAGGTAAGATCTCATTAAAGAAAAAAAGTTCTGGTCTACACTATTCTCCATGTAAGGTTTACCAGCCTGGCATACGCAGCTACCCAGTTCAGTCAGTGGGACCAGTAGCAGAAGACATTATCAAGGAATTATTAGAACTGTTTTTTTTTTAAATGGACTGGTAGTGCCTCAACAAAAGCAGTCACTGAGACTGGGTTATGTTTCCTAAAGCTACTTCATATTTTTATGAAGAGATGAGAACATTTAAATAGATGCTTATTAAAAGACACTGTCCAATTTTAAAATCTCGTGCTTTTGATATGTATATTCTATTCTTCTCCCTCCCCTTTACAAAGACTTACCATATAGAACTTAGAAAACAATTCCAAACCATTCCAACTCAAATTCAGTTCTGAGAATCTACAGCATGATTTTTTTCACCTGTTCCACACTTGCTACAAGTATTTACAGCAAACAGAAAGGAAAGGATGGCGTAGATTCTTGGAGGCAGATTAAAAACCACGGTGTATACTTTTCGTCACCTCCACCAAATGTGAGTCGAAATAGTTTGAGTGCTTATTTTCTGTGCTCTTTCTGGAAGATAGTCTTGTGCTGCACACCTACAGTATTAAGTTGAATTGTTTCATTCCTGAAATTTAAACTTTGTGCTTATAAAAGACTAGAAGCACTTTTGTTTGTTCCTAGTAGGTTAATTCAGAGCTGCATGCAATGGCTAAGGATATATGAAGGGATGACTGCCATGGTATGGCTTTCCAATCTTACGAATAAGATCATAGGCAAATGACTCAGCGCAGTTAACCCATACCACAGTGACAAGGCGTAATTCCATTAGTCATCCATGTTACAGTTAGCACAGGTCATTACATTGATGTTTGCCAATCATTTCTGTTTTCAATTAAGGGTGCATAAATGAATCTCAACACATACCAATGTCTTGTTAAATTCAACCATTTGTAATATCACTTAACTACTGCTTTCTGTTTAGAGTAAAAGCAAGAGGATTGCATACATCATGATTTGTTATGTAGTCATAATACTAGAATTCATTTTAAAAGAGACAAACTGCATTATTTTAAGGGTTGATCTTGAATTCACAGTATTTAAAGGTTTGTCTCTGCATTCATGCAAGCAGTAATATGAATAGTGGGTTATGTTGCTCTTACACACATTCTTGTATTTATATTCTATTTGCTGTTCAGCTGCCATATTAATAAAAAACCAACTATAGACTGCTCAGACAACAAGAAAGCCACCTGGAGAATGTCCTAGAGCATAGGAGCCTGCAGATCTCGCCAAGACTCCAAGTCCAAAACTAGGCCAGGGCTGCAGGGAGCGCACATGGAAGCAGTTCACAGAATCACCAAATCACTCTGGTTGGAAAAGACCTTTATGATCGAGTCCAACCACTAACCTAACTACTGCATCCACCACTGAACCCTGCCCCTTGGCCCCACATCTTCATGTCCTTTAAACATCACCAGGGATAGTGATTGAACCACCTCCCTAGAGAGCCTGGTCTAGTGCTTGTCAACCCTTACACCATGTGTCTGAGGGCATTGTCCAAATGCTCCTTGAATACTGTCAGGTTTGGTGCCATTACCACTTCCCTGGGAAGCTTGTTCCAGTGCTCCACCACCCTCTGGGTGAAGAACCTCCTCCTAATGTCCAACCTAAACCTCCCCTGGCATATCTTCCTACCATTCCTTTGGGTCCTATCATTGGTCAGAGAGAAGAGACCAGTGCCTACTCCTCCCCCTTCCCTAGTGAGGCAGCGGTAAGCTGTGATGTTTAGGAGGATACTGTGAGAGACAGTATCAAAGGCCTTACTGAAATCCAGAAACGTTACAACAACTGGCTTCCCTTGGTCAACTAGATGGAGTGACCGTGTCATAGAAAGAAATCAAGTTTGTTAAGCAGGACCTTCCCCTAATGAACCCATGATGGCTGGGACCAATGACTGTGTTCTCTTTTAGGTGGTTTTCAATAGCTCCCAGAATAATCTCCATACTCTTACCAGGCACTGAGGTGAGACTAACAGGCCTGTAGTTACTGCGGTCATCCCTGTTGCCCTTCTTGAAGACTGAGACAATTTCTAACTTCCAGTCAACTGGTACCTCTCCAGATTCCCAAGGGCTTTGAAAAAATCATTGAGAGAGGTCTCACTATGACCTCTGCCAGCTCTATTGATTTATAGGGATCCAGCTGGAGCAGCAAATCCCACACAAGTTCAGGGTTGATTGGGAGATTATCATTTGCACAGTCATGGTTCTCTATCTCTGGGTGTGCCCAAGCCCATCATCAGTGTTGAAGACAGAGGCAAAGAAGGCATTAAAGATCTCTGCTTTGTCTATATCCCTGTTTGAGGTGTCCATGATCATCAAGTAACGGGCCAGTGTTATTTCTGGCCTGCCTTTTGCTGTTAACAGATTTTAAAAAGTCCTTTTTATTATCCTTCCCAGTGCAGGCCAGCTTCAACTCTAGTTGAGCTTCAGCCACACGAACTTCCACCCTACAGTGGCAAACAGCATCCCTATAGTCCTCCCATGTCATCTGTCCTTCCTTTCTACTGGCTGTACACCTTTCTTTTTTATGCCTTAGTTCAAGTAGGAGATCCCTGCTCAGCCAGGGTGGTCATCTACCTTGCCTGCTTGACTTCTGGCATTTTGGCATTGCCTGGTCCTGTGCTCTTAGGAGGTGGTGCTTAAAAAGTGACCAGCACTGATGGACCCCAGCACCCTCAAAAGCTTTTTTCCCAGGAGACCTTACTAAGCAGTTCCCTAAGCAACCTGAAGGCTGCTTTCCTCATATGCAGAGCTGAGGTCTTACTGTTGGTTTTCCTTCTATTACTGTAGATGTTAAACTTGACTGCTTCATGGTCACTGTGGCCAAGGCAGCCTCCAATTGCCACCTCACCCATGAGACCCTCCCTGTTTACAAGCAACAAATCAAGGAAGGCACTTTTCCTGATTGGTTCTCTCAGCACCTGTACCATAAACTTGTTGTCCAGATAGTTTAGGAATCTTCTGGACCTGTTTGTAGCATCTGAGTGGTACTCCCAGTGGATATCCGGCAAATTGAAGTCCTCCACGAGGACAAGGGCAGATGACTTGGAGGCATCCCATAGTTCCTTAAAGAATGACTCATCAGTTTCATCATCTTGATTGGGTGGCCTATAGCAAACTCCCATAATGACATCTGTTTTAATTGTTTGTCCCTTAATCCTTACTCAGAGGCTTCCAACTATGCCTCAACTATATATGCTCTCAACTATCTCAACTATATATGGTTAAGTCATACTTCTGCCTCTCTGATCTCCAACTTCTACGTAATAAGCCATAAATTCTATTTTTATTCTAAAAATATCTGACTCAGCTGGAATATATTTTCTCTGTGAAAATTAATGCAAGGTGACTGTTGTCAAGACAGAGCCTGGATCTGGACCCTGACACAGGATCCCATCAGCCTGCACAGACAACACAAAGGTTCAGTCACGCTTTTTCATCCATGATACTTCCAAGAGATATGAGAAACAAGATTGCTGTTGAAGATGTTTTCAGAGATAACTCAGTCAATAGTGCTTTTAACAGGTCTGTCTGCAAAAGTGAAAAGCTTGAGGATAATGTTACTACTTGGAGAATAATTCAGATTATGGCATTAGGTAAAAGACAATATTAGTAAAGATACTTGCATTAAAATTCATCACTTAGTAAGGGAAATACTTTTAATATCCAATTCCTAACTTTCTGCTTCTGAATTTTCCACCCAATTGCTACTGTGGCATATTCTAATGAACAGTTTCTGTAAACATGGTATATTCATAATGCTCAGAATAAGAACAAAAACCATTGCTTCATTCAGTGAAAACAAACCTCAAACGTGGCCATTCCAGCCGTTGCTGAAGTCCACAAGTCATACAAGGTCCCATCCACATGCCTCTAGAAAGCAAACTTCTAGTTCCACTTAGCTGACCCTTAATTCTTGCTTTGAGAACTAAATGAAAGTGCTTTGGAGTTACAGAATATGCCTTTTGAGGTCAGTGCATTCAAGATTTTATACAGGAATAAAGTGAACTTGATCAACTGTTCTGTTAGTGAATAAGGGGTGGTTTTTTTGGAGAGGAAGTTAAAATCCCAAAGCTATTCTTCCTCTCATACATCTTTTGATTTGGCCAGCAAGTCTTTATTCCAAGCATTATGTGTTCTGGATGGCTCAACAACTACCAGAAAAAGGTATTTTCTAATGAGTGTTCAAAGTTTCAAAACATCAACTTTGCAATACCATTACCACAAGTGCAAATGTATAAACTCAGAAGGTGCCAGAACAAGCTCAGTCCTAAAATAGCTTCTCAGTACCAAGACATCCCAGCTCTAAAGCAAGCTACGGGAGTGTTTTGGTTTTTAAATAAATAAATTAGAAAGTGAATATAGTCACAATGGAAAAATCATAATTTATAGCTCTGCAAAAAACACTGAAGTTCTGCCTGGACACTTTTCTACCCAAACAAGTTCTCAGTAGTTTGGGATGAAATTTTGTATACCTCATTCTAATTTTACATCTGTGGCAGACTGATTTTTATTTTATCATTTGTGACAGGTTAATCTACAGATGTATTTGCAATATTACATAAATACCAATAACAGTTACAAACCAATTAAAATTAAGCCAAGTGTTTAAGTGCACAATTATGGGTAGCACTTTCGTATTACCTCATTATGGAAGCACTCTCAACAACCACAAACTCTAGCACACATCTGCTCAGAAATACATTTACGTGCTCTCAGAATTATACTGCATGAAAGCAGCACTGATTGCTGGGAGGACAAGAACAGTGCCTTTAAAATGTGGAAAGAGAAGGTTATCCACCTACTTGCCTTTTTCAAAAGGGAACTAATATTCTTCAGTTCTTCAGGTTCACATTTAATTCAGCTAGTCATGCACCAGTCATGATTTCCCCAGGGTTTGTATATTGGAATTGGCATAATAAAAATCTGAACAAATCCAGAAGTTGATTGGGACAAAGTCTTTTTCCCACAAAAAAAAACCTATTAGTTTTTAAAACGGTTCCATGAAGCAGGTGTTTGTTATGTGTTTCTATATCACAGCACTGCTGTGACTGCCCCATGGACAGGGAGAGGTAACTAAAAAAAAAAAAAATCAAAGTATTAGTCTTTTCACCTGTAAAGTGTTATTAACAATGGCCAGACAGTGTGTGAAGTGTAAGAGCATTCTTAACCTACACATACACACAGTGAAGCCACAGTAGGTTAGTTCCTAGAATCATTGCTTCTTTTTAGTACTTGAATTTTTGGCACACAGAAATCTTACTACAAATGTTTCTCCCTACATAAGCTACTTCATTAAATAATACAAACTACTCACCGATCCAGAAACTAAGCAGTCACTTCCATGTTTGGCTCCACTATATTTACTGTGCTTTTTCATTTTTGTGTAGAGGCTACTTATATGCAGACATCAGAATAAATCTGCTTTTGAACTTTTCATGCTATAGTGATAATTTTACATGAGGTACTTAAGTTACGCTGAAGCACCACTTTTCATTCACCAATGCAAAAACCTCACTCTCATGCAATGTATTATAGCTTCCAAAATAGCTGAACTAGGTGTATAAGAGCACTGTGGGTCAAAGGACAGCAAAAATATTTTCATTCTCATTATCCTGTAGGTTACAGAAATGACATCCTCAAGCACTACAGCAAATATTATTTTGTAAACTCATTTCTACGCCTTTCTCCCTGGGTTTAGTTTTTCCACTTACAGGAACTGCAGATACATGATCTACTGTGCAATTCTGAAGCATATTTGGAAGCCAGCCAGTTAAATCTCATTCTTTAAATGCTCATTTGAGACTAATCTTTGCACTGTTGACAAACTAGCGCAACTACTTCATCTTATGTATTTTTGCTCCCCCACCTGTTCCAATGGCAGTGGACCAGGGCAGGGAACCAGAGAAAAATTCTACAAACTGTTTACTAGAAATCTGACACAAAAGGCTTAAGAAATGCTGCAAAAGATTTTCTGCTCAACATATGCCCCAAGACAATTGCCTAAACGACAACACGGCAAGTGTCACATCTATAAATGCTTACAAAAGTTTTATGTGTATTCTGTGAACAACTATGTTTCGAAAACAGTTAACAGAAAAAAGGTACATCTGATGCCACTCAGGTATGTTGGACACCCTCACAGGACATGTATGCTTCAGATGGGCCCTATGAGATGCTACATCCTGCTCATCTATATTTGAATATATAAGCATTAGCTTCCTCAAGGAAGAGTGGACATATCAGCTCATATCCTTATTTTTGACAGTATCAGAGAAGTTTCCTAATATTCTTTATCAAAACTATACTGAATCAGTACTTGTATTTGACTGTCATTCTTGTCTAGGAGCAAAAACCAGACTAAAAATAAGCATTCAAACTCAAATTTTCAAGTTCAGGAAAGGTCAGTGCCTGGGTTTTTTCCAAGTCCATCTCTAGCTCAAATCTTAGTTAAAAGGATTTGGAATAACCCTTGTAAACATGTCCCTTAAGTCACTCTGGGATGGCTTTCACTGAAGCACCACTCCACTTTCCTGCAGTGCTGCCAAAGATTGATATTGTTTCAGAAATACTGTTAAATGTGGTTTCAGAAGTGTAACTAAGTCTGATGTAACGTATTCAAAACAACCTAATTTATAACAGGGTCAGCCACTGCCTGGGGCTCAGCACCTCTGACAAAGATGACTCAGAAAAGCACCAAGCCCAGAAAACTTCTTTACTGGCCTAGAATACGTTGCTATAATGAAGCAGCACCAGGTTCAAAATAACAAAGGTCTCGGGCTCTGTTACCACCAGCACTGTGGAAGCTGAGATAGGCATCAGAGTTGTTGGGAATTCAAAGGTCTTTGCTCCACACAGCACCTCTCTAGTAGGCTCTCCTACTACATCTTGTTGTATGCTCCCAAGTATGCCAAGCACTCACCAGGCACCATTCCAGCAAGGGCAGTGTGCTGCAGGGACTACCTTCCTACGGGTGACACCATCAGCTACCAACTGATCACTTCCGACCACCACCTTCATCCTTGGGTTACCTTCAAACCACTGAACTAGAAATTATCCATTGTCAGTCCCCGAGTCACACAGGAGTCCTTTTTCTTGAGTGCAGACATGAGCTTTCATTTTTTTAAGTTCACCAGCATATACCATGGGGAGTTTATATAAAGGTTTTATAGTTCAGCCTGCTAGTCTCAACGCATTGGGACAAGAAGCACACTCTGTTCAACAACTTATTTCCTAAGCAAGTGCCAAGAGCAGCAAATGAATACAGATAAAGGTAAATAAGCAGCAGGAACAGTAAAATAAAGTGAAGGAACTCTAAATCCTGAGTTATTCTACAGCTCTTATTATTTAAATACACTTATTTTTTAATATTTGATTTTAAAAGAGAGTTGAAACAAAGGACAAAATTGATCTTGATAACAGATGTGAATATACAGAAACACCATTAAAGACTCACTACACTACACTGAGGACAAGTTAAGGAAAACATTCAGATCCCATTTCTCAGAAGTCTGACATTTTACTTTGCACCTAAGCCCCCAGAATGCACAGGCTACCTGGACAGCCAAGAGGAAGGTTGCTAATAATATAATTACCAAAACAGTGAACTATGAACAGAGGAAGCAAGCATAAGATTTAATTTCTTAGTTTCTTCACATTCAAAAAATTTCAACAAATATTAATCTCTCATTAAAAGCCATTAATACACTAGTGCTAACTGCAAAACAGCATCTTAAACTATATAAAACTTCTTCAGATCACTGGATTTTCAGATTCCACCCCTAAAACTTGTTTTCTAAATAATCTTTAGTATGGCTCATTGGTAAATATAAGTAGAAACTTCCCTGAATGTTCAGATTACCCCAAATTTAAACTGTTTGCTTTGAGAATATTTTTGTAACCTTACAAATATGTAAGGTTCACCTTCATGTGCAAACTGGCCTTTGAACATCTGTGATGCTCAGCCCCAGGAGCCACAGGTCCCACCAAGCCCAGCCAAAGTGGGTTACCAGCCACTGGGTCTGGGCTTGGCAGCCAACTCTGTGGGGAACTGGCCTCCTCTGCCACTGCTGCTGCCTTGAACAGTTAATGCCTAAAGAATGCACAAATAGAGCTAATCATGAAAAGCAACACATGGAGAGACTCCAAATTGGTGTGTCTAATTAGCAGAAACTCAGTTAAAGAATTGTCCTAACAGAAGAGCCAATCCAGGCAGTCAAAATCCTTACCTATTGAGCTATAAGTTATCTCTACAAAATTATCTGAGAAATACTGTGTTTGCACCAGCCAGGGGCTGGCACCGCTGACATGAAGAACAGACCTAAGGCAGATGCATCAGGACATGAAAGACAGTGCTGGGAGAATCCTGCAGCTGACCACAAACAATGTCATGGCACGATATTGGAACTGAAGAGGAAGAAAAGCTTCTAGCAGTACAGCAAGCTCATAGCACTGCTCAGCACTTACAGGTTTCCTGAAAGAGCCAGAAGTTTTCATGTGATCAGTTTTGCACTCGAATTAGCACTATGTTTAAAGCAAGCTTTGCTGGACTCCAACAGAAGCCCGGAGTTCTCAGACTGGCTGCTTAGGCTGCCCAGCTACTGGGTTTGTGTCCTACTGCCACAGCTTTGCTTTATGGCTAAGAAAGTACACTGCCTGCCAGGAACAGGATTTAATAAAAGCTGTTAGAAGTATTTCAGAGAATTCAGAAGAACTTTTAACAGTGAGTTTTGTGATCAGTCAGAAACTATCCCTGAATTTACTATTTTCTAAAGCAATCCATTGTTTTCTCCCATTGTCTACTACTTTAAATGGAAATCAAGACGAACTCTTCCATTTCTTTCCCTTAGCAACTCCTTAAAATACTTTTTAATTTGCAGACTCCCAAGAGCCTTCTGAGAGCTGTCACCTGAGAGGTACGCACATAACATTTGCTGTATTTTGTGCCAATGTTCAACAGATAGCACTGGTCCCTGCATTTCCACAAGGAAAACCAACCCTTAGGAGATCAATTCTGTCAGAAATACTGAGTATATATAAGTTTATTGGATTTTTTTTCACAGAGCACTTAAGAGTTAGGCGATAGTTCTCCATAATCAGAAGCCATACAGTGCAGGTGTATATTGTACATTCAGAAGGCAGCTGCTTTAAGATAATTAGCTTGCAGAAAGTTAGGTATGTATAGAATATTACCTTATCTAGAATAAATTTTTATGTAGCAAATCTTCAGGCAATTTGAACTGCAAGATAAACTTTGCTTCGGTTAACTTTTCCTGAATAATTCCCAGTATACTAGAAAAAAGTATTTCCAACATACTGCAAATTTTTAATATACATCCAAATCTGTATCTTTTAACAACCACGCTAGGATATAGAAACTTAGATGTTGTCTGTAACAGGAGAGCTTTTGTATATGGTGGTCTAACAGTTTCATGCATCACTTACACAGCTAATGTTCTCAGCACCAAGATACTCTACAGTCTCTAATATTTGGAAAGTGTCCGCTACAACTAGAGCAACAATTGTTACGGCCACTGAGGTGCAAAAGGCAGAGCTTATTGTATTTTTCAGGAGTACCCATATCCAATTCATGCGTAATGCCTCATCTTCTGTTATCTACTGATGTCAAATAAGGATGAGTTCTAACATCAGAAAAATTGAGTCACATAGTTTACTAAACTGTTGCTGCAATAGTTAATACCTGAAATACATAGAACATACCCTACCAGGTTGGGTCTAATTAATGGAAGAGATAGAATGGAAGTAGATCAAAATAAGAAACTGATGAGGAAAGGAGTCTTACAGACCCTTCTGTATGTCCAGCACAGGAGCAAGTGTATTGGAAAAATCTGCAATGATTGTAATCAGCAAGTGTTTTGCAGGGCCCTCTCACTGGCCTATTTTCTATTCATGGTGAAGGAAGAAGACTGTATCTATAGAAATTGGGAAGTACCAGAGACTTCTGGTTGCCAAAAAGAAACAGCCTTACATAACACATTCACTGCATTGCATCAATTAACTCACACTTTGATTACACAGGATTAAAAAAGAACATTAATACTCAACAATTCTGCAGACATGCCAGTTAAAGTAACTCTGGTTTTTTTGGGTGCCAATTAATGAGAACACTGAAGTCTCGAGAGGATGAAGCTTTTAAAGGTTAGCAAAATTAATGCATCAGCTGAGTAATGTATAGTGTACACACTTCATATTGACTGAGCTAGCTGCCAATTTGAATACTATAAAACTGGTACAGGCAAAACAATTCAAATGGGTCACATACTGGAGAGATGAGATTTACTATTTGCATTTAGAATATTATATGACTCTTTCGGACAATTTTGTTCAGGACTGGAGTAAGAGGTAGGAAATATATATACATACATACATACACACTTCCAAAATCAGGGGTGCTAATTTTATACTTTGAATAGGTTAAAAAAACACTATGCACTATTGAGAGCGGTCTCCAAGAAGAGAGTAACACTGTTCCAAGTCTTAAACACTGCAATTCAAGACCTGTTTAAACTTTGTCTAAACCTAATACTTCTTCAGCAATTTCCACAGTATGACAAAAGCATCTTGTTTGCAGCAGCTCTCCTTGGAAAACTATGACCTCCTCTCCTTAGATGAATCTTCAATTTCTTCAGTCTTTTCTAGTGGCTCATTTTTCCCCTTCATATATTAAGTCTATTTCTCTGTAGCTTAAAAAATTGCAACACTCATCACTAAACCACCAGCCTTCTTCTACATACAGGTTTGTGGTCGGAAAAAGCACTCTCTCTCCACAGAGGGTATTAAGTTTTTTTGAACTTCTTTCTAAAGACGCAAATTGAGTATTAAAAGGCAATGAAATAATGCTCAGCAGCACAAACCTCATAGGTTGTTTCTGACTTACAGACAGTCAATTTTATAACACTCAACATTATGTAAGGGGGAACACTTCTGACTGGAAGGCGGACTGCTCCAGTTGCTAAATCCTAAAACATGCTATTTCTCAAAATAAAACAAAAACAACAAGCCCAATACAAAATAAAAATACCAAAACAACAACAAAAACCAAGCAGTACAGGAAGCTTCAGATGCCAAACAAGAGATCTTAAAAAAAAAGGCTACTCCTCCCACAGGAAAGGGAACACTCCCTGCCTTTAACTTAACAGCTGCTGCCCAAAACCTTAGAGCATTTAAGAATTCCTTTTTGTGCTTTGACTTTCAGCTGACAAACAGAAAACACACTGAGTACTACAGTGTGTTTTGTTTTTCCACATTAAGAACTTTAAGGAAGTCAGTTGAACCCACTAATATGCAAGCCTGACGTGAACATTCCACATGACCAAGCTTCCTAAAGCAGCCAGCCACAGTCCTTGCCAGAAAGCAAGTTACTAAAACTCCCCTGCTGAAAGAGAAGTTAAGAACACTACAGAAATTACCCATAATGCACTTTTAGCTTTTCTTTCTTTGTGCTCCTACCATTGCTTCCCCCCAAAAGTGCAGCCAGTAGCCCCTGACAGCTTTCCCCCTCAGATTCCTTCTCACTCAAGCAGCCATAAACATTTTTGTCCCAGCAGCAACTGGATTAACTTAGGACAGCCGCTCTGATGGGGCAACTATCTTCTGTGATAAGTCTTTGCTTATCAATAATGCAAAGCTGGCAAAACATGTTGCAAGGCCAGTTGCTTAGCCAAAGTATCACTTCCACCACCAGCAGCATGTCCTTACCTTGGTGTCTCACCTACAGCATTACATGCTTTAGAAGCCATGGAGATGAGCACACCGTGTACGCTTGTCTTTTGTTTTGGGGGGGATTTAATTCAGTGAAACACGTTCAGGTATGCTTCCTTAACTACAGGCATATTAAGCAGAGAACCTATGTCAAAGCAGTGTGTTGATGGAGAAAGATAACCATTATAACCAAACCCATTTCTGTTAGAGTAATGGTGAGCACTGGATCCAGCATTTCTTTAGCTGGTTGCTAGTAGCAAGTTCCAGATTGTATATTTTCTGTATAGTAGTTGACGGTTGAGTTGAAAATGCATGGTTCAGTTGACTACTACCATTTTAAATGCAGAATGGTAGGGGTTGGAAGGGACCTCTGGAGACCACCTCATCCAACTCCTCTGCTAACGCAGGGTCAGCCAGAGGAGGTTGCCTAGGATTGTGTCCAGGCAGATTTGGAATCTCTCTAGAGGAGACTTCACAACCTCTCTGGGCAGTCTGGGCAAGGATTGGGCACCCTCACAGCAAAGATTTGCCTCATGATCAGCCAAGGTCACAGAAGAAGACGAAAGCAATAAGCAATTATCTCTGGATATTCTGAAGCCACATTAAGTACCACTGCTACAGACCATATTGCATATCAGAGCTATTACAGAAGGCCCATGCTTCTGCTGAACACAGGGATGTTAAATGCAGTCAAGATCTCCTAGAACCACAGACGATTTTCTGTTGACTATTTGTATAAATACTTGTCATGCTTCATTTCAAGTAAGAGAAGGATTCTTACCAAAGCGTACTACAGCTCAGCTCATTAGTTTCAGTTTTACTACTGTGGTAAAGAAGAGAGGTGAAGTTGAAGACCTGCAGTTGGATACAAGTGGTCTTCCCTACAAAAAGGGATTCTGAACAGCAGAAACTGCCTCCCTCACACACTCACATGGCTTTTACTGAGACCCTTGTTTGGGTCCATAGGATGAAGAACAGTACACAAAAGTTTAACAACTTAAGTGACAGCACCGCCAGAACTTCATCAGTTTATGTCAAGTAAACAAATATTTCTCTATTTCATAATAAACTTTCACTTAAGTGAAAGAATTGAAGTATGATTTCGCAAACTTGCAGAGAAGGAAACAAACCCAAAACTCACCGCCCGCAGTAATTCCGTCTTAATCACTGATTTGATATTTAAGCACAGGAAAGGACAGTATTATTCCCCTCTACAATCTTTCTTTTTTGAAGAAAGATTTGCCCCCTGGGCCACTGAGTGGAGCTGAGATTCAGCACTGTGCACATCAGATTCCTTCCGGCTCAAGGTCTTACTTGAGTGAAGCTGAAGACAGATGCTGAAGTTCCGCATTGAACCAGATCCTTCACATTCTTCTCCCAAAGGAAATTCACCTACTGGAAAAGACTACAGAAATTCTGAACAATCTATTGCAGTAGGATTTATTACAGGTCTTAACATTTCCCAAGATGAGTCACAGACTGAAACATAATAGTCAAATTTTCTATTTGCATTATGTATGGTATACACCAAGGAAAATTACCTTATTTTTGGACATTCATGACAGGTTTCACAGAAAACACCATTGCATTGGTGTTTTTCAATCTAGCTAGTCTTCATGATGGGCTAGTGGGATATGATAACAAAATGATGTTGGGGCCTATAAGAAAGCAGGGGAGGGACTTGTTACAAGGGCTTGTTGTGATAGGACAAGGGGTAGTGGCTTCAAACTGGAAAAGGGCAGATTTAGATTAGAAATTAGAAAGAAGTTCTTCACTATGAGGGTGGTGAGTCACTGGAGCAGGTTGTCCACAGAGCTTCTAGATGCCCCAACAGTGGATGTGTTCAAGACCAGGTTGGACAGGGCTTTGAGCAATCTAGTTTCATGGGATGTGTCCCTGCCCATCACCAGGGAGCTGGAACTAGACGATCTTCAAGGTCACTTCTAACCCAAACCATTCTATACAACACAACAATTACATTGCAGCTGCTTAGCAGCAGGCAGGTACACTCCTGAAGTCACTGACACAGAATAGATAAACTGAAGGGAGACAAGACTTTCAGACTAGTGACAAAGGCTCAGGGAAGGGTGAGGGCTACCTGCCGCATGCTGCTCAGCTCCTCCAGCACTGCAGCTTTGGTGGACAGCTTCTGAGTTCCTCACTCAAATACCAAACAGAAATAACAAGAAATTCTAGTAGGGTGCGGTGAACCCAGCAGTCTGACCTTACCCAGGGAATGTGCCTTTGTAGGCTTCAGTTCAGCAGAACAGTGTTTTGGATCACTTTGGGTAAGTTATTGCAATTGGTCTATCGAATTAATTCTAAGACACTAACCAATACTTCACAATTGTGATAAATGAATGACATACAACATATCCTTCCACAATAGTTTATGCTTAGTGATTTTATTTATATGACAAAAATAATTCCATTTAAAATAGAGCAGATAGCTCTTAGCAATCTTTCTTAGTTGTCCTTAAGTTTCTGAAGCTTTCCTATTCTTATTCTGTGCGCAGTAAAGGTTTGGGGTTTGGTTTTGTATTATTTTTTATTAAAAACATGTTTTAATATAAAATACATCAAAGATGCTTTCTTAGGTGGACAGAAGAGAAAGACAAGTCAACCCACAGAGTTAATCTTGATGTCTTACAAGTCGAACCAAGCCAGATGTTCCCTTTAATCTCACTCTCCAAAGCGATTATAACACATTTTATGCGTGAAGTTTTACATATGAATGAAGTGTTTCTCTCCAAAACAGTGCAAGAGAACCATGCACAACATATTCTGGGTAGCAAAAAATTAAAAAAGTTCTCTTTGAATGTCAAATATTCCAGGCCTGTTCCATTTTACAGACCTAGAAGGTGAAGCGGTAGGAACATGGCACCATCATGCCCTCATCTAGTTCCCCAGCCAAAACTAACTGATAGAATGTGAAGTTACAACAGCTTCCTTTACACCCACAAAAAAGGTCAGCTTCAATCAAGGTAAAGTCTTGGTTTGACTGGCAAAACACAGGAGAAAACCTTGCAGTTAGGTCACAAGAGCAACACTAACACTAGAACTACCTTCCAAGTAGGAAGCAAGGGTAGAGTTCAACATATGCTACAAAAGTATTTTTATTCCTTCATGATCTCTTTCATTAGGAATGATTGATATTAATGTTCTAAAGGTCTTATGAGCTCCAAGCACCCATCTGAGCCGGTGACAGGCCCCACATGCACAAACAGAAGAGCTTTTCCCTCTGCACAGTTTAGCACATGCATTTGGTACATTATAGTTAAATTGGCACAGACCTCTCAGGCCATTGTGGTTTTCATCTGAAGTCAATGGCATCAACTAACAGAAGCCAAAGATACCATTGTGGAAATATTGGTTTGTTTTCTGGGGTTGCTTTTTTCCCCCTCCAGTTCTGGTCATGTAGGTGATGGCAGACCAGAGGCAGTTCTAGAAAAGAGATACTGAGAAAATGCACATACCACCTTCTGTGGGATCTGAACAAAAGATACCTCTCAATTTTCTCAAGGTTGGGCTGTATCAGTCAAATGAAAGATGACTTAAACTGGTACAAATGCTAAGTTGTCCCTTTCAAATGAAGTTATTGGTAAGAACAGGTTAGCTTCTCACCTGACCTACAAACAGCCAGAGGTTGTTAGAACACTCAGCTAGACAATCAGATTTAGTTTAAGCTACAGAAATTCACTTCTCAGGTGGAAACTCCTAGATTTCCTTACTAGAATCATGTGATGCAACCTCCAAGCACATTTGATTTGTTGAAAGAATGCCAGATGCATTGGATAGCACTTAAGCTTATACTAAGAGTTCATTTAAGTTCTAGATTTAATGTATCTAGAACTAGAGAGCTACACTGAGGTGAACCTTCTTACTAACTTCATTTCCATTTTACATTCTATTTCTTTCCATTCTGCATTTCAAAAGTATGTTTCATGGAGCAAGTCTGTTACCAAATCTTTAGGGAAACTGTTCTGTTCACAGGAAAACTGATAGCTGAAAGGACCCTCCATTAACAGGGATAGTGTCTTGTTCCTGCTCAAAGGGCTAAATGCTTCTGTATCCATTTAGTATGCAATGAATTTAATCTCAGATTTGCCCACTCACACCCAAAACTTTCAAAAGGTAGCTTGTACATTAAAACATACAATCTGGCAATGCCTGTGTGCTATTACTCCACACAAACACAATTATTATATAATATTATATATTGTGTGTATATGCATATACACCCAGAGAGCAATTTCTCATATCCAGACACAAAAATCATGCCAAGAAGTCAAAAGGAAAACTTCCACCTGAAGTTGTAAGCAAAATGTTTCCACATCTGATTGCTTAAGCCTCTCATTTAATCACCCACCTACATTAACTGCGAAAAAGGCCTTAGAATAAAGTTCCTTTACTATGTGGCATACTAAGTAAACCAAATTCATCTGTTGAGGGGAAAAACAAAAAAAAAAGTCTTTCACTGGCCTTTAAATCCTCTGTCATTTGATGTGATTAAGAAATAAGATATGGCATCTTCAGGCGGACTCATTTCTTACTGAAACAGACCGTGCACAGCATCATTATTTTCAACTCGTTAGTATCTTTGCATATAATTTTTCACCTGTAATCTGTGTGTCCTGTCTACATAATTCACTCAACATCTCCAGTGGTCCAGATCCAGAAGAATTTGAGGTTGGCAGCTATTTCAGGTAAGCACTCCAGAGAGTTTTGCTACAACTATGAGTAATGTTCTCTCAACTTCCACAGCAGACCAATTTTCTGTTTGGTTTTATCTCAGTATCATAACTAAAACTGGCAATAAAGAAGTAGTACAGAAATTCTTCATCATAGCATAGAACACTTCAAAGATGACATAAGTTTAGATTTATGCTCAAAGTTTAAACATTTTTCATTTGAAATGCCAAAAGGGATTTTTTTTTTGTTTTAGAAATAATTCAGTTTCGTTATTTTTTCATGTTTCTCCAGCAGCAGAGAACTGTAAAACAAGTTTGCTCACCATAGTATACAAGAGAAAAGGGGGGTCTGTAGATGGTGAGTACAGAGAAGGTTGACCAATAGCCCAAACATGCACACTTTGCTCACTTGACTGAGGATCTGCACAGGACCACAATATCAAAGCAATCTGCAAGGGCATGTCGCTATCTTTTGCCAAGGTACTTCAGTACAAACTCAACAGAAAATTAGAGTCTGATTTATCCAACAGTATTGCCATAGTCAGCACATCTACTCATTAAAAATTCAGCTCATATATACATCAGTGTCAGTACTATGAATGCCCTCTGTAACTTAAACAGTTCATTAATTACTATCACAGGAAATGATCATTACATACACGGCACAGGCTTATGGTAACCATTGACCCCCTCAAGACATCTCATTTTGTTTTTCAAACACTTCAGATTACAAAAGCAGCACTTGTCCTATGGTCAAGTAGTAATCATTCTGATCCATTAGAAAGATTAGCTTTCTATCAAGCAGATTTAACGCAATACAGGCAGTAAACAAACCTTGTATTGCTTAAATACACCATTAGTACTTACTACTACATAGGTATATTCTGATTTGCATCCCAGTTATGGAGTCTGATTGCGTTATCACCATTGTTTCTACAGAATGTTTTCTATGAAGCATTAAAAATTGTAGCTCGTATCTTTATACAACAACAGTAAAGACATCCAAGTCCTCTCACTCGTTACCTATCTTTCCAAGATTCTCACAGGGCAAAAGGAAGAGACTAAGCCCTTCTCCAAGAGATGTACTGGCTGCAGCACACCGTCAAATTAATGGTAAATCACCCAAAGAACAGGCAGATAAGCATATGGCATTTGGAATCACATGCTGACTGTGCAATGTCTTTTCAGAAGGAATAAATAAACCTGGCACAGGTCACCCAGGGAAGATGTGGATACTCCATCCCTGGAGGCATTCAAGGCCAAGTTGGACAGGGCTTTGAGCAACCTGGTCTAGTGTGAGGTGTCCCTGTCCACAGCAGGGGGGTTGGAACTAGATGATCTTGAAGGTCTCTTCCAACCCAAACCATTCTAGGATTCTACAAACTATTATAATCTTCCCCATTTAGCATTCAAGTTACTTTGCAGCTAAGCACAGGTTTGAACTGGATATGAGAGCATCAAATCCTAACCAGGCTCAGAAGGCTCCACAGCAGCACCAACTATTCAGAGGAGTCACCTTGTTCTGCCTAGCTCTTCAAATGGAGCCTCCTGCGGCAGCTCTCCTGCTGATCTGCATTATAAATTCATTTCAGGCATGGAAGCAACTGGGAATCTGAATTTCTTCTTCTTCAGCCAGGCCACTCTCTGGTATACCGTCAATGACATGTAAAATTGGCACCCCACAAGAGCTTATCCCAGTCATTTGCTAAAGAGATTCTGTTCCTAAGCCTCATAAGGGTCCATATGGTTTATTTTACTGCATTGGCTTACAAAAAAATCCATTAGCTCTGATCCAGAATTCCTCAGAAACAGGATAAACAATGCCAGAAGCATAAGCAAGAAGTCAGCAGTTTTCCTCTGAAAATTGTTAAATTGAATCATTTTTTTTTCCTAAACAGGTTTTCAGTAGTTGAAGCTGAAGTATTTCTGGAAAGCATTGCAGAGCCACTAAGTTGCTAAGCCTGCAGGTAGTAGCACTAGAAGGAAAAATTTGAGCAGGTGCCCAACCCACATGGATACCCACAGCTGGCTGGCACTCTCAGGAAGCAGAAAATGAGATGGCAAAGTTAATGAGGAGCAAGATTGATCACAACACAAGCAGAAAACCTGGAGTCACCACCCTCTGTACTGTGAAAACACTGGATTAAACAAGAATGGCTATAAATAGCAAGTGACTGCCCACACCTTAGTCACTGCAGCAATGATTTATCAGTGGGAAGGCAACAACACCTGAACGACAGAAGGATGGAAACTAAGCTGAAGCTTTTAGAAATGAGCAGAACAGGGCGTGATCCAGCTTCCAGTGCTTTAGTTCACCCACCTCTGGGGCCCTTAGCTCCTGGATAACACTAGACTGCTTGGCACTTCATCAAGGGGACAAAACTGTCTCTGAGGTGAAAGAAAGATGCAGTACCATTTAAGGCTTTCATTTTCTGTATATAATGGGTTTTGCTTTCTCAGCAAAACAAAAAAAATAAAATTTTTTAATTCCCAGATTTTTTCAAAATATATATTAAATCACTCCAAGTCTCTATTGTCCATTTTAAAACAGAACCAAGTAAAACAGCCAAATATTCCTCTACAGTCCAAAGTAGAATTTCAAAGAGTTATTCTGTCATTTCACCATGAACGTTTTGATTGGAAAACTGTCCAAGGGTGCCTTTCCCACTGCCCAAGAAAGGTGGAAAAAAACTGTTCCCTTATTATGTACCCATCAATACAGTGAACTAACCTTATAAAGAGATATTATTTTAAGTGAGCAGTATTCCTAGCAGGCAACAAACACTATATTTAATTTCAAAATCAAGCGGGGCACAAGAGCTAAATTGGTATTTCTAGAGATAGCAGTCTGATATGGTGGCAAAGAATATTCACCACATCCCCTAGTCCTTTGCCAACAACACAGCCCTGTGAATGACCGTGATTTGTAAAGGCAATGAGGTAACTCAACATCAAGAACAAGAACTAAAACTGTTCTCCAGCTGCATCAGAAGTGCCACTGAATGACCTTTTTGTGACTTAGACATCCAGTATATATGCTCATAAATTGCTCCATCCAAGACAGACACACAACAAATTATCTTAAGAGTCTTTTCCAACCTAAATGATTCTATGTATGAGATATAAAAATAAGTATATTTAATTAACATCTGTCTATTCCAAATGTGCCATCGCCTTCCAGCAAAAACTCATGGAGAAATGTATTCCAGGAATGATTTAACAGAAATGTGTTCCAGTTATGAAATTATTTTTGGTGAATATGGCACATAGATCAAAAGCACCTACTGCTAAAAAGTTACAGGATAGATTAAGCACATTTTTCTGCCCAATATTGAACATCACAAATTTCAGCCATGGGGCCAGGAAGCCTATTGAAAGGGAGATTAATATTTACCCAGCAGTGACAGACCAATGCCACAGGCACTGACTAGCTAAAAAAAAAAAAGCCTTCTCAGAAAGAGCTTTCCAGTGCCCTCATCTCTTAACTGCTAGGACCATTTTCTCTCCCTTCTTCATCTTTATTGCAGTAGTAGTTGTATTCATAGATGAAAGCATCAGAAGTTCTGTAACACCCAGCACATGTTTTTAGCTTGAATTTTTACCAAAAAAATCTGAGCACAATCGCTGTCAACACTCAGGTACCTGTCCCATGGAAAAAACTTAGCGGGTCATAGCTAAGCAGAGCTTTAGCTACCTGTAAGGCATCAGTGAAGCCCATCACAGAGTCCAAAGAGTCTACTGTAAGTACTAGAATACTCTAAAATTTACTTCTAGCAACCAACAGCATTAGGTAAATGCCTTTAAGGACCACCATCTAGCTACAAAAAAAAACCCTAGCAGTCTAATTTTGGTGTTATGACAAACTAGAGTTTGGGTCTCTAAAGCATATTCTGGATGTGATCTGGTAGAACTTCATGAGTATCTGACACCACTAAATGCTAAAGTGCTTCGTTTTAAAACTTGGGCCATACTTAGATGACAATCTACACAGATAGGGATTTTGACTGTATAGCACTAAGCTCCCTGAAAGCCTGAAAAGAAACAGACTTCTTACATCAGACTTGTAATATCTCATCTATTAATATACAAGAAGATGTGTAACAGAAATCCTGTTAGATACTGGTCAACTCAAAAAGCCATTCCAGCACACTCATTTGCCAAGGGAACTCACCTCTGTACCAGCATGGCACAAACCCACTAACGGCCATTAATCTTTGAAAGCACCATGTAGAAGGACTAACTGCAAACTGGAGTAGGCACAGGACAGAACAGAACATACTCCCTGATCTACTACTAGCGCACTGCTCTCTTGGACAAGCTACTGCTCTCTCCTACATCCCACTTCATCACTGCAATCAAGTAGGGCTCAAGGGAATTGTTGGGAACACTCTTTGAGATTATCTGAAGGAAGAAGATTTTTTTAAAAAACGAAATATAGAAGGCTACTTTGCTTGCTGGAACACTCTTCAGCAGGACTTCATTACCTTGGGGTGGGGGGAAATCCTAGGATTCCTACAGAAAAAAATCCCACATCTCAAATGGATAGTGCTCTTCAGGTTTATGCACGGCAATTGGACTTTATCTGCTAGTTCTGAGACTCAAACCAGCCTAGTCTTTTCAAGGCTACAATGTAGTTCTGCTAATCAATATCATACAGCATAGTTTTTAGAGACTTAATTCCCCAGCCCATTTGTTTGACCCTTCCCTCTCAATTTATTCTGGATTCATGGAACACGACAGCTTTCCTCAGTGGCAAGAACACTTACTTCAGCCTATTTTATTGAAATAGCTTGAAAAGGTACAAATGAATAAGATATTCTGGATTCATTCATTAATTTTTACTTTGCCAATCAGGCAAAGTAAAAATTTTTAAAGCCTTCCTTAAAATACCTTCAGAGGACTGTTGCTTCATTATTTCTTTCACCATTTGTCTAACAAGAAATTGAATTGCCATGAAATTGTTTTTCATACTCTTGACTATGCCCACCTGTGAATTTCAACTGCAATTATGTCAGCAACCATTTCATTCAGCGCTCTCAACTTTACAGAAGAGTTTAATAGTGATTCATTGTTCAATTCACGTCTCAAATTCTTCAGTCAGACTATTATTCAAACATCAGTCTCACATGGCAGATTAAGTAGTACATGGAGTATTAATGGTGTAATGCTGCAATCAAACACCTAAAACTTTTGCTAAGTTTGAGACATTTTAGAGATACTTGCTGAATTACTACAGCAATCCTTTATTGCTTAGCAGTGGAATATGTATTAATTTAATAGAGCTCTGAAATGTGTGTGGGGTTGATTTGTTTTTAATTGGACACATCTTTACTCAACATTAACTAAGACAGGAACAAATCATTCATTCAATGGAGTTCAAATACAAATATCTCAAACTGATGACATTAGGTAGATAAACAAGTGAGGCTAAAGAACAAGACTTTCCAAAAAAAGCCAGAAATCCAAAGTCTGTGGTGTTTTTACACAGTCAGACTTCAGATATCATCTACCAAATTCTAAAGCATAATTCTGTGGAATTATATTTACAGTGTTTATTATCAGCGTGTTATTGAGCATCCAATTTTTACCCTCTAAGTTTCATATTAACATTGATATTAATTACACAAATTGTTACTAATTATACAAATTATTATATAAATTATATAATACCATCTACTACTATAGTATAAATTAGTACCAATTATATAAAGTAATACTTAATCTCCATACATCATTGACATCAGGTTGCTGCCCCCAGACGGATGATTCAGGAAGGAATTGTCTAAGAATTGCTATTTCAGTTCTACCAATGGGTAAATTAAGCCTCACAAGTTAGCAATTATGGTTAAAACACAGACCGATCTTCCTCCTACTGCTGGCAGTTTTTACACGCTCTTTAATAGTTCCATTAATAGCTTTGTGCTCATGTGCCCTTCCTATTTCCTTTCCTCCAAGGCTATTGTTTTATCAATAAATATCAATGACAAAAGTTTTCTTATTAACTGAAGACAAACCACACCAAGAACAGACACCAGAGAATCACAGAATGGTTTGGGTTGGAAGGGGCCTCAAATATCATCTACTTCCAACCCCCCTGCCATGGACAGGGACACCTCCCACTAGACCAGGTTGCTCAAACCCCCATACAACCTGGCCTTGAACGCATCCAGGGATGGAGCATCCACAGCTTCCCTGGGCAACCTGTTCCAGTGTCTCACCACCCTCAGAGTGAAGAATTCTTCCTAATTTCTTTGCTTCCATCAGAAGCAAAGATGCTCCACAGAAGGTAAGACCATTTGCCAGCAGCTCAGCAGACACTTCAAAAGTATGAAATGCTAGTTTATCCAGTCAAACTAATACAGCAAGCTTTCAGTTATACACACTCCACTTACATCTATCCTCCTCATGAAGACAGAGCAGCTCCAAATGTGGTGCCAAAGCTGGAAATGTCTGCGATTGCTCTGTTTCAACTGACTGATGAACCATGCAGATACCTTCAGGATACCTCCTATAGGACTTCCCCTAGTTTAACAAGAAAAGGGTAGGCTGAGAACAAGAAACAACCACTCAGTTGAGAATCCAAAGGTTGAAGATGTGTGTAGGATCCAGACAGACTGCAGAACTTGTTTACTTTTGCTTAGCCTTATATATTCAAGCTGACGCAACCTGATATGTACAATATGCAGGAGCTCAGTCTCAAGTTTCTTGTGTTTTCTAAGATACAGCATAATTGCCAGAAAGGTGTCATTGCATAAGCCATTTCAAAGCCTACAAGTTCTCACTGTAACTTTTACAGAACATTGTGCACATTGACAAGTTCAGACAGGCCAGGACCCAATAGTTAGTTCAGTATTAACAATGAATTGTTATCTTGCTTCTCACATGACAGCGTCACAGATCTTCAGTTACCAATGCTACTTCTGTGGATACATTTCTCAGATGGACAAGATCAGATAAAAGTTAAGGAAACAGTCAATAGATAAGTGGGATGAGAACAGCTATAACAGAGTAGGTTCCCCCTACAGAAAACTAAAGGCTTTTACACTGACAAGCAGCAGCATTTGCTAAAAAAATAGCTGTTTGGAAAATAAAGCATGGAATTGAAAGAGTGAACATCATCTGCTGATCTTTAGCACAACACTAGTACACAATTTCTAGAATAGAAACAATGTATTCGTGGCTTTTAAAAATAATGGACTTTTAAATAAAGTTCCAAGAAGTTGAAATTTTAAAAGTCAAAAGGACAGAAATCTATTTTTAAATAGTCACTCAAGCTTTGAAGCTTACAGAAGGAAGACTACAAACACATAGCAAGTTGATACATGTCCTTCCAAAAGAGAGACAGCACTAAGTGGTCCTTATAAAGCTTCTCAAAGGAACATTTAAAAGCTACATGTGCACAGATACTCATGTTTAGTTGTAAAACTATTTGTGTTTTGCTCAAGACCTATGGTCCATCTCTCCACGTGCTATATAGGTAACACTTTCCTACATGCCTTTCTTCATGCAACCACCTAGAGTGGTTCATCACTTGCTACAAGTTAAATATCCTCTTCAAAAGAATGGGAAGAAGAGTTCAAGTTTCTTCACAGTAAAGTCAATGTATGACTTGTATTTTTTATTAAAAACAGATACAATTAATTTCACCACTAAGTAGGGCTAGTAGATTTAAGTATCCTTTAACCTTGCTTTAAGTCATGAAGCTTTCCAACTTCAGACAGGTAGAAAATGTAGTAGCAACCACTGCTGTTTGCTATGTCTCTCAAGTAAGAAAATGAAATTTCATGGAAGCAGAGAACAATGCATATGGAAGACAAAAACACCAACCCTTGGAAAAAACTAACCAGAAAAACTCCATGACTGTAACAGAAGGTTTTACTGGATAAAATTCAGCACGAAAATTAGATGCTGGCTTAACATATCTATCCATTTGTGTTAAGACTGAAGAGAATTTCTTTTTCATTCTCATCACTCTTGACAGCAGAGAGGAGAGATTGCTGACAACCAAACTTGGTGCTAAAGATGAGACATGCAAGTACTTGAAGTGCTTTAAGCTAAAATTTAAGTGGTACCTAGGTGGTTTAGGTGGTTCTGAGTAATGCTTAAAGTTCTTTGCTTGAAGAAGTTGCAGTAACTCTTAAGAATTGTTTTTTATTAGGATTTGTTTCCTCAGATGTAAAAAGTCAAAAATAAGCATAGCAAAACACTGTCTGTGTCTAAAAGGTGTTTCAGAACAGACACTTGCCGTATTAGAAGCCTTTTATTTCTTTCCATAGTCACTCCATCCAAATACCCAATTGAAAGAGCAGCTCAAGTTTGCAGTGACTTACACCAACTCTTTCTTCCAGCAGAATGTTTTAATAGCACTTGTCTTTGCAAGCCACTAGCTACTCCAGGTGCCAGTAAATGAAAATACATACTTAGGAGTAGTTCCTTCTTCGGGATGGTATTCCTAGTTGCTCACTGCTAGCAGCTGTGAACAGATCTGCTCTAGACTAACTAGGTTCTTATTCAGCACATAGAGAACAAGGACTTTCCAACCTACTAACAGTAACGTTTGGTTTATTTTTAAATGTGTAGCCAACATGTACTTTCACACCATTGCTGAGAAGGGTAGTGGCTGATCTGCTACCAACTGCATTTCTACAGATCAGGACATTGTACATTACATATAGGTTGGAATATCCCTGTTAATTCTACCCATGAGATTAACTGCTCTTAGTTGAAATAATGGGTGTGCTTTACCTGCTCTTACACACCTCTGCTGTTCCTCACATCCATAAAAGCAGTCTTAGATAGCAATTCCACTTCTAGTTCAACAAGTAAGAATCGGTCCTTCAAGCCCACAAATCACCAGTATTCAGACTACAGCTGCATATTTGTATTTTTCATAGCACAGTTAACTCTCAATTTGTTTCACTAGTTTATCTATAGCTTTTGTAAGAACAAGCCAGAACACTAAAGTGTAAATTGCTAATCACAGTCACAGTTTAGAGTATAACCTAGTGAGAAACTGTGAACAACATTAGGATATGAAGAAGTGACTACCTGTGCAAAATACTTATACGCAAAAACACAAAGTTAGGGCTTGACCTGCTGGAAAGCACCCTCCCAGAGAAGGACCTGGGAGTTCTGGTGAACAATGTCACCATGAGCCAGCAGTGTGTTCTAGTAACCAGGAAGGCAAATGGTCTCCTAAGGTGCATGAAGAAGAATGACCAGCAGGTTGAGGCAGGTTCTCCTGCCTCTCTACTCTGCCCTACTGATGCCACATCCAGAGTCCTGTGCCCAGCTTTAGGCTCCCCAGTTCAGAAGAGACAAGGAACTACTGGAGATAGTCCAGCAGAGGCTACGAAGATGCTGAGGGGACTGGAGCATCTTTGTGCTGAGGAGAGGCTGATAGATCTGGGACTGTTCAGCTACAGAAGACTCAGAGGGGATCTGATCAATGCTGATCAACAGCTAAAGGGCAGAGGTCAAGAGGATGGGGCCAGACTTTTGTAAGTGGTGCCCAGTGACAGGACAGGGGGCAGTGGGTACAAACTGGAACCCAGGAGGTTCCATCTGAGTAGGAAGAGAAACTTCTTTCCTGCGAGGGTGATGAAGCTGCCCAGAGGGGTTGTGAAGTCTCCTTCCCTGGAGAGGTTCCAAACCCACCTGGAAAGAATCCTGGGCACCCTGCTCTGGGTGACCCTGCCGAAGCAGGCGGATTGGATGAGATGATCTCCAG
Organism: Eurystomus gularis; assembly: GCA_013400335.1. Lineage (NCBI taxonomy): Eukaryota > Metazoa > Chordata > Aves > Coraciiformes > Coraciidae > Eurystomus > Eurystomus gularis. Next base: position 280,757 of record VZZY01013548.1, read on the forward strand.
AGGTCCCTTCCAACCCACACCATTCTGTGATTCTGTGAATTATAACAGTGCTTAAAAAGAGCTCAATTTTGCATTTCCACAGATAATCATCAACAGGAGTACTGCTGAAAAGGTGTCATAGTATCAAAAAAGCAAGGTTAGTCTTGCTTTATCACTTTGTAATAAAAAGAGAAAGTCAACAAGCTGCATTTGAGGAAGTCCACAGCCCTTTCTCCTCCATGTCAGTGAGGCCAGACCTGGAACAACTGCTGAGCTCCAGAAGTTACCTAACTTCACCTGACCAATACCTGAGATAACTAATGACCAGCTATGCAAAACGCTGGTGTGTCATTACAAATTACTGTTACAAATGCTGGAGTGTAATAGAAGGATTGCAGAAAAAAGATTAATTCAAGCTACTCATAACCATCCAGACAATGAAATATTAGGACATAACTGTCTCTCAAATACAACCTTGGAGGGAGGCCTGAGGAAAAAACTATTTAGAAGCAGAAGAATTTCTTGTAGTATTCCATTTTAATATAATCAGATTTAAAACCTCATTTGCTGTGTATTATGCTGTAACAGTGCTGTAGAAATTTCACCTATTCACAGCATACAGTAGCATTGTGCTCTATTGTTCAGCCAGTTCTCTGCAAGACTCCACAGAGAAGGCTGCACAGATTAATTTTCATGTGCCCTCCCTCTGGAATACAGGATTCACTAGAGGCAAAAGTGGTTTTGCTTTTGATGGCTTGCAGGCTATTTTTAGAGGTTTGAAGTTAATCCAGCTCTGAGCTGCTCTAGCAGCAATACATCCTCCCAGCCTCCACACAGGCATTCCAGCCAGGCTGCTGGAGCAAAAATTCTTTCTAGGTAGGAAGCAAATCAGACTAGCATTTTTAACAAGTGAGCCTGCTTAACTGCTTATGTTCCTATCCATGTATTAATGTGGACAAGTGCCTGCTCAGGCAGTACACTGATCTCCCCAGGGAAGATTTTTCAATGCAGGGTGGTCACAGAATCATAGAATCATTTTGGCTGGAAGAGACCTTTAAGATAATCAAGTCCAACTGTTAACCCAGCACTGTCAGGCCACCACTAAACTATGTCCCTCAGCACCACATCTTCATGGCTTTTAACACATCCATGGGTGGTCATTTTATGTATGACAACTCTTGTGATTTTTCTCCCCTAAATTCCACACTCAATAAGAGCACTATTTCAGAGCCACGCATTCTTCAGTTTGACACCAATACTTACACACCGAACAAAACTATCTGGACAAGTAGTATAAGGGATTAGCTGAAGGCACCAAGACAGTGTGTACTGCTAAAGACACAGGCAAGCCATTCAAACAAGAATATGGTGAAGGGAACGGGTTGTTTCATGCCTCATCTACAGAGAGCTGCACAATGACCTGGCAGAGTAGCACACTGGCACCAGCTGGTAAATGATGATTCCTCAAAGACAGGATAAAGCAAGTTAAATACTCCTCTGGTTTTAAAGGAGAACAAAGATACAAAGCACACACTTCAACAGACAGCCTCAAGTACCACAGAAAAAGGCAGGATTTTTAGAGCTGTTTTTTTAAGTAGAAGCCTATTCTGAGACAGCTGGTTCATTGGCATATTCCATTCATCCCATAAGCACAAAAGGAAAGGCATGAGGGAGAGGGAAGGTGAACCCTGAGTCAATGTCTAAACTTCAGTTAAAACAGGATGCTAATATACTCTTTCGTGCCAACAAAGTATACACACGGTTTTCCATGAGTTTCATAGCCATCATCCTACACACATTTCATTTCTTACTCCAGAAGAAAACATAGAACTTTTAGATCCATTCTCCTTCAGCAGTACTTCCAACTTCATTCCAGACACATACATCATCATTAGAAACAGTTGTCCTTACCTCTCTATGACATCAAACCTGAAAACTCCCAGGCATGCAAAACTCAGCCACAAATTCGATAGATAGACATGAAGCTGCAGTTTTAGATCTAGATGCTGAAGGTGCAGCAATGCTGCCCCATCTTCTCACAGCTCAGTTTGAAGCAGGACCTGAATTAAGAACTAGTAGGGACTGTTCCAAACAGTTTGTATTCTTAGAAGTACTACACAAACCCTAAATGCATTTTGCAGACTGGGATTTCCTCAGTCACCCAGTACCAGCAACTAGGGGAGATGGGGCACACCTGCTTTTATTGGTGGTGAACAAAAAATACATAATTTCACCCAAAAGGCACAGGTTGACTTAGGTAGACATGCTCATTCCCTTCAGACAAGGTCAGAGGTTTTGCAGTGTAACTTCTGTTCTCTCACAAACTGAAGTCAGAGCTAGAAGGATCCCAACATCATGACAGCACAATAACCCCACCTGCTCTGCAGGAAACATGCTCACACAAAACAGCAACATTGCAGCAGTTGAACCATCATCCAAAGGACTGCACCCAGCGAACACAATAGACAGTTCTCAAACCAACTCAACTGAGACAAAATTCACTTGAGAAGTGAGCCACGCAACCAGTGGCTTTTAGAAATTAACAGTAAGCTCTCATCCTTACCTGTCTTTCCAAGTTATTTTTTCCACACCTCCTGCCACACAGACATTTATTCACATACAATAAAATACAAACAAGCCAAGGTATTTCTCCCACATGCTAAGACAGAAAAGAAATTGCTGCAAAATACCTCTTCCTTTCAGGAGAATATTCTGGAGGCACTCTGTTCCCATGGTGATGGGGTCCTACCTAGAGGATGAAAACCACTGCCTAAGAGAATGACACACAGGATCAAGACTGAAAGGGGAACAAGCACATTCTGGATCCAGAGCTCTTCCATTTGTTCTTGTATGATACCTCAGTGAGGGTATTTTTACCTACTATGAATATCCAAAGCAGTTACAGAACCTACTGTTCTTTCAAGTCCATTTTGTCTCCAATAGCCATTTAAACTATACCTGTATTAGTAAAATTGGATTATAATGAGAAAATTTAAATTGTTTCCAAATGCATCCAATTTTAAGTTTAAAAAAAATCAAATCCTGGTTTATACAATGACTTAGGCTATAATTATACAAGGGATATAGAAAAGTAACAGTCATTTAAAGCACAAAAATAAGTCCTCCTTCTCTCCCTCACACCTCCCTCAATCACCAATTAATATTATGAAGTTAATTTTGCTTGGTTTAACAAGTAGTTCACATGTTGGCAATACCAGTGTTCACTATCAAACAGTTGAATAAACTATATAAGGAGACAGCACTGCTGATGTGGCAACAGCAAGGATTATTGTCAAATAAAAATGATTCCTGTATGGGCTTAAAGATTAAACTTTACATTGAGAGACTGGTTTGGGGTTTGGTTTTTGGGAGGTTTTTGTTTTGTTTTATTGTTCGATTTTTTTTAGTTCAGCAAGTGGAGGAAAAAAGAGACTAGAACATAACACACAAGTGAAACAACTCCAGAGGCACAGCCAAGTACCCCATGGCACTGCAAGCATCCCAGCGCCACGATTCATGTCATTTAACTCAGAAGGCTCTTCCTAATATCTCCTAGATTTTGGACAGGTTAAGATCACAAAGCCCATGTTTTCATGAGGATAACCAAAAAGCTGACACAGCTCATCTGGGTCATGTTCTCATTAGCATAGAAAAATCAAGTTCAACTTGCAGGAGAGCAAATAGTTCTGAAAGTTTGCCAGTGTTGCTTTCAGTTTTTACTCTCCAGCTTCTCTATTCTTCCACTGTCACAAAAACAACACAAAAAAATACCCCTTAAGTTCTTAGAGAAAGAGGGTCAATATGGCATCCAGTAGATCAGCTACTGGGAGGACTCCTAAGTGTCACTAAGGGACATCAAGTGTCCCAGGCTTTCAGGGCTCCATCAGTGCCCATCTGTCAGCAGGTACAAAGAGCTTTACTGGCTTATCTCCCATGTTGCACACACATAAATGGACAAACACAGGGGAGCTGCTGATGAAGCAAAGGTACAGCCTTCAGACATTGAGCCTGATCCTGAACAAATGAGATCAGTCACATTTTACATAACTCTGTGACACACTAAGTAATGTGTATGTGCACACACACACACACACGAATACTTCAAAGTGTAATTACAATATCAGTGCCCAAAGCGTCACTATTAACAATCCTATCAATTTAAATTGCCCCAGTTTACTTGAATCAGTTATATCAATTAATTATTCTCACCTGACAAGAAGCATGTACTCAGTTTTGCACAAGCTTAAATAAGATCATTTTAAATAACTTTACACCAGTGCCCTGAGCCTCGCTGGTATAAGCTAAATGGAGAACGTAGAAATGGGTCACACTGGTGACATAACACAAGTGGCTCATTGCTACATGGCATCTAGGAGTGCTGAGAAACTTTGATTGATGTAACCTGGATAATGCTTGGTTTATAAACTGCTCGGAGATCCTTGAACACCCGGGCATTCCAGGTCTGCTCCAAAGCCTACTAAGTTCTAATGTGTGCTTTATATCTGGGAGTGGGGGGAGGAAAGGGGTGTTGAGTGGTGAGGCAAGAGGAAAAGAGGCCACTAAACTTTTCCATCTGATAAAGAACAGCAGCTGACTATTAAAATTATATCTCAGCAAATAAAAATGAAAATTCAATGCTGTCACATTAAGGACTTCCTTGTATTTCAGTTGTAAGTGCTGTTGTCACTTGTTCTGTAGAACCTTACCAGCAGCACGTTTATTGTGCTGGAATTTAAAAAGCACTGTTTAAGCTTCACAATTTGCAGTGAGGAGTTTCTCTACAAATTGAGCCCCTTTCCTCACACCCTTGCCCTTCACATGTAAGTTTTTTGACAAAGACTTCAGCACAATATTCTCCTTTGCAAATAAAAAAAATACAGAGACCAGTCTCTCGTTTCTGGCACCTTACTGCAAGCCAAACGTTTTTCCTATGCAGCATTATAAGTTAGCATGTGCCAGAGCACAATATATCAAAAAGACAGATTAAAAATATCATCATCTCTAAATAAAAGCTGAAATTCTAAAACCTGACTGTAGCAGGTGGGAGCTCAAATACTAAATATTGTGAGATCTGACAAAGACTACCCTCTCTGCATAACAGCACTTCCTTACTCTTTACACCACACGCAGCCTCAGTTCTTAACCTGTACTTTGAAAGGTGGCTAAATTCCCCAGCTTTCTATATGACTGTATTGCAGATTTTTTCCCCCCCTTTTTCTCTATACCAGTGATGCACTGAAAGGACAAGCATGGCTAGGAAAAATGTGAGAGATTTTACCGACTGCTCCCCACACAATTATTTTAAAACACGTCACCCAGCTGCCAGCTTCTCCACTTGACAGCTGGCTTTGGCTTTCCTCCTGGCCATGGACTGGCTTTTCTCCACAGCTACAAAGGTCTAGCCAGAGGCTGGAAAGAGAATCATTTGGAACAGAAAGGAGGTATTTGAAGCTCTTTACAATTGTTTGGGTTTTTTTTTTTCCTCCCTTTCAGTCCTAGGGCACATGCTTTTGGGTGACACTGGCATGCTTCATGTATGCTCAATACTCTACACAGGAGGGAAAATAACAGTACAGAAGAGTCTTCATATCAACCTTCAGGCACAGCGATGAACAGTGACAGGACTTGCATTTCTTGGTTATCCCCAGAAAATGCACATCCTAATTCATCAGGATCCTTAAATTTGTTACTACTAGTAGTCCCGCTGACTTCATTAACCACTTGTATGCTTGAAGTTAACATTTTTGAAGGATTAGCAAAGCTTAGTCCTGCCCAACGCTAAGCTTGAACTGAATTTGATAAGAGAAACTGAACACTATAAATCAAACCATTAACTAGTAAGTGCACAGAAGCATAAGAGAGACCTTATCTGAAGCAGGCCTACAAGAAAGCTGAGGAGGGCCTTTTTACAAGGGCTTGTTGTGATAGGACAAGGAGTAGTGGGTTCAAACTGGAAGAAGGACTTAGATGAGAAATCAGGAAGAAGTTCTCCACTAAGAGGGTGGTGAGACACAGGTTGCCCAGAGAAGCTGTGGATGCTCCATCCCTGGAGGCATCCAAGGCCAGGTTGGATGGGGCTTTGAGCAACCTGGTCTAGTGGGAGGTGTCCCTGCCAGTAGCAGGGGGTTGGAACTAGATGATCTCAAAGGTCCCTTCCAACCCAAACCATTCTATGATTCTGTGATTTATTCCTCACAACCCACACTAACTTACAGCCTGTAAGTCATAAGTCTCAGCTCCTTTAAAGCCAAAAGCACATTTTAAAATAAATACAGAAGAGTTGTAAGGTCATCCCCACCTTTTGAGCATTTCACTCCACACAAAACCATCTCCAGTAGAGTAGAAGAGCCCTCAGTTATGCATTTCAGTATGTGTTAAATTATTCAAATACCATCCCAATTTCAAAGACAAAGTGGGTTCCTAAATACATTTCATATGCAAGTTTTAATACCAAATTATTCTTAAACATCTATTGTGAGATTCTAGCACAGCTACATGTACTTCTACATCAAAGATAAGTGCCTGCTGTATTATTAACAAACAGCTCTCCACTTCCCCATCTGCAGTTCTTGCTGTACGTGACAAAAAAGTAACTCATGACAACTCCTAAAATTCCCCTCCAAGCGAAAACACGCATTGCTGGTTTGTGTTACGAAGATATCACTGCCAAGCTCCAGGATGTCCTTATCATGCTTCTGAACCCTCAGATAACCACTTATGCTGCTGACATTCAGCCTGTTGATGTCTCCAGAAAATTCAAATGACACCCTACCCTACAGCATGCACTAATTACCTCAAACACTCATTACAAGTCTAATGAGCCCATTTGCAAGGGGTGATGGCTAGAAGCTTGCCAGGACTTTCTGTCATTCAGTATTATTTGATTTAAAATCTATTATCATTCTATGTTCTGCAAGCTAGACTAAAGTTAAGCTGATTTACCAAGACAGGTTACACTGCATGGCCCTGAAACACATGATCTGGAAACAGGAAGCTTATCTATAAAAAGGCACATAAAAGCACGAGTTTATAATCGACTGCAGCACACAGAAAATGACAAAAAAAATCATTAGTTCAATATCAAGACTGTATTTCAAGTTTACTGAGGTAAACTCACTGTAATCTCTTCCAAACAAAATTAAGTCAACATCTATATAAATAGAAGCTGCCACATTTATTCTACAGTTATTGACAGAGGCATTTCAGATGTATCATTTTTATTAGTAATTGTACAAGTCCAGCAAAATTACGCTAATACATGCATCAAAGCAACTGCAAAATATCCCACCAAGTCACTAATATCATGGGTAAAGGGATGAGTAAAAACATTAGCAAGGACACTGCACCTATTCTAGTGTATCCCATATCTACACAGTGGTAATACCTGTGGGTTTTTAAATACTTTTTTTTTGGTGCAGCTTTAAGAGCACAACCAAGCCTGACAGACTGCACTTAAGGGTGACAATCTCAAAAAGATGAAAGGAAGGTTATACGAAGACTGTGATAGTAACTTTAAAACCAAGTCATCAGTTCACATCTAATATTGCCAGAAGAAATTAAAAATTGGACCAGAGTGTCCTCATTTTATTTGGTTTGATAAACAGAGGTGATCTGGCCCAGTACTTGTATTTGAGTAGCTGAGAGTCTATAAAAAAGTCCAAAATGTAATTGTGATGGCTAGAACTACCTAGAATACCTGCTTGTATTGGTTAATTGGTAAACATTGGTTAATTCTTGACATTCAAAGCCATCAGTTAGCTGAAGACAGAGTTGCCCAATATCTTTATAGCTTCATGTCTTGTTCTATCAAAGGCATTTAGAGAAGTAGTTTATTTTATTTGCTTTTAATGCAAAATGAAGTCAAACAGGAGTGGTAAGGGGCAGGAAGACAGAACCTGCACCTTCTCTATTCATTTAGGCAAAGAAGTTTAAAAATTACACTTGCCAGCTTGTCACTGTTAATAAACATTTAATTCTTACATATATGCATATATATACACACAATTTCCTTTTTGTTTAAAGCCATACTTGGCTCAATTTTGTTAATTTGATTGCAATCAGTAGAAGTAACAAATGAGCAGAGTTACTGTTTCAAGACAGGCAGATTGGAAGTGCTGAGAAAAGGATTACCCACTGTAGAAGAAAAATAATGACAAATATGAGAAAAGCACCAGGCAACGTGCTTGGAAGACAGACACACATGACCTATCCTCAGAAAGCAAACTAAGCTCTGGAAGATGTAGAGGACAGATTAATATACTGGACAACCGCTCTAGTACTTGCGCTACTTGTTCTAAAATACATTCAGTTTACCAGCCCTCATACGAGCAGGACAAAAACCAGAATAAAATACATACTTAAGAATTCTGAAAAGCTTCAGATAACTACCACCTAGCTTCAAACTCAGCATGAAATTATAAAAATAATGTAATCACATTTGGTAAGCCATTAAAGCTGACCAAATTGCAAGCTATCTTCCAACTAGAATCTCACCTTATACTTCCACCAAGGAAAGGTCATGCTACATGAAGGGGTGAACTCAGGCCTCCTGTCACCAAACCTGGTGGTTGAGAACCTACATCACCTGCAGTGGGTTTACATTATCTCCCTCACTTCTTTGAGGGACCGGAGTTCCAGGCACTGTCCAGCACAAACCGAGCACCCAGTGCTGACTCCAAAACAACAACCTAAGCAATGGATGCCACTAAGGGACACAAAACACACACACTTCAAAGTTATGAGGCACAACGTTTATGTTTACTCAGTTCTTCTGTACCCATTTTCCATCACTGAAGGTTTCCCTACTAACAGAGATACAAGTACATTCTTACGCAGTCTGCTCCTTGCTCTTCAGCACTTAACCATCTCTGGTTATTTTATCATTATCTCTGGCCTGAACTTCCACCCCCAATACTTAACTATCAGATCTTGGAAAAGACATCTTAAATTCTCTTACTTACCAAGCCTACCCTTTCAATATATAAGTACTAAACTGTTTTTTTAATTCTATGTACTCATATTCAGTTACACATTACACTGATATCAGATCATCACTAAAGGTAAGCCTGCTATGTACCGGCTGGTCAGAAAGTAGAAGTGTTTTTAGACAAGTTGACACCATCCCTCCTGAAGTTCAGCAAGTTTTTCAACACCTTCAGCTTTTACTAAGGTGGGTAGAAACCAGGACTGACCTACAGCCCTCAGAATCTGTGAAGGCTGGGAGCCTACTCCTTAAATAACTGTACAGACCATCTGATGATCTTCAGATCCTCTGCTTGAGACACTTTTCAGTACCAACTACAGGAACACAGTAATAATTTCTGACTTAAAGACATCAGTGAATGTTTTCTAGGCAAGATGAGACATCTAGTCACAGACATCTTTTAATTTCTTGTGTTATCTGTGGTTAGGTTCTCTGAATTCCTTTTCTGGAAGAAGGAAGGAGAGGAAAGAGGGGGGAGTCTCATGTTTTCTAAGTTGACTGGTCTGGAAGGATTTTCTTTCCTTTCTTATATAAAGAAGAAGTTTTTCATTCATGCCAAAGATCCAGCACCAGATGGTTTCAGTAGAAAGCACTAACACTATTATTAGGTTTTCTACACCTGCTTTCATGAAACTTGAACTTTGCCAACACTCTTGACATGAATGGCAAAACTCCATCTGACACTGTGTTGGAGACCCTACCAGCTACATTTACACACATTCATGACTTAATCCCTTTTATCACCTCATGCTTGGATCTCCAACACACACACTTAAAAATGGTGGTAAGGAGTGTACAGCATAGAAAGCAGTAAATCAAATAAGCATGTTGTCGGATGCCAATCTTGGCTACTCAGTAATCCGCTTCTATTGGCAGCTCAAGCAACAAACAAACTACAGACTCAACAATTTTAATAAATACACTGTTGCTGGGCAGCCCAAGCTACTGCAAGTGCTTGGGTAAAACTGCCACGTTTATTAGCACTTCTGGTTGATCCATTTACTTAATTATAAATGAGAGATTAGACAGCAATTCATTTTGCTTTGTTTTGATCTAGGTGGGGTTTTGTTGTTTGGGTTTTTTTAACCATTAAGTCCAAGTAACAGCAAACTTCTTACTATGCCCTTTTGCACTGCAGTGTTGGGATTTCTGCAGCATAACCTAGTTGTGAATTTTCATTAGGTTCATCATGTGCTTAAAGAGTCATATGAGCAAAGCACTTCTGAACTAGGACGTATTTTCAGGGTTACCCACAACTGCAAGGAGCTTCAGCTCAAGAAAGTCTGCCCACTTGTTATTTCTTAGCAGATTTTTTTAAAAAATAAAAAATAAATCAATAAAACCCGATTCTAAGAGCACATACTAGAATGCCAGCATACCTGAAATAATTATAAATACCACTTGTAGAAAGGTGTTCTCCAAGACAGCAGTAAAAAAGCTAACTTCAACTGAAAAAAATCCAACTTATAAATGGGATCTGGCTACTATAAAAGGGACCCATTTAACGGCTTTTTATAGGTGAAACTGTATTTGGATGTTTTATGCACTAGTAACATAACCACTGAAAAAAACAAGGTCCAGTGGATTGCTTATTCAAATACACTGTAGATATTACATTAGGATTTATTTTTTTAACAAGAATACAGATCTCAGCATAAAATCCCACCATGCCTCATTTTCACTGCCTCCAGTTATAAGCTGTGCCATATCACTCTTATTTGTAAAGCTCTACAATATATATTTTCAAGGAGGGAAAATTACAGCTATTTCACATGGTAGACAGGAAATTCAGTCTCTCTCCACCCCCTATGGCTGCTATACTTAGCAACAGCCACGCAATCGCTGCTTATCAAGTCAGGCTACATTTCAGAGCACAGCAAAGCAAGATAGAAATGGCATCATTTTCTTATGCGTAGCAAAAAACATCAAGAATTGGAATAATGATACATTCTAGGCTCATTCTAAGATGCAGTTAAAGGGCTCATTTCTCAACATCTTCTTTGCACTCAGTTTCCCTGAACAAGCTTCTTCCTCGGCCAGCAGATAGGGTCTATTAGCAGAAAGTGCACAGAGTGATGAGATGGGGAAAAGCAGAATCTTCTGAAAACAGGGAGGAGGGACGGTTGTTTAACACACAGATACCCTATTTTTCCCTTCAGTGCTAGCTGTGCTATATTTAGTACACACTCCAGCTGGGCAACAACCACAGAATGTTTTGTTGGAAGGACACAGGACATCAGTGGCTGTTTTGCCATCTTTGATTGACTACAGTAAAAACAAAGCACAAGTCCTGAAATCCACTAGAATCAGAAAGACTTTTTGGTGGGTCTTTTTGTATGGTTGTTTTGGTTTTGGGGGTTTTGTTTGTTTGTTATTGGTATACGGGTTTTGTTTGTTTTGGGGTTTTGGGGGTTTTTTGCTTGTTTTTTAGGAAAACTAGCAGGTAATAGAAGGGAAGTTTTCTGAAGTAGAAGTTATTGTCTGCATTACTTTTAAGAAGGGAAGTGTGATTATTTTCTTGCTATCAAGGCAAGGTAGTGAGCAGGGAGAGGTTTTTCACTCTGCCTTCTCACTGCAAGGATGTATTAAAATTCAGCTCAAAGTCTACATCATGAAGAATACCCAGAAGATAACATAGCCACCTCAAGAACAGCCCTTTTCCCAGAGCTGCTAAGGGAGCAAATCCAAAAGCAATGACTGTACACAGAAATAACCTAATTAATAGTTAATAACTTTGTGCCATGTAGCTACTTTTTGATGTCTATAATCCTGTTTCACCAAAAGGAAGTCTTCAACATTGACTCTGATGCTTAACAGTAGATTACTGGTCACATCCAAATAAAAATTTCTGCAGCTCTGTGGGTAGTACAACATCAAAGAATTAGATATTGGTGTTAAGGCTGAAAATAAACCTAAACAACTCACATCCACATGAAGGAAGTGAAAAGAAACAAGCCCATGTAAAATTGTAATGTGAGGCCAAGATAACAGATGGACCCCAAATATAAGCTCCTGGGAGTAGAGGAAAGCTGAGCAAATGCACAAACTTAAATTTAGAGGGGATATCTGTAGTGCTTTTAGAAGAGCTAAGCAGAGGGAACACAGAAGCAAGCTTCCTGGAAGCACTGCTTTCCAACTCCAACAGAACATGACAGAAGAGCTCTCCTCAAATGAGGAAACATGCCTCGAAAGCACCAGTATTTACAGAAATAGTCTTGGCCTTTCACACAGAGAAAAATGGTATGGACTGAACCCCTACCTGGGATGTTGGGTTAAGACAGTGCTAGATAATGTGATAAAGCACATCTGCAGTAGAAGGCCCAGTCTCTCTTTAGCTTCCCTTCTCCAGCATGCAAGTGACATAACAACAAGACAAGTGCATTTGGAGTGACCTAAGGGTTGCTATCCCTTGGTCTGCTTGAGAAAGTCAACAAGAGCTATTTCTTTTAGTAGAGTCAGTGGAGCTCTTCACTGCTGCATCTATTTTGATAAATCTGCACTGAGATCAGAATTTTTATCAAAAGGTACATCTGAGTGATTCTTCTAGTTTTAAGCCTCTTCTATTTCACCTCCTTATGTTCTGTTGGTTTTAAACATGCTCCATGAAGTCTCCCTGCCCACCTCTTGTACACTGACCAGGATCTCAGCCCTCATTAACAAGAGGTCATCCTGCTGCTGCATTTCCCATTTTGAGAAAAGGATGCTGGTCTTCAGATAATCTCTTCAGGCTCCTAGTCTGGACTAGGAGCCAGGGCCTCTGACATTAAACATGTCCCTGCAAAGATACTTAAGCTCAAATCACTCATTGATGTCTGGAAAATAACAATGGAATTTAACAACTTTTAAAAGATTTTCAATTCAAACAACAATTATCATGTAGGTCTCAAACTGCAAAGCTGCAGCTAATGTGTTCAACCATTCTTTATTCACTACGCTTTCTCAAGAGTACTGGGAAGAGCAATAGTACCTCCGTGCTTTATATTAAATACAAAATTAGCCAAGAGAGAAGAGGACAACTTATCTACTTCACAATCCTCAAGGCACTGCAGTTTATTTTGGCTATTATCACCACATCCCAGGCATTACTACTTATCACAACTTACTTTTCTATTTCAAATAAGTTAGTTCTAATTAAAGTTTTCCCATCTCCCAAGAATCTACCCTGATGTGGAGATCAAGCTACCCACATTGTCATTACTTTTTGGAAACAGAGGCAACCTGTTTAAGTTAAAGAAAAAAGTCTGTTGCTGACAAAGAATTCAAATTCAACTAAAATGACTACCTAGTAAGTTGGCAGAAAGCCCCTGGCAGCACACTTGAGTCTTCCCTGTTACTTCCCCTTTCTTAAAATAAAGAAAGGATTTTAACTGGTGAAAGTAGCATAATATATTGGATATCAATTATGAAGACAGGCTTCTTGAAAGAATCCCATTATTTGGAAGAGGAGCAGATCTATAATAGCTGAAGAGATGACTACCAGCAATCATTTCTGCCTGAATGAGAATTTTGCCAAGTTAACTCACCACCAATAGAAATGTCTACTCAGCTGAGCACAAGGAGCAAAGTGAAAATCCCATGCTTAGTTGAGCAGGTGACAAATTTGAGATGTTCTGTTGGCATTTCAGCTACCAAGGAGGATGATTTACAAATGGGCTATTTGTCTCTAAATAGTCTGCATTCCTGAAGAAAAGTTATGTAACTCTGCAATATTTTTTAAAAAATAAAAGTTTATGCTTTCTTGCTTTCAGAGGGAGAAGGCAAGAGGACAGACAACCCTCAGCCTTCCAGTTAGGAGCTACTCTACTCAGATACCTTTGGATAGAGGTAAAATTGCTATAGGAAGTCATAAAATGCTTGGAAAAAATGCAGGTGGGTAAAGTATACCCCACACAAAACCCTATGGGATGAAAGCCTGGTATCTATCTTTGAGCATCAATACCAGCGCCAGTTTATCTGTGATAAGTTCTAAGACAGGTAAATTTATATCATCTTAAAGTGGTCACTATATTGAGAAAGCACAGAGAGGGTGGAGAAAAAAAGACATGATGCTTTTTCTGATTTATAAGGATTCTTGGTTTCCTTTAAGATGTGAGGTCCAACTGAAGCACTGTGTCATTTAGCCTTAGACAGTCTAGTGCCTTGATGAGATTTCAACACAACAAATTGTTTTGAAAATCACGTGTTCACACACATTTGGATTGCTGTTTGACTTCATACACAACCTAAGTCTCAGCTCTCAGAGAACACTGTTTCTGCACTGGACATGTGTATAGGTGGAAGGGGGAAATGCAGAGTACTGTGGGACTTTGCTGCCAAGTACAGCTTGCAGTGATTAATTGTTTTGTGTCAGCACAAGTTTTCATCTATTACCCAAGCTGATACTAGACAGAAGACTGTACTGCTTGAACACTTATGCACAACCAAAACCTCTGTAATCATATTGCTGTGAAGGGATTTCAGCACAGAAATGACCTTTTTAAGATTAAAACAAACCTGTGCTGCTTAACAGAGAATCCAGATTCAAGCCCAGCTATTCCTTTATTTAAGCGGCAAAGCCCAGGAAGCTTACAAAGCATAACACCAGCAACCAGGGAAAGGAGGAGCAGCAACTAATTTCCTTGCCTCCCTTTCTTTGCATGTCATTTTACACACTGATTAAATCCTGAGCAAGCAAATCAATGTGTACACCATCCACAGCAGATGAGATTTTCACAGGAGCCCAGCACTGGCCCACCAAGTCTCAGGTCACTTGAATGAACTCAAAGGTCAATAATTAATGCTTATATTTAGGAAGTTGTCCATACCTAATGCGAGATAGTCTTCACTACTCTTTTAGAGTTTTCTTTGAAACGCAAGCCAGGAGCAGCTATTGAACTACCCTGGCAGTCTCAGGAGAGTCCCAGATCACTACCTTGAAAGTTTTCTCTCCAAACTGTTTGGGAAAGTTCTCAGATAAATTCTTGCACTCGGATTATCATTCTGTGGTACTAACTCTCTTTGCTTCCACCATTGGTATGTAGATCTCCAAACACTCCACTAGCACAGCCACTAATCCCACAGACAGAAGCACAGGAGGCAGCACAAGTGTTCCATGTCAGTGTTAACATTGTACCAGCACTAGCATCACAGCCTTAGCCAAACTAGAGAAGAGTTCCTTTTCTCCTTTTCTGCAAGACAGTCATTCCCTCAACACATGACAAACTCCAGCACTCAAGAAGTGGGACTCAATTAAAAGCTTAAAATAAAATCAAGCCTGAAAGCTGAATATTGACTACCTTATTCAAACCTAGCTGGCTCATTTGCATTAGAACACAGCCCTTCCTCTGCATATAAATCCCTCACACTTCAGGTCTCTGAACCAGGGACACCAACACAAGAAAAGACTATGCTGGAGGGAAATCCTCCCAACTATTTTAGAGAGGTAAATATGCTAACAGGAAGGGTTGGACAAAACCATTTTACTGTTCTGTAACCAGGGCCTTAAATGTTGCATATACAGTTACCCAAATCATGTGTGTGAATTAAGATACAAGATTATATAGGCCGTTCTTGGCTTTTTAAACATCAAGACACATAAAAAATGGTTGGGTTTAGTAGTAAATTTTACTAACAAAGCTATGCTTATGGATTAAGAATTACCATCCACAGTCCTGCCTAGGTCAAGCAGAAAGCTAAGTAGAAAGAACAGATTAGAGCAGATGTTCTTTGAAGTGTACACACTTTCCTCCACTTGAAAACAAGATTAATCACATGCTTCTGCTTAAGGGTCTATACATAAAGATGGAATACAAGAAAAAAGTCAAAATATACCTATTCTCCACAACAAGGAACCATTAATCATAACTCCCAGTAGAAAGCCCATTCCAAAAGGGATACTCCTCTCACTGAATTCTTGCTTTATGTCACCATGAGGACCTTTACCATAAACAGCCCTATCTACTCATGAACGAAGGACACTACAGCATCATCTACACAAAGCCAGTCCCCAACGCAGTGCACACACAAAGCACACCACACACATGCACCTTGGGGTCGCTGGTGCTGGGGGATCCTGACATTCAAGCCAAAACATTTAAAATTACAATATACCAAGTTGGGTTTGATTTGAATTAAAATGCTTTAATTTCATTTCTGGAGGAATACATATCTGCCTTGCTAAGGAAACTATGAAGGGAAAAAAAAGACTATCAAGCAGGATGTAGTCTGAACTAGTTTCCACTTGGAAATCATTGGTGAAAGGAAGATGAAGTGAATGTAGCAAGGTAAGCAGCAGGAATGAAGAAGAATGATAGCTCGGCTCTCTGCAATCCCTCCACTGCAGCCATCGTGACCAGAATTGCTAAGAAGCCCCTCTGAATTTAGCACAATTACAACATCCCAGCTGCATTGCAGGGTGGGAGATTAATGCCTGTTTGCAACCTTCCCTGGACACACAACGCATGGCAGCTCTACATGACCTGGAGCAGTCACAAGCACTGAAGATTCAGACCTTTTACTTCAATTACATGCATAGAGCACAAATGGCACCTACAGAGCTTAGCTGTTAACATGATATCAAAGAGTGTGTCTGCAAAACAGACATAATAGTTACCTCTGCAATAGGCTTGAGTGCACAGGAAATTCCTAGAAGCCCTTAGATTCAACCCTCTGTGTCCATCCTACCAAGAAACAATGTTAAAAGAATACCGCTAGATATTACAATACATTAGAAGTGATTTTACTTGCTTCTGGTTTGTCAAAAATTCTTCATTCTGTGAAATATAACTGTCTAATCTAGAGAAGCCATAGTAAGAGATGAGAATTGCAGAATGATGTGACACTCTTGAACCTAAACTGTAAAGCAATCATTTGTCTGGGCTCTTCACACACATCCTTGATCTTTTGCTGTACTTCCAGCATTGTTAATAGTGTGCAGAAGACAACCAAGCATAAGATTTTTATATTCCCCAAGCATGAGCAGAGAACCATTACATCCATGGAAAGACAATGACAAACAAAATGTTGCTGCAGCAAACATCTGAAATAGAGGCAACTTTGACTAGTTAGCGACACCAAGTTCATCTCGTTATTAAAATAGCCCATTTCTATCTGTACACTCCAGCGAGATATTGGAGTCTACTGATCCAAGAGTCTGCAGCCCACTGCTAGGAACTGCCATGCTCCAGAATTCCTCCTTCGCAGCAGCACACACCTGGCAGTGGGCAAGGATTCCCCTTCAGCTTCTCCCTGTAACTGAGGACCACTGAGACAGAAGTGCAAACATTCAGGCTGATACTCTCCATTTCCACCTTCATAAAGAAATGACCATTTAGGTACACTTATTCTTACTACATCAGTAACAATCAATCACTGCTGTCCTAATTTAAATGCAGTCAGAACTTCAAAGGGATTCTTCCTTGGTTACAACAGCATCTCCTAGGCATGACAAATAATCACCTCTGAGTAACCCCAACCTGGAAACACTCTGTTTTCTCTGCAGCAGAAGCCAAGCTCCAGAACAACTCAGCATTGTGACACCAGGATCCTTGCAGCATTCACTTCAGGCTGATGAAACGGGCTTGCTGTGAGTTTTAAAGACTCTCTCAAAAGCAAGTTGACTGAGGCAATAATCAACTGTTCAACTCCTCAATTCAACTTTAAACCAACTAAGGAAGTACAAAACTAAGAGTCACCTGTAATTAACTTCATGAAACAGCTTTCACACATCCTGGGCTCTTACAGTGATCCCCATAGCACTTCACATTGGAAAAGTGCAGGGGAAAACTAAAATCCTCCCAGGAGCTGGGATTTGATCATAAGGTAGTGGAGGCCTATACACAGAAAAATGAAAGTTCTATTTTACAGAACTCAAACTGATTGAAAATTAGAGGTGGGAGAAACTAACAGACCATGGCACAAACAACAGTTTTTGCATCACTCTCAACAGACAGAAGCTCAGTTTGCCAGTAATTCAACTTCTCCAAACATACACCTTGGTGAAGACTGGTTCAACAAGGGCAGCCAGGACATGTGGCAGGAATTTGTTTACTACAGCAACATGACTTCAGGAGAACTGGTTGATGACTGTTAGAAGGGCTACATAACTCCATCCACCAGCAAAAACAGCACACCAGCCTCCAAACAGAGGCTGCCAACATCGAAATTGGATAAAGACTCCAAATATAATCCTGAAAGGATTGTTTTAAGTGCTAGTGCAAATGCACATTAGGACAAAGTTAAAGAAGTCAGGGTCATTATCTCACCTTGATCAATAGTCAGTTCAACACACAGACTTTATGCTACTCAAGTTTACACCTAAATTTAAGATATACCCAATAAAAGAATGCAAAGAGGCACAGTTGTAGAAACTAAGTTGCAGGACTAATAAACCATCTTCATGGTAGACAAAAGTGTTGTTCAAGTGGACAGAAAACTGGTAGAGGTGGCCTGGAAAAACAAACAAAAAAAACCCCATGTTAAATGGTCAAGAAGTTATCTTCCTTGAAAACATATTTGTGAAACCATGTTGGAAAGAGGGCGGTTCACATTCTGTATGGAAGGGGCTTCAGAGGTAGTAGAGGACCCATCCCTTGAGTTATTCAAGGTCAGGCTTGATGGGGCTCTTTAGGAATGTTTCTGCTTATTGTAGGGGGGCTGGACTAGATGGCCTTTAGAGGTCCCTTCCAACCCAATACATTCTATGATCCTATGATTCATTAGCCTGTTCTGTAACTGTTCCAGGCCAAACCCCCCTACAGCTCAGAGCCTGTCCCTTCTAGCACAATTATCAAGTACCATTCAACAATCCAACTTTTCAGTTCAAAACCTCTTAGCTTGAAGAGATCGGTACAACCAGGCCCCACAGCCTGGGAAAAGTGATTACGTGTGGCAAGCTTGGCTCGTTCGCAAAACTTCAGCATGTTTACCCTATAGCAACATGCTTCAATGCCCAAAACCAGTTATTAAAAGCTCCTGAGATGAGTGTCCGCACCACCTGCGGTTATTTCCAGCTGGTAGAAATCCAGCAAAGATGGAGAAAACCTAACAAACATCAATGCCCAGCTGCATCCCAGACTTTGAAAAAGGACAGGAGGATTGTCCCCCCACCTTCCTCTGCTTTATTTGTCCAGTTATTCAGGAAGAAAGTGCTATTTACACTTAGTAAATGTGAATCACCACGGTGCAGTGAAAAGTATATTACATGAGTATCTTTGTCTCATGTTTGTCAGGGGAGTCTGACTAGAAATCTTACTAACATGCAAATAATGTATAATATTATGTTTCAATCAGTTGCTATAGAAGCTACTCAGCAGCAGTGTTTTCCTTACCTAGCACAGCAGTAGGACCCATTCACTCTGCACAGATGCCTTACAGCGGGGCAATTTCTTTCCTGTGGGTATTTTAAAATGATACTATTCTAAAAGAAAATGTACCTCTACACTTTACAGAAACTAGAAGAAAAAACTGAACTCAGGAGATCTCCACCCACATTCACAGTAGTCTTTCTAATGCTTTGGAGCAGTACAGATGCTGCCATTCAAGAGCAGATTGTACACTACATGTAGAATCATAGAATCATTATGGTTGGAAAGGACCACCAGGATTATCAAGCCCAAGCTTCATCCTCACATCTCTCTAGCCACTAGACCATAGCCTCAAGTGCTACATCCACTCGTTTTTTAAACACCACAGTGACTCCACCCCCTCCCTGGGCAGCCTGTTCCAGTGCCCAGCCACTCTCTCAGTAAAGAATTTCTTCCTAATATCTAATCTAAACCTCCCCTGATGCAACTTGAGGCCATTTCCTCTCGTTCTATCATTAGTAATTTGGGAGAAGAGACCAACACCAGCCTCGCTACAACCTCCTTTTCGGTAGTTGTAGAGAGCAATAAGGTCTCCTCTCAGTCTCCTCTTCTCCAGATTAAACAACCCCAGTTCCCTCAGGGGCTCTTCATAAGGCATGCTTTCCAGACCCACAAGTTGTAAGCAAAACACTGCTACTAAGTAGCTTTCTATAGCAACTGATTGAAACATAATATTATACATTATTTGCATGTTAGTAAGATTTCTAGTCAGACTGTATATCTGTGTATGTATATATCTACCCACATACACATATATGTGTGTATATATATCCACACACACTGCTACGTAGTTGCTAAGCAGTTTAGCAACAAGCCAGGAGAGGGAGCACAAGTCCCTGAGACGGCAGTGCTGCTGTTAAGGGATGGGGAGAGGTAAGATTCCATCCAGAACTGGAGAGTTTAATAAACAAAAAGCTATGTTTACATACCTAGCTGTTTGAGGGACATCAGGCTCAGCTTCTCAGATTGTTATGAAAGCTGTTCTGTTTGACAACGTTCACCCTGTTGCAGTATTTTAGCTGCTTTACAGCAATGTTACTGTTTTTTCCTTACACTAACCACACAAACAACATCATTAAAAACAAAACAAGCTGGTATGCAGCCATGAAGAAACCCAGGACTTAAAGCTTGTCTCAAGCGTGAAATTTAATGCAATTTTTTTTTCAACTAAATCTCCAAGCAACCTACTAAGAGATTATGATTAACTTTAACACTGACTTGCCCATCTGTAAAATAACAATCATTATCAGTGCGTAGTTTTGCCAAGGGCGAACACCAGACCACCAGATGGGACTACAGAAACACCTCGTACTCCTACTTCTGTCCTTAATCATAATGCCAAGGTAATGACCATGAAAGGGGAACAGTTCTCATCCAGATTTCCAGCTAGCACAAACCAGCATCTCTTCCACTGTTAACACAGTTAAGCTACAGCCTCTGAGAATTCCATTTTTCAAAGATACTGTGAAGAACCTGCAGAGCAGCCCCTGGCAAAGGGGGTGGGAAAAAAGCAGCTCCCAATTAGGGACAGCTACCAAAGATCTAAAACCCAGCAGAAAGCACAATTATATACTATCTCTTTAAATCACACTGCTTTACTGTACCAAACTGTGCTCAAATTGTCCACATTTCTAATTCA
This sequence comes from Eurystomus gularis, assembly GCA_013400335.1. Taxonomy (NCBI): domain Eukaryota; kingdom Metazoa; phylum Chordata; class Aves; order Coraciiformes; family Coraciidae; genus Eurystomus; species Eurystomus gularis. The sequence goes on from VZZY01013548.1 coordinate 301,701, forward strand.
ACAATTCTGCTGAGAAAATAGTATAATTAGGCAAGGATACTGGCAGAACGAAGCAATGAGAACCTCATTCACAGGCTCACTGAGCTTGGATGAAAGAGGAGCACTGGTAAGAATAGCCTAAAAGTATCTGCAGACTGCAAAACACAAAAAACAGTGGAATTAGCGAGCGGGTATGAGTAGTAATGATAGGATCAAATTAGAATAATGCAACTGTGAGCTGCATATCAGGAAGTAGTTCTGGCCTGCAAAATCCACTTACCTAAGCAGCTTCCCACACACTCCCTTGGTGAACAGCATAAGATGACCTCCTTGCCACCCGCATGCAGGAGGCAGGAGCCCTCAGACAGCAAAAGACTCTAAGTAACAAACACTTCATTCAGCTGCGTATAGGCTGCCTACTTTACAGGCAACTCTTCCCATGGTCGGGACTGTCATCCCAAATGAGCAACAAACTCAGGGGAAATTCAGCGTACTGCAATGCTTTGCAGGTCTGCACAGCTACACCATACAAGGGTCCACAAAATCAAATAGTGTCAAACTGGAAGTGCAGAGGAGGCAACTGCGGCTGCTCCTAACCAGCCTCCTACCCTCAAAGGGGTCCTGGAGGAGCCCATGAACTTCTGTAACCACTCTATGTGGAAACTCAGCATCTAAGGGCCACAAACCAATATGTAACACTGAACCCACCACAGCAGTTCCAGTTTAGCATCACTGACCAGCACATGAAGAAAAGCTATCTAATTCTACTGGGTGTAAAAAATGAAATTAAGCTTTTGGAGGTGCTACTTGCAAGAAGCATTGAATAATTTACTATTTTAATTTTAATAATTTACTCCCCCATCAGAATGCTGTAAGAAAACACCTGGAAATACCTTGCTTTTTTTCCTCATAGCTTTTGTGATCTGCCATTGAATAAGGTCTTCCTACAGATACCACGTGGAGTGTGATATACTTTGCTTCAGGTTTTCAAAAAAGCTGCAACTTATTTTTTTTGCCAGAAGACACCTTCCCTAAAGGCCGATGGAGATTTGCCTTCCTATGCAAATAAGCAGGCCAACAAGACTGCGAGTCAGATTCAGAAATGCATGTGTATGCTTCATCCTCTCAAAGGTTTGCTACTTTAAGTGGATAAGGGCAAAGTTTAGCATCTCTCACTCCACAGGGAGCAAAGTTCTCCCAAAGCATCATGCTTGGCACAGTTGTGAAGAACGGGTCCGCTCCTGCTCCCCCTAATGCCACCTTTTTACTTAGGTGTTCAGTGCCACCCCCCAAATATAATTTAAAAACATTAAAATGTACCGTGTTGACAAATGGTAGTTACTACGCTGGAGATAACACTAATTTGTAGGGTTGGCCCAAGAGCCTTATGACAAGAGTGCACTGTTCCAAACCTACCAATTTTTAGGAAGTTCAGGACAGCTGTTCCAGTTTGAGTGGCTCTGTTTCACACAGGCCATCACATGAGCTCCCCACTATGTTTTCTGGTAATAATGAGCAGACTAATACTTGGGGTCTTCCTTTCCAAGCCTTGCATGAGGAACAGAGTAATCAGCATGCTGCTGGTGAACTGCATGCATATGTACAGGCTTGGAGTGAGGTTTTTTGGAGGAGAGGGGAGGGGATCTTCAGACATACACATACTTGACTCACAGTAATTACAGCAGCTCTCAGTTGCTCACGGAGAACCTCAGATCCATGAACATTGCCAGTTATTTTCCACATGCGGATCTCTGGGACTGCATTTCAATTTCCTTGACAGTTAATTCATAAGGATGAACATCAAAGCACCAACTAGCGTCTTAAAGTTCAAAACACAAGAAGTCCAAAGTTCAGAAGCTCAAAAGTTGTATTCTGTGTCAGCGGAGCAAAAGGCTTCATGAGAGTAGAATTTCAGATGCACTGAGCACTTGAAATTCTGTAGGTCTGGCCTGCTTTAAAGGGGGCAGATACACTTCACATTTTGAAACCATCTTTAAACTCATTGTATTATAGGATGGGTTACTTTCTGCTGCACTGGCTTTCCTCTCCCAAAACAGCACCTGTGTTTGCTGTTTTCTTTATTGATTGTATTTTATCTCCCTCCTCTGATTTCCCAGGAACTTCTTTCTCTCCCTCCCCTGATTTCCCAGGACACCACCAGTTTCCAAATAAATTTGTCTTTACATGTTATTATTTAGCAGATACTAAGTATGAGAATTTGCCAGTACCTCAGAGATCCAAAATAATTTTGTTTAGTTAGCAAATTCACATCTTATTACCCATCTTCACACTATTGATTTCCTACAGCCTGCCCAACCAACAAATGCCCGTTCTAAGAGATGCTCACTCATCTGCTAGTGCACAAAACCCACTGATGGCACTGAAATGAGTGCTTCAAAAGCACTCCCTTTAGTGTCAAATCCTTATTCTCAGAGCTCAGTGGTTGTACTGGTCCACACCGCTATTGAAAATAAAATTAACAGAATTGGTTTAAATTATCTGAAGATGTAAGTTTACATTTTGCACAAGCTAGGGATTACAGCATCCCTACCTGGTACAGGACTGAAAAAAATGCAGCATTCTGTGGCAGCACAGTGTTCATTTTGGACACAAACTGTGCTCTCCACATAAATATGCTCTTCACAAACAAAATAGGCTAAATGGACAGAGGTGCATCTTTTAGCAATAGCTATGCTTCTCCTGCAGACTTCTTCCCGAAAGGCACAAATCACACTTGCCTACACAGCTGCCTGAGACAGAGGACCAAACCAAAGCCCTTCATCTACATCCTTGTTGACAAGGAGGCAGAGAAAGCAAAACCTTGCCCGAACATGAGCATGCTTTAGCAGACGCTGGACACTTCGACTTCAGTAAAGCAAACAAAAACAAGCTGCTGTTCAAGCACAGCACAGGCACTGAAATGTGATGTACATCATATGAACAGTCTGTCTCAGTAAAGGACATCTCTGGAAGGAGAAGAAAAAAAAAAAAGCCAAACAGGCTGGTCTCTACACTAATGCAGTCTTTGGCTTTCTGCTGAGGCTACGTGCAAGGGCAGCATCCAGTGCCAGCAGCAACATGCAAAGCCACAAGCTCATCTTATGTAGGCCACAAAGCAGCCTTCACATGTGACTATCACCAGAGCAACAACTTCCACTGACTAGATTGCACTAAGCACACCTCAGCTGAGACAGAGAGCATCTTCTCAATGCAGCAAGGCTTTCTTAAAGCTCTGAACTGCAATTATTTTTCCCCAGAGAACAATGCCAGTTTTAGATTCATTTCAAAATAAATCAGTCAGACCAGGTGCAGAATTCAGACTGAGTTGCAAGTAACAGCCCTCTAAGAGTGTTCTGTCTTAGCAGATAATTATTCTCTACCTCCTGCTCAAGCTCTTACCAGGCAGCTTCTCAGTGGAAAGGCAGCACAGTTATAACTTATTAGGTTATGTACAAATACCACTCCCTAACATGCCAGTGTTGAATCTTCAGAGCTGGAATTAATTGTATTTGTATAGATATAAGAAGATCCAGTATATTTGTTTATACATAGTTACTCCAAAAAGTGCATTACTCAAATGGATGTACTGAAGGTGGCCTTACACTGAGGATCTGAAGTTTAGAAGTTCTCGCTGTTTTCTCAAATGTTAAATGAAACAGATTAACTGAAAATTAGTCTTATGCAACTTAATGAGTTAAGTACCCATTGTTATCTCTAACATGCTGATTCATTACATCTAACAAAGCCTTGTAATCAACTAATTATCCTCAATTCCACTTGCGGATTTTAAGGTTGATTTGCACTCAGCAAATCACCACAAAATTAAGTGAAACCACACCCAAACCTTTTTTGGTGTATCCTCCTTGCAGGATAACGAGCACAGCTGCACCCACTAACCCAGCCCTCTAACCCTTCCCTACCCCAGGGTAACGACCTACACAGGAGAAACTTGCTTTCTACTCTGGTCTTTTTTCGGAAAAGACACAAACCAGAATATTTTTACCTTACTGGACTGGCATGGGTTTTTTTCCTCCGAAGTGTATTACCAGACTCTTTAACAGTTTCCCACCCCACTAGAGATCAAGCTAAGGAATTTTTACAAACATGGCATCTTTTCTAAATTATTGAAGTAGTCTTCAGCTGTATATTCTTCCCATTGTATGAACTGAAAAGTTTTGGGACTTCTGGGGTGGGTTTTGTTTGTTTGTTTGCTTTTAAGTACATTTTATTAAGAACTACTTGTAAGCATATTATCTTGTATAACATTTCCACGCTTCCTTTGGTATCAACACAAGCTAACTACCCCCTGGTAACAGGGAACAGCTGCCCTGACACGGCAGCATCAGTGATCCACATCCACTTCACACAGGTGGAACTGCTGCAGGAGTCTAAGCAGTTTAGAAAAAAAAAACTATTCAAGTCTCAAGGTACAAAGCGCTATAGATGACTTCCTAAAACTACTGATTTCTCAATGTATTTGACTGAGAGAAGCCCAGTTTCCTTTAAAAGGGATTCCAGTCATTTTCGCTGTGAAGTACTGGAGGGTAAGGGAGAGCCATGGTCCCTGCTGGCACTGGGGCACAAAGCAGTTCTGCTGGCTCTAGAAGGAGGAAGCCAGGGAGATCTGGGCACTGGGGGCAGGAGGGGACAAGCTGGACATGCCATCCCACACACTGCCACTCTGACACCAGAGATCCCCAAAGCAAGGATTACTGACAGCTGATGCTGAACTTCAGCAAACAAGGGATCCCTGGTCCCCACCTAAACACATGCAAGGTGCATATGACATGTAATTCTGTGGAAGCTTCTGGATAGGAAGCTAAAGACACTCAGAACCTGCTTTTTCAGAGACCCAAGACAACTGTGGGCCTGGGAGAAGACTTCAAAACAAGGGCATTTTCTATTTTCCAACTTGGAGACTTTCTCCATCTTTTTTATCCAGCTAGAGAGTAAATTGACCCTGTGCCTGGCCTGCTGTCCCTGCTACCGGCACTGGAGCCCCACCAGCCACTGCCACAACCCCCACCTCACGCAGCTGGGGAGTACACCACTGAGATCCACCCACCCCCCAGCAAGGCAGGCTCTCCTGGAGAAGGGAACAGTCTGGCTCCCTGCAAAGGAAGGGGGATGACACAGATGAACATGGCATGATTCGGGGGACAGCGTTAAGGTGGCCCTGAAAAGCTGACTCCTCACACACATACAGGACCAGACTGGCAGAGGGGGCTGTCTCCCAGCTTCCCCAGTAAGCCCCACAGGCTATGCCTTAAAGCAATACAACTCAGCCATAAATATCCCAGATTAATTCTGATCCTAGCATCAAATCCACTTAAGAGACTTAAAAGCCTTCGAGTGCCCTGAGCTGCCTGTCCAAAGAGGGTTCTGCAAATGAGTCTTGGGCTGGAGAGGAGAAATATTATCAAACAAGGCAAGCCATTTGTACAATTTTCAGTAATGTCATTTGCAGGAGACAAATGGGACAAGATAGCTGAGTTGACGTCTTGTACTAGAAGCACAGCCACAAAAAAATCCTCGGGTGCTGGACATGGAAGCATGGGGTAGGATTTGTGTAAATATTCCTTACTTTCTGAAAATGGCTCTTTCTCCTGAGGGGAATGACTGTTAAATGACAGTATATGCTCTCCAGTCTAAGAAGCTGTTTGCTTAGTTTTCATAGAGACATCACTGTTTATAAAAAAGCGCCTAAAATTATTACCCAAACTAGAACAAACCAACACCCCCTAAGTGCCAGCAAGAAGCGAGCTGGGAGGAAGCGCTGCTTCCCTTTCCACTCCGCTCCAGCGGCCAGCCACAGGGAAATGGAGCAGGCAAAGGGGGCTCCGAGCGACCAAGGACCCCTTCCCACGTCTCCTTCAGAAAACGCGATTTCGGAGCACGGCGATTTTAGGCTCCGCCGGCAGCGGCTCTTTCCACCGCAGCCTGCCGTCCGGGGAGGGCTGGCGAGCGGCTCCCAGCCCCTGCTCGCCCGGCGTCTCCCACGGCGGGGCGGCTGCGCTGGCAGAAGGAACCCGCCGTCTAGAGCCGGTGCTTTACGTGTGAACCTAAAGAATGGGAGCGAGCCGGATTACAAACAGCCCGCTGTGCCGTACCGTGGCGGCAGAGTGGGCTCCGAATACGGCGCTCGCTTTTCCCACTCCACTCAAGTAAAGCTAAGTCTTAAATAGTTTCCCGTAAGTAGAAACACGTCGGGGAAGCGCCACGACTTGAGTTATGGCTGCTTCTGAATTCCCGTTGCTCCCGAACCGCGCGCAATTAAGCACCTTTCCGCACGCTGTCAAGCAGCGCACGATTAGTTACAGATTACCGAGGCTGGGAGAGGCGCGGAGCCTGGGAGCGACCGCGGCTCCGAAACGGGCGAGCTCGCACGGGCACGGGCCAGGCTACGCGGTGGCGAGCTGCCAATGTTTACTGACCCCTCCCCGGGTCACTTTCGTTAGCGGCGGGAGCGCGGCTGCCCGCCCGGCCGAGACTCCGCGAAACGCCGCGGGCACAGCCGGCGGGAGCGGGGGCATCTCCCCCCGGAGGGTAAGCGGCTCCCTGGGGCACCCGCGGAACGGAGCAGGGCACGGGGCGAAAGGCAGAGCTCGCCCCGCTCCTCCCAGCGCCCCCCTGTCGTGGTTCCGCCGAGAGGGCGGCGGGTCCAGGGCATCCCCCCGAGCGCGGAGAGCTGCCAGGGCCCCGGAGAGATGAGGCAGCGCAGAGAAGGCCTGGCACGGCTCTGCACGGCGGGCAGCAGAGCCTGTCCAGGGGAGCCCCGGCCGCGCTGCCGCGGC
>VZZY01013548.1:309704-354236 GCA_013400335.1 Eurystomus gularis
GGGGGTGCGCGGCGGCGGGCGGGGCAGGGCGGCCAGGCGGGGAGCGCGGTCTGCGAGGCCTGAGAGGAGAGCAGAGCTGCTCCCGGCACATCTGGGGATGCTCCCGGCACATCTGGGGAAGGCTTGTTTATCGCTGAAGCGGCACCGGGTGCGGGCTCCCGCGGGGGTGGGGGCTCTAGCGGCCGCAAGCCGGACCCGGGCGAGTGCTGGCGGCAGAGACCCCCGCCCCGCAGCAGCGGCAGCCCTGGCATGTCAGACCTCTGCGGGTGAAATGCCACTTCCCGACAAGGCTGTGTCAAGCCACGAGCAGCTGCTGAGTTTTGGGTCCTGTATCATCTCAAGTCAATGCACGTTGGGAATGCTTGTGGAAACCGGGAATAGGAAAGGGAAACAGAGGGAGATACTGCAGGAAGAACATGGGAAGATGAGGACATGCTTCTCCCTTCCTCTCAATGTCTCCTTAATTTTTTTTTCCCCACTTTTCCACAGCTTCTCTCCACCTTTAAACTTTGCAAGTTCTCGATTAGTAGAATTTTCTTAGAGCAGTTGTTTCAGCTGTCACTAACCACAAACCCTTTCTTGTGGCATCAGCTCTCGATAGCATTTGCCGGGATGGTTGGAGTGTGGCTGATTGAGCAGAGCCAGGCCTTGGGGGTAACAACAGCCATAGCTGTGGGTGAGCTTGGAGTCTCCCGGCTCTCCCCATCTGTCCTTGGCGTGAGGGGCTGAAGCTCTTGGACTGGATCTCCAAAGTGGAGTGTGTATGTCCCAGTTTGTGCCCCTCTGCCTCTTACTCCTTACCTGCCCATATGGAAAAGAGGGGCATGAGCAGAGGATGAAGCCTGGAAATGCAGAGATCCACCTGGCAGCTTCCACATCCATTCAGATTTCAGGTAGAAGTGATTGTCAGAACTGTTACTTCTACTCTGGACGTACGTGCAACAGAGCGCTGCTGTGACCATCGAAGGGACTGAAGCATGAAGGACAAATTTCCAGCCCTGCTGGGGACCGTGAATTCACAAAAGAGTCTTCAGCTGCTCTTGGAAGAGGCCAAGCATCCTTTCCAATAACTTGATCAGTATTTTCTGTTAGAATTGTTGAAAATATTTTTTTTTCAAAACACTTTGTTCAGAATATATTTGCTGAAGAGAAGTTTGTCCTCTGTGGACAGCAATGCTTCTCACAGTGTCTCAATGAGGCAGCCTGCAGAGCAGTGCTGGAGGCAGCCAGAGTATTTGTCAGGCGTTCAACTGATAAATAAAGCAAGAGAATTTTGCTTCTTAATATGCAAAATAAAACAAAAAGTAAGACACTCCAAACTCATTAATGTGTCTGCAGACAACAAAAGCTTGTTAAGCATTTCACAGGAAGGACAGCTGAAGTGAAGCAGCAGTGGTTAGTACAACTAGTATCTGTTTGAAAGCCATTATTTTGGGTAGAAGTGACTGAGTTCATGAGGCCCTTCCAACACAGCTGAAGAAGCATGAGCCACTTTCAGTGTGGTTACTTCTTTCTTTTACAGGTTACACAAAAATGCCTCAGTTCCCAAATGGCAAGGTTGTGTCTTGCTCAGTGTTTTACAGTCTTGTTAGCTGAGCTGACTGGGGGATAATAGCTTGTGAAAGGGCCAGCTTCTCTCTTCTGAGAGGATACCAGTAACAAGATAATAAACTTGACCTGCCAGTTAGAAGCTCGGCTGTTTGTGCTTTCCCGTAGGTGACATGGAGAAAATCAAACCTACTAGAAACGCTTTATCCAGGAAACCATAAATTAGACTGAAGAATGCAGTAAGCCCCCAGAAATGCCCTCGGGTTGGCTTCCTGGACAATGTTCCTGGTGTGGTTTGTATGTGGCTGACACTCAGCAATTAGAAATGGGAAGGAGTCTGAGGGGATTGTTTCTGTGAGCCTCAAAGGGCCTGTGTGTTTCATCATGCTCTGTAAATTAACAAGAAGAGGTAAACGTAGAAGATAAGCATATTCATGGAATCGATAATATATTCCATCTGTATCTGTGTGTAAGACACAGATTATAAAAGCAGATCAGCTCATTCAGGTTTTCTCAGTTAGAAAATTAAGTGACATCAAGCCTAACCTTTTAAAATATGAAAATTGCCACACCAGCATTCTTATTACATGCTAACATCTCACCTCAGACTGTCCATTTTTACAAGCTGAGCAGCACATGGTTAATTCTTGCTTGGGAAAGTGTCAAGGAATATTTAAATATGAAAGGGAATGTTGTTTTTTCAGTAAGTAGGATTCCCTTACTAATTTCTTATTGGCGATATATAAATATCCCATCACACTTTGGAAAAACTTTAGGATGGCCTTAATTTTAGACTTTCTCAAGGCTTGGTATCTTTGAGCCAATCACTTCCTGCAGAGTTCCATTTGTGAGTGCAGGGGTGTTGGTTCTGACATCTGGCCCCAATTCTGATGGGGTTTCAGAGACATAAGCATTCCTTCTGGGAGCCGTACGTTGTGAGATGGCCAGTAGAAACTGGGTACGTTTGCCTGCCCAGTCTGGAAAACCTGGCTCTTGTACTTCCTACATGCCTAACTGGGATGGTTTGTCAGTTTAAAGTTTATTGTACTGCATTAAAACGAAGCATAAAATGTTACTATTTCAGAAGTGGTTTGGTGTGGCTGGTAATGCCACGAATGAGAAAACAGCTGAAGTAATTTTTTCAAAGTAAAGTGGAGAAAAGCCTCTGATACATATTTTCCATGTGAAATTAATTAGGTCAGTGTAATATAAAAAACAAGGACCCAGAAGTCATGCAGTGATTTGTGCTCAATCTTAACTCTGCCCTCAGTCTTTCTCTTAAAAAATTCTCTTGGAAGCTACTTCTTTCTTCCTTGTACTTCTCTCTTCCCTGCTCCTTAATTCTCTCCCTCTCCCCTTAGATTTGCTGCGCTGTGTTTAGACATGAAGGAATTTTATCCTGCTATTAAGCTTTATGCGGTTGTTAGAGTTTATGTGTGGGTACTACCCTCTGTCACACCATGTGCCTAAACATATATGTACCATCTTCCATGGGTCCTGCTATGTGATATACATGTTGCTTATACCTATGTACTCACCCCGAAGTGCTTGTTCATCTCCAGTGGGCTGATGGTGGGGAACCAGCTCAGTAACACCAGACAGATTCCTCGTAGCCTGTTTGCTGCACACTTTTGAGATTCCCCGGAGAAAAAAAAAGCAGTAGAAATCACACCACTGACCTGGACCATTGCCCCAGGAGGCCAGAAACTGCCCATGAGATTGATACCTGATTCTAAGGTATTTAAAAAAAACAAAAAGGCACCAACTGAAAGACCTGAAGTCTTTTAGAAACTGGTATTTCTGGCTTATTCTTTCCCTTCTCCTGGTTACATATAACCTGCTTTTAAAACCTGACATCTTATTTCTCTTACCAGTATATTTGATTTCTACTTACAAGCACAAAACTTCCTTATGCCTTTTTCTCCCACAAATCTTGTTTGCGATAATCTCTTGTAAAATATGAGCATAACGCCATTTAACTTTTTCTTAGATAAATGGAATGTGCAGGGAGCTTGGAACTAGATGATCTTTGAGGTGCCTTCCAACACAAACCATTCTAGGGATCTACTGAGACCTGCTCTCTGTACCTCAGCCCCTGTCCTAAAGAGGGAGAATACCTGACCGGCAATAATACCTGATGGGCTATAAGGTCGGCCCTGGAGTCCCCTGTGCTTAATTCCAGAGTAGTGCATGCCTATACATGGTGCCCATATAGCTTTCATGGCACTTGAACAATTTAGGCTGTGTTTGTACCCTCACCAGCTTATAAACTATTTGAAATACCACAAGCTAAGCATGACAAAATTAGAGACCATATTTTAAGGCATATACAGAAGGCAGGAGAAAGTTCAATTTTAACTTTATGAGTTCTGGTTCCGAGTGTCCCAATCATTGCTGCTTGCATGAGTTGCCTTTTGATTTATGAAGGAGATGATAAATTTGCTCTTCTAGGTTGTGTAGCTTAATCTAGAAGTTTGCCTGCCAAGTTTGGTACAGAGCTAATCCGTCTAACTTTAACCAAGTCCTTAAGGAGCCTTTCCTGAAAGCATTTCCTTTGTATTTTTGTTAGTTCCTGTGAATTCTCTCTCTTGTTTTGGTAAGCAGTACCAGGGGATGTTAGGAGGCAAAAAAAAAATTGTGTCCTCCTGTGCGAACTCCTTGGAAAAGGACAGTGTGTGTCCTGTAGAGGAGCTGCAAACCACTCCGTAGGCCCTTGGATATCAGCAGTGGGAAATACCGGAGTGGAGGATCAGACAAGATGTGTGCTCCTGCTAAACATCAGTGGAAGTGTGTGTCATTATTTCCTGCTGCACTGTGGCAATGGGTTAGCGCTTATCAGTTAAGCCGGGGAGAGATAGGAACTTACACATATAGATTTACTTCTGATATATGGTCTGACAAACATGATTTCTAATTGTGTGGGATTTTCTCAGGGTATATGGACTATAAATTTACCTCGAGCCACTAAAGATTCCCAGTTAGGGTGATCAGAGGGATTTTCATGACCAGTTCGAAGAACAAACAAGCTCAAAAGAACATTGTTTAAAATTCAATTTATGGTAGTTCATATTGAGAATGAGGCTTAAGAATGGCTTTGGAATAGTTTCATGAACTCTTTTCTACCCAAATCAATTTTTCTGAGTGAAATGAAACAAGACCATTTCAATCCAGAAAGAACTTTGCTGTGAAAGTGTTAAGTAATTTTTTAAAAGGGACAAAATTGAATTTATAACTCTAATTCAGCAATAAATATAATGAAATTTTGAGCACAGCTGTAATTGTTCTGTTAATTAAACAAGTTATTTTATAAATGGTGTAGAAAATAATTTCTTGGTAATTAAGCTGAGACGGAAGCCAAACCAGAGTTGGAATGAAAGACACCTTTCATTAAAACGTAGTATTTTGAGTTGTAGGATAAACTGTGACTGAAGGAGGAAAGTATACACTACAATATCAAATACCTTGTGCTGAGAACAGGTAAGTGCCAGAAGAAAATACATCACATTAGATGAAGATGAACAGCACAGGCTTATTGGTGGGGACAAAAAACCTTAGACATCAGATTGGAAAGGTGAAAATTGCAGAGGAAAGTAAACAAATAAAATCTGTTTGCTCCCAAAATGACAACTTCATAAAGTCACTGAAAACAAGGAGAAATTTCAAGTGCTAAAACATTCATTTCAGTGTTTCATTACCATTTTTTTGTTATTACTTGATTTTATTGCAACGTGCTTCTTTTTCAAGCTTATAAAGCAATAAAATATTACATACAATATCAAATACCAGCATTTCAATAGAAAAAAATCCCAAACCAAAGTTTTCTTGAGGTCCATTCTGGATAAAAATAAGCAATCTTGCTCAAATAAAAATGTTAGAGGTTTTTGTGTGTGATATTTTTTTTAAACATTACTTAATGACCTGTGCTGTCAGAGTTAAGTTCACCTACTACTTTTCATTTTAAGATGTATTCCATTTTTATTCCATACATTTTCATTTGAACATTTTTCTATACTTTAATTGGTCAGAGTGCATTTTTTAATATTCTTCAGACTGAATTATCTTGGCAAATTTCAGCAAACACTGCTTTTCAAAATAAGAGCATGAGGAAACCTGAAAATCAGATAATATTATTTTCTTTAAAATATCTGTGGAAGCAAAAATTAGGGCAAAGTCAAAAGAAGCATCTGTGATAAAATATGAAGTCCTCAGAAATACCTGTTTCTTTTGCCACAGGCATTTTAAATTGGACACCTACATCAATGAAAATGAACTATTTTTATCATTAATTTCTTGCTCTCTTTTCACATCTGCAGTTGGCACATTGCTTACTAGGATGCTATGAACAGAAACTCAGATGGCGTAGTAATATTTTTTTTACATTAGGAAAATAATTCTGCCTTCAAAGAGAATTTGAAATAGTAAAAAACAATCCTGAAAAATCAGTATTAAGTGCTATTTCCAATATGTATTCTGTTCCTTCTGTCTGAATCCAATGCATAAAATCGCCAATACTTTGAGAGCAGGGCATACATAGATGTATATGATCAAAGAGAATAATTTGTTGCATGGGTAATCCTATTACAGCATTTACTAACTTCTGAATGCGTGAAAAAACAGTCTTGCCTCTCCTTTTGGGTAGTATTCATCTCCATACATCTCAGCCTGATTTGAAACTTTGTATCCCTCTAAATGGTTTCAAACAGCTGTATTCAAAGTAGGATGTACAGATCAGTACCTGACTGAAAATGAAGGTTGTGACAGAGGCTTAATCTGTTATTGCCATTTGTAATGTTTTTTGTTTGTATGCTTTGATGGTTTAATGAATCCTTGTCATCAACAAAACTTAGAGGAAAAAACCCTATTTATTCATTTCGTATGAACTACAAAAACATATAACTCCTGAAGGCTTGGGCTCCTGATCCTTTCATGCTGTCCAGACCAGCTTTTAATTGAGTACACTACAATGTGAGTCTGAGGGGGTTTTGTATTGATGTGGACCATCTCACCTGCTTTTTCTAGTTGTATAGTATCCTTAGGATAGCTACACTGTCCGCTGTCCTGATGAACATACACAAATACAACATTTTACTCTTTAGGGTGTGTTAGCAGCTAGAAATGGGCTGTCATTAACTAAACCAGGTCACTAGCAAATAATTGCATGTTGATACTGAGAACCACTAATCTCAAGTCTAAGGCAACAACTTTCCAAGAAAGAAGTTCTTCATTCTGAGGGTGGTGAAACACTGACACAGGTTGCCCAGGGGAGTTGTGGATGCTCCATCTCTGAGTGTGTTCCAGACCAGGCTGGACAGGGCTTTGAGCAACCTGGTCTAGTGGGAGGTGTCCCTGCCCATGGCAGAGGGGTTGAAACTAGATGATCTTTAAGGTCCCTTCCAACCCAAACCATTCTATGATTCTATGATTCTATGATCTTTGCATCTGCAAAGCAGATGCTGTAACGCCTGTCTCTGTAGCATATCTTGAGGCTACAAATGCTTTTCTACAAAATGGCACAAGGCAAAGATCCCAAAAAATGCTGTTGCCTGTACATGTTGAGATGTTCTGTGGAGACCTGGCTACAGTCTCAGCAGGCAGGGACCAGCGTCAGTGTACTCTGCTCAGGCAAGGTCCCCATGCTTTTATGTTGTGAGAAAATTAGTAAATTTTTAATCCTGTGGTTATTAAGATATATTTGTAGTAATGTAATTAGAAGAGTCTGTTTGCTCTGACTCACCATATTTTCACTCTTATTGGTCTGCAGTTCTTCAGATCTTTGTACCATTTACTTTTTTCCAAGGAGAAAGTAGTTATATATCGCTCTCCAAGGCAGTATGTGTATATATATGCAGAGAAGGATAAATAACCTTTCATTTGTAAACAAAGAGTAAAAATCATCCCTCAGCTTTATCACTGACAACAGATGAGGGAAATTTAAGTTCTTTCATTTTATTTGCAGCAATACTTAAAAATAGATTTCCAAATTCAGACTGGAAACTCTTGTGTCCTTTTCCAAAGAAAGGAAATACATCACAATGTGGAGAAATCAATTTGAATTGCCCCTTGCCCAGATAAACCATGCTAAACCTCAAGATGTCTCAGGTGAAAATTCAAAATCAGGAAATGAAAAACTGAACAAGAAAATTCTTAGGTCGGACAGGATCAACCTTTTCTTATTCCTTGTCTTTCATACGGTTAAGTGTATAGGAGGGGATGAAATGTGTTGATGCTAGACATCAGTAACAGTCTGCTATTTACAATTTCAGCCTAGAAGCCTTGGAAAGTACTTTATCACTTGATCTACAAACTTGTATTTGTAACTCGTCAGCCTTTCTCCATTTTAAAAGCATTTTTACCGCAACTGCATTGAGAAGCCCTAGAGCAATGTAGTTAAGCTCTGTTGAACTCTGTGGAGGTTTAAAGATAAGGGAGTTATTTTTTAAAAATAAGGGAGCATTATTTTATTATTATTATTTCTTTTTTTTCTACTCTTGCAATCAGAACCTAGTGTTGCATAAGTGAGGGCTGCAGAACATTGTGAATACTTGGGGCACTCTCTAGTCTCAAGGGGATGTTGTCCTTACTGAGGATGTGGCTTTGGTTGCACGTTTCCTGTTTCTGTTAAAAACTCACCATTAAAATCCTTCAATGAATGTCATGCATCCCCTGTCTCCTAGTAGCTGGTCATACAAATGGGACTCTTTATGTGTTGGTGAGTATGAACCATCAGAGTGAAGGCTTCGCTTGAATCAGTGCTCCTTAAAAAGCATTGATCCTGCTCTCTCTTTATAGAGAGCTGAGAAAAATGCAGTAATTTCTGGAAGCTTTTCCAGCTAGGTCCTTTCCAGTTGAATTTTTTTTTTTTTAAGAGATATACTTGCTTTTGGAAGGGTTGTTTGTTTTTTTTTTTAATCCCCTCCGGCTTTCCCCCATAACTGAACCATCTCTTAAGAGGAGGCTCTATCACAAACTGAAAATCTGTCATAAGGAATGATAAAATATTGTGTCAGAGAAATGTTTGGTGCACACTTCTGTCGGGGATTACAGACTAGCAAAGGGAACAGTTTCTCTAAGAGAAAGGAACTTCCGGAGCTGACCTGGTCCATGAGTATCTGAAGGCAAAAGTAACTTGATTGACTCTAAAGATGAATTGGAATTCTACTTGGAAGGAAAAGTGGAAAAGGAATGTGCTGCTTCTACAAAGAAGAGATGGAGATGTCCTGCCCATGGCAGGGGGGTTAGAACTAGATGATCTTTAAGGTCCCTTCCAACCCAAACCATTCTATGATTATATGCCAATTCTGGAAATGCAATACAAAAAGAATTAGCTACATTTTTTTTCATTAGGCTGCTTTGTGCATGTTCCTTTGTCAAAATTAAACTGGGTCATTTATCCAGAGGAGAATAATGATCCGAATCATCTCTGAGATCTCCAACAAAGTGCTAATCAGATGTTTAGAGCATTCCCCTTGGCTAGGCTCTTAGAACACAAGGAGAAGCACCATATCAAAAGGAGTTCTTAGTACAAATGACACATTTAGTTTATTCCCAGTCCCTCAACAGAAATCGAGATCTTAGACTTCTAAAAATGTGGAATGGACTAATTGGGAGCTTGTGAGAAACTGCTGGTGGGTTCTACTGAGCTAAGGAACTCTAATTTCAAGAGATTTCCTAAAGAAGAATAATCACAAAGATAAATTGCAGTGCCAAGGCTTCTCAGCTACCAGGTTCTGTGAGGCTTGTGTGGCCAGTGCACATGCCCTTCGTTTACTCTTCATCAGCCTTGGAGAGATTTACTGACATGCCACCCGCAGTGAGAAGACTACATAGAAAGGCAACCCCTGGGAGGTAGTGAGTCTCCTTGAAACTGTCCTTCATTCAAGTCAGGCAAAAGCTATGAACAAATGAAAATGTTTGTTTACAAAATCCCAGACAGCTGATACATAGTTGCACAGGTTTATAAGGACCCAAACAACAGGGAAGAAGAAAATGGGATCTTATTTCTGTAGCCAGGTCCAAAACCCAGCAAAATCGGTAGGATCTGACATACGGTAGATTCTTCCCTTAATCTGTGGGGGCCTCAGTGCTTGTGCACACACAAGGGAAGCAGTTGGACTGAGGAAGTGAGTTAACTTTTTAAACCTTTCCCCCTGCTCTTCTGGAATCGGCACAGCAATGAATTCCATTTTTTTCATAAGTGTTTGATCCTCAGCCTGTTCAGGAGGTTTTATTTTTCCTGTATTGACAACTAAGTGAATTTCTACCTTTGGAAATGATGCTACCTTCTTAGTAGAGAAGATGCCATTTAAATTACATGATAAATCTGATCCATTTCCCACACGGGAAAAGCTAATCCCAATCTCTGTATAAAGATTTTTATTGTCCTGAACTTCATATTTCATAGCCCCATATAATCAAGAATGATTCTCTGTATCTTGAATTAATTCATGTGAGTAGCTCTTCACTGAACTGCAGAAGTGGCACTAATCAAATACTTTGGGGTGAGTGATCTTGAAACCTGTCTTTGAGGAATACCATGACAGGACTGTTAACTGCAAGCTTTGTTTTGCCTGTCAGTGATCCAGGCATTTAAAAGTCTCTTCCTGCATTTAGTTGCTGAATTACTACAGGAAAAAAGATGCATTGTTAATGTTCAGGTCTGCCTTTCACCTGAAAAACATATTTTCCAGAAAGCAATGTAGAGAAAATATCTCACAGTTGGTTGTATTTGTATTACTCAGATCTGTTGAGGAACATACTTCTTCCATTACTTTAATGTATGGCCTGTGAAGACTGCCTTTCTCTTTCACATTGCAAAAAAGTCCCTTTCCAGCTAAAGTTTTTTAAAAAATGGTTGTCAAAAAGTCATTGTTGTGTCATTTCTTTGTTTGATGTGAGCTATAAATTGACATTTCAAATAGATCTCCAGGAATTTCTGATGTAAAATGAAATAAATTCAGTCCCTGGGAAGAAAAAGGGCTTTCTAAAAGGTGTAGCGAGCAGGTTTCAACTCATTCCTTTTTGGCTTCTGTTCTGCTATTGTCTGTTTGGGTGTTTTCCCATTATCCCCCCAGAATCTCTGCTACTACATCTGCCATATATGCTAGAAGGCAAGCGTGGAGCCTTTACCTAATATAAACATTCTCCTTGGAGCCAGTCCCCTGCCAGAACAAAAGCACAGCTTATGCAATCCTGCAGGCCTTTGCTTTGCTATTTGTTATCATTTCAGAGAATGCCTGACAAAAAAGGATTTATCTCTGTAATATTCAAACTCAAAAAGCAGAGTAGACAAAGCCCTTGTTCTGCTTGCTGCAATCGGAGCTGTCATCAAACAAGGGACATTTTCCTTCCTTTTCTTTCTTTTTCCTTCCTTTTTTTTTTCCTCTTCTCCTCTCCTTCCCCTTCCCTTTCCTTTTCTTCTTTCCCTTCCTCTTCCCATTGTTTTAATTTCTCATTTTCCTTTGTATTTTTCATCAGAAAGGAGCTGATGACATTATTCATCAACCCGATTCCACTTCAGGGCAGTTACAGCATAACGTTGTGAACCCAAGGTCAGCAAAACTGTAATTCAGATACTACTCTTCATCTTACTGCAAGAATTCTTGACAAGAATTCTTGACAAGGTCTGCACATACACATCATTCCTTCTAAAAAGAAGAAAGTAAATACCCTGCTGAGTGAAACACAGCGTATCAGTTCTTGCAGAATCCAGCTGGCAAAGAACACAGCCCCTTGTTATGCAAAACTCTTGTTTGTAAACAGTGTTCTGCACTTAAATTGATTTTAATGCTTTGCCTCAGAGAGCTTATGTATGTCTATTCCCAACATAAACCCACCAAGTGCCATCTGGTGGCAGAAGTAAATTAAATCTGCACAAAATGGTTTATGGAATTATGAAGGGGTAAATTCGCTGCAGAAAGCAAAGGGGTTTAACCATGCAATGCTAGTGAGCGGATACGTGCTACTAAGTCTGTGTTAGCACACATGGATCACTCTAGGTTGGAAAAATTCCCACAAAGACAGGGCAGCTTGGAGGGAAAATAGAACTTGGTCTGTGACTGGTTGTCATACTACAATAAATGTCATCTTAGTGATGATATTAGAGTGTAATAATTCCCTATTTCATCTCAAAAGAAAAAAAAAAAAAGAAAAAACAGATTAAACTTCTTTCAGTTCCTTTCCATGTACCTGAGCTACATCTTTCAGGAATTTTTGCTGATGGACTCTTCGTAGCCTTCTTTTAGGGATAAACTTTTTTCCTTACGAAAAGGAAAGCCCAGACTACTGCATCGCAACTTCTCAGTTCTGTATACAGCTTGTTTTGGTGTACAGGGCATACTACAGACACCCCAGACCTTTAGGATTTGAGGCCGTGACTCTAAGAGATTTCATCTTTGAGCTCTCATTACTATGGCATTTATGAAAAGGTGAAAAATCCTTTGGGAGAACTGTTTGAGATTTGTCCTCTCAAGGTAAATTTAGGACTTCAAGGTTCTCTTGGGATATTTTGGCCTATCATCTCATAGGTATATGCATAGCTGGGAACAGTTTTCTACAGCGATGGGTATTTTGGCCAGTATCACCCATATGGATCTTAAACACAGGCTCCATGTTCTTTTCTTGGCATGCAAGGAAATGTTCAGACGTGAGGAGACATATGCTGTGTGGCAGCATTACATCTGTTATGAAATCGTTTTGAGAAGAGAGGACTAGATAATGAGGTGGATTTGCTTTCTATCCTTGTCTCTAGATGTCAGTTCTTGAAGCAGAGTTGCTGACTAAGAAATGGTGCTTGGTGTTAGGTTACAGATCTTGAAAGGAGCTGCTTCAATGCCTATGGAAAGCTCTGTCCATGCATAAACCCCCATACAAATAATCCCTGCAGAGTATGTAACTTCAGGTCACTAATTATTGCCCTGCTAAGAAGATAACCCAATTTTGAATTAGAAAAGTCCTACTCTAGCTGGAAACATTTCAGTCTTAAGACTCACCATTAAGCATATTTCATCATGCAGCTTTTTCCAGGTAAAGTGGCTGCTGATGGTCACACCTTGCTGTGTGCATCACTGTGTTTCTGTCCCTGCATTGAATATGGGTGAAAGCCAAGTGGTTGATCCTACTCAACCATCGGTGTTTCCAGTGCTGACTCAACACGTGCAACTTTTTCTGCTATTGTGCCACAACAGAAAGAATCATCCCACCCCATCGACCTGTCAACGCTGTTCACCTCCCTGTAGTTGCTGACTCCTTGAGACAATGTGCAGCTTGTATATGGTGTCTTTCAGCTGTGTGGTGACCCCATTCCTAGGGCATATTATCTCCTGACTTTCCACGGTGTCATACAAAGCTGCCTGCAAAGTGGCTCAGTACACTTGTGCCTGGCTCAAGGACATCAAAGGAGATTTGAGAAAAGTGACCTCCAGCATCTGGTGCAAAACTGAGGGTGCAACGTATTTCTTACTCTTGTGCTTTCTGAGGATTCAAAACAACCAAAAAAGGATTGCTTGTGAACAAGTATGAAGTACAGGATAAATACCTATGTGAAGGGTCAGAAAGCCATCCTAGATAAAGCTGCTTTCTGTTGCTGAAACAACAGCAAGGGATGAAGTCATCACTAGATGCCAGCAACAATTGCCTGTTACACTGTTCTGTGAATCACCCTTTTGAACACAGCTCACAGTAACCTGTAATTTTCATATGCAGAATGTCCAATTTCAATGCAGTGATAAGTGAGAGGGAGGAAAGTACATTTCGTTGAATCATTCTCATACGTAAGTGTCAACAGGTACTGTCAAGCGAAAAGAACATGAGTCAACCATAAAGCAGTGCTGTTTTTGAGGAGGGTCTTCTTGTATAACATCCCATACAGAAAATATCCAGAGCTTTCCCAGCTCAACCCACTGTTGCTTGGCACCAGTGACTTAGTCAAACATGGCAAACTGTTAGAGGGCAGTCAGGCTGGCAAAGAATCTGCTGAAAGGCTACCAGCTCACTGCTAAAAATGCAGTTTGAGTCAGGGAGGGAGTGGAGAGGTGACATGTGGCACTGTAATCCATCACACTCTAACTGATGCATCTAGTAAGCTTTAACAGTCTTGATGCCTGGCTACAGCTTCACCAACTCAATTCCTAACACCGTCATTTCTATTGCCATGTAACCTTACAATGTCTAATCACTCCTGGGGGTGGTTGAGGCTGAGGAGAATGGCGTGGAAGCAGGTTTGGGCATGGTAAAACTGGCTGCATGCAACCATAGCTCTGAAATGGTGATCCAGGAGCCACCACTGGCACATGGAGCCTTGTTGGCTTGGCCACTGAACAAAACAATTCAAAAGACAAGTGACAAGGATTCTAGTCAACAGTGCAGAGTCTAGTTGGAGGCCTGTATCTAGTGGAGTCCGTCAAGGGTTGGTACTGGGACCAGTACTATTCAATACATTCATCAACCACCTGGATGAGGGAACAGAGTGCACTGTCAGCAAGTTTGCTGAGGACACAAAGCTGGGAGGAGTGGCTGACACACCTGAAGGCTGTGCTGCCATTCAGTGGGACCTAGACAGGCTGGAGAGTTGAGCAGGGAGAAATTTAATGAAATACAACAAGGCCAATTGTTGTCACACTTTTTGCATCGGGGGAAGAACAACATCAAGTACCTGTATAGGTTGGGGACTCACTTGTTGGAAAGCAGCGTAGGGGAAAGGGACCTGGGGGTGCTGGCGGACAGCAGGATGACCATGAGCCAGCAATGCACCCTTGTGGCCAAGAAGGCCAATGGCATCCTGGGCTGTATTTGAAGAGGTGTGGTTAGTAGGTCCAAGAGGTTCTTCCCTGGTGAGGCCACATCTGGCATGCTGTGTCCAGTTCTGGGTCCCTCAGTTGAAGAAGGACAGGGAACTGCTTGAAAGAGTCCAGTGCAGAGCCACAAAGATGAATCACAGAATCACAGAATCACAGAATTGTTATGGTTGGAAAGGACCTCCAGGGTCATCAAGTCCAACCTCCTAGCATCACTCTAACCACTACACCACTACACCAAATCCTCTCTAACCACTACACCATATCCTCAAGCACTGCATCTATTCGTTCCTTAAACACCTCCAGGGATGGTGACTCCACCACCTCTCTGGGCAGTCCATTCCAGTGCCTAACTACCCTCTCAGTGAAGAATTTCTTCCTAAGAAATTAAGGGAGTAGAACATCTCCCTTACGAGGAAAGGCTGAGGGAGCTGCGTCTCTTTAGCTTGGAGAAGAGGAGACTGAGGGGTGACCTCATTAATGTTTATAAATATGTAAAGGGTGAGTGTCAGGAGAATGGAGCCAGGCTCTTCTCTGTGATGTCCAATGATAGGACAAGGGGTAATGGCTGCAAGCTGGAGCACAGAAGATTCCACATAAACATAAAGAAAAACTTTTTCACTGTGAGGGTTATGGAGCACTGGAACAAGCTGCCCAGAGAGGTTGTGGAGTCTCCTTCTCTGGAGACATTCAAGACCCACCTGGATGCATTCCTGTGTGACCTGATCTAGGTGATCCTGCTCTGGCAGAGGGGTTGGACTTGATGATCTTTCAAGGTCCCTTCCAACCCCTAATATTCTGTGATTCTGTTAAAAGGAAGCATTAAAAAGCACTGTTGCACTAATTACTCAGGTGGGCTGAGGAAACATCTGTGAAGACTCCCATCACTATCTGTACTTATCTGATATGGGCCTGAGTAGAAACATCTGTTGTGCTATGTGAGGAAAATAGTATCATGGAACAGGAGCTGACAGAGAGCTTTTAATGGCAGAGCTGCACAGATGTCTCTCTGGCAGTCAAAGTAACAAACATATTTTCCATGTAGGATACCAACAAAATAAAACTACAGTCAATAGCATAGCAAAATACTTTAAAAAATGAACCCAGGTTTGGATTGAAAAATTAAATGAACAATAAAACAAACAAACAAACAAAACCTGGAGGGAACAATTAATTAATCTAATACTTCCATTTCTCCAACATTTTGGTTTTCTACTCCAGTAATAATGAGGTAAAGCAAGAGTTTGTTTGTCATATTGTACTGATTTCCTAAGCCTGACAGCTAAGAAAGTCAAGAAGCTGCAGAGGTAACAAGAAATATGGGAAAAATGGCACTGGACTAATGAGAACACCTACGAACAATAAGCAACAGCAATAATACTGAGGGGTAGAGAGCAGGAAAGGGTGAAATCCCCATGCCAGAGAAAAGAATAGCAATTGGGACAACACAAAGAAATTCCAGCATAGTCCACTGAGGTTTTATCCAGAAACTTGGAAGTTTTCCCCAGATAGGAATTGGGAGCTTCAGATCTGAAGTCCTACCAGATCCCTGAGGCACAAACCTGTCTTTCTGGAAGAAGAGTCCACTGGCTGCAGCATCTCTGTTCATTTCCCTCTCAGACAGAAGCACACAATTAGAGTTCTTATGTCTCTACCCTGTGCTTGGGAGTTTCTTACAGACAATTGATGCTGCATTTCTTTAGCAGTAACCACTGAAGTGCTGGGGCAGGTCTTTGGTGAGCACACCAAGAGCTGAAGGCTACCTGCACCACAGAGCCTGGGTGAGAACTTGAGCAAACCTGGCACGGAGACATGGGGAAACCCACTCCTGGTGCCTGAGAGAACTAAGGAGTTGTTCTGAGCTCAGCACCTGAGCAAAAATCTCACATTTACTATTGTTTTCCAGCTGTTTTCCAGCTCTCTGCTGTTAGGAGGGACACCGCATCAATTAACTCTGAAGTAGTTCCCTGGGAGTATTTTAGCTACTGAGCAGAACTGTTGATACAGAGAGCTTAACAACCACATCTGTCTGGGTACCTCCAGAGCACATTTAAGACTGATTAAAGTCTATGGATCTAAGTTACTTTCCCTTCTGCTGCTCTGTTTATCTCCAGTATCCTAAAATCCTCAAACCCTCAGAAAACAACACCAATCTTCACTGTCAGGAAATGGAGCATGTTTTGAATACAATGCTGTGGTCCTGTAACTCCAGCCCCTGAAGCTGTTGATCCCCAAAAAATCAGGGATCTTGTCATGCAGTGACAAGATATATAGATAATATATACGCTTATATCAGTATTAAAATAATATACTATCAGTCTTTCTGCTTAACTTCAGGCTGTGATTGTTGCTCTGTAGGCAGCAACTGCCTTTCAACTAATAGTCCAAAGTATAATTTCTCAGTTCTGCTCTAGCTTACAAGTTGACCTTACCCAACTCCTCAATCTGCACTAGATGAATTACTATGTCCAGAGCAAGTGTATCTTAAATTAGCTCTTATTTTAAAATAATCTAAGACCTCTTACACCTTTTTAAAAGCATGCAACCTTGACTTTGTGCAGAATAGTTCCACTACCTGCTGTAAGCAGTAGATGTCTTAGGGTGGGAGTATGCGCTGTTTATGTGTGTTAGGAGGGAAAAAATGCAGGATTCTGAAAGCCATTACAGTTGGTATGTATATGTATGATATATATGATATGTATGAGTAACTGGGTCTGTCTCACCCCTGGCACACATAATCACAGCAAAGGAATTTGTTGCATTGTGCAGTTTGATACAGTAAAGGAAAAAATATTTTCACCTAAACAGCCTTTAACAGAATTTCAAAAAAATCTTAAACAATCTGGTTTTTTCAGTTGATGTTTTCAAGGGCTCCATTGTGACAGGAAATGCTAATTTTATGAATCGATGCACACTAACATTACTCATGTAATATGCTTTTAAAATGTAATTTAATATAATGGAAATTTCCTAGAAAGGTAGATATTAATTTGCCAAAAATGATCATCATCCATTTAAATTAAATGAACGTTAGTTCATCCATCAACACATGATGCAAACTTCTATTTACCAGACAGACAGCATAATTTATTCATTGCAAAGATACTCAGCTGATATAGCACCTCTGTTTCAGGCAGAAGTTATACTGTCAGAGTTAAGGAAATGCCAACAGATTAAAATATTCTCGTGGTTCATAAAAGAGTTTAGAGGGTGGTTTAACAGCATTATTACAAAATGTTGTGGAGCCTGGTGAGTTTGAAGCTTATGCTCTGCATTTAAATTTTTTTAAAAAGATGCTGTGAACCACAGAAAAAACATGACAATGTAGTATTCAACTGTTGATGTATGTGATTATAGCAACAGACAGGCTGAGTTGGGGTTACTCAGGCTGGAGAAGAGAAGACTCTGGGGAGAGATCATTGTGGCCTTCTAGTATCTGAAGGGGGCCTGCAAGAAAGCTGGGGAGGAACTTTTTATAAGGCCTTGTAGTGATAGGATGGGTTCAAACTGGAAGAGAGTAGATTTAGATAGATATAAGGAAGAAGTTCTTCCTTCTGAGGGTGATGAGACACTGGCATAGAATCATAGAATCATAGAATGATTTGGGTTGGAAGGGACCTCAAAGATCATCTAGTTTCAACCCCCTTGCCATGGGCAGGGACACCTCCCATTAGACCAGGTTGCTCAAAGCCCCATCCAACCTGGTCTTGAATGCTTCCAGGGATGGAGCATCCACAGCTTCCCTGGACAATCTGTGCCAGCGTCTCACCACCCTCAGAGTGAAGAACTTCTTCCTTACATCTAATCTAAATCTCCTCTCCTCCAGAATATATGCCAAACCCATTTCATTTACAGCCACAGATGGTAGCAAAAAACCCCTACATAACTATGGGCTGTTCAACACTTCAGTTTTGAGGCAGTGAATCAATTAATTATGCATCGATTTTAGCATGCATGTTTGCTCAAAATAGTGTACAACTGTGTGTTTTTTCCCCAAGTTCTAAAGCATCTGTTGAATATTTACATCCAGCTTCTGAATACAAGCTCATTTGTTTCTTCTCAGCTTGAAGCATGGCCAGAGAAGTTAACATCTGCCTGCAAAAGACCAAGCAATTGTATCGTACCCCACACAGAACATTTGGGTACAGAGCAGCCTAAGGGAGAGGAGATGCCTCACCTGGTTAAAATTAGACAAGAATCATAATAGATGCATGTATTAATTTTGTAGAGTAAAATAAAGAGAAGGAAAATATGGGTCTTTTCAGAAATGAATGCTGTATTTTGCTGACTAAAGCAGACAATAAGTGGAGATAAGCTTTCCTTCCTAATTCTGATTTTTACAGGAAAATCCGTATGTAAACTTCCCCATATGCAAACCCACACAGAGAGAGAGAAGTTGTCACAGGAATATCAGGCTATAAGAAACAGAGTCCCCCTTTTGCACTGAATATGCCAGGTCTCATTGATTTGTACAGTTTCTGAGGAAGTACAGCCCCTAGTGAGGCATAGAGTGATTTCTGTAAAAATATGTATAAAGTAAGGGATTTGTACGCAAGTGTAGAGCTGCTGAAATGAGTTTCTTCGAAGCTGCTGAAGCTAAGAGAAGTGAATCGAAATATTAAATTAATGGGAACGTATTTGGGGGAAGTGATGATTGAATAGGAATAAAATAGAGAATGTAAAACTGATGTGACGTTTTAAAATGAGATTTTCTAGTCAGGATTCAAGTATCTATTACATGGAGCTTTAATAAAGTTTATGCCTTTGCAGTGCTATATAAATCTAGTGCAGAAGACAGATTTAATCCCATTAAATATTTGTCAGGGATTTAATGCAGTAGATAATATAACAAGCGCTATTGGACCTGGCATTACAATTACCTGTTTTTACCAAACACCAGTGCCCATAGCTTCAGGAAGAATTTTGCCTGAGATAGGATTCACTGATGGGACTTTATATTTCTTCTCATTTAGCACAGTCAGATGTTAGAGCTGCTGTTGTTTTCTCAGCTCTTTTCATCTAGTCACTGTAAAGCTGGCTTGGTTTCCTTCTTGCAGAGGTGTCCAGTGGAAATGCTGCAACAGGAATATTTCTATAAATCTCCTTTAACAGAACTGTGGCAATCTGACCTACAGATTCTGTATGGGTTTTCCTACTCAAGGGCAGAATATCAGCAGCAGCCTCCACATAGTTAAAAGGCTGCTGCCAAAACCAACCTGCTTTGCTAAGGGAGTGACATGCACTTGTTCTGCAGTCCAGTTCAGGTGAAACATCGAAATCTGGCTTCCGGGTTGCTTGTACACTCCATTTTCTTCTGTCAGCCCAACTTTTATGCTTGGCTTAAATAAAGTAAGATAAATAAAACCACTTTTGAGCTCTATAAATGTGGGAAATGTTTTCTATTACACCAAAGAACTTGGATAGATGAGGCATTACTTTATTTCTTTTCATTAGAAAACCTTTTATGTACATTTATTTATCCTCTTTTTTTGTTCATTTGTTTTCTGAGGACTTTTTTCTGCAGTTCTGTAGCAACTATCACCACACAGCAAATGAGAAGTATGTTTTAAGAATACCCTACTGCTCTGTCTTCAGAAGTTTAAAGCTTCTGGGTCATCATAATCATCCCTGTGGCAATTAAAATGCTGAGAACTTAGATACTTGGTTGCTTGGCATTTTTAAAATATAGTAGTGTTCTTTTAATTAATTAAAACTGAATTAATTAATTCTTCAACTGTTATCATCTTGTTTAAAACCTTCAGCTATCAAAGCAAGAAACTGAGAGAGCACTTGGTGATTCCTGATTCTGAACACCCGTAATAAATGTACACTTTGTGGCCAAAGTTAGCAATACATAGTTTATGGCTTTGTTGCAATTTATTTGATGAACGTGTGTAAAATGAGCATTTCCAACACGTGGCAGCTCATAAAAGTTTTTTTTTGAGTTGTGCAGAGTAAAAGGTTTTTTTAGAACTCTTAAGGCTGTGTTTTGTAGCCGCTCATCAGATGATGTTTGCTATGTAACAATGGAAGGAAGTAAAATTTAAAATGTGTTATCATAAACTGAAAGTGTTTGGGAAATTCATGCCAGGTTTCACATGAAGATAAATCGTATCCGGACTCTCAAAGCATACATTTTCCACTGACAGGCTATCAGCATCCCATGAAATAGGGAAACTACTCAGATCTGTTAAAAGTAACACCACATGTTAAGCCATTCTGTCTCTATAGATTTAGGTCAGCCTTTCCAGGATTTCCAGTTGTAATATGAAGACACAGAAAAGCTAATTTACTCTCCAGCAAGACAAGAAACACATAGCATGACATAGGGAAGCCCACTTTTCCTGTTTTATAAAGAAGAAGATGAAACTTTGCTTTCTTCCCCATCTTTGGCAGCACACTTGAATTACAGTATCTTGAGAGGAAGGATGTTCTGAGACTCAGGGCGCTCGGGTTCAAGTCCCCACAGCTTCCTGAGCAATGAGTAAAGGAATAAAATTGTTATTTCCTTTCTGGAGTGGGGCACTTGAAGACAAGGAAGTTATAGCTACATAGAGATCATCAAGTAGGGTCAAGTCTTCATGGTGTCTCCATGGCTGCTTTAATGTCCAACTGTGTCATGCTCCCTGGTGCACAAGAATGAGGTTCCCAGATAGATGTCTCTGGAGGGCCCCACTTAAAAGTTTTTCATAAAAACTATTTAGACAAAGACACAATCAGAATTCTGAAAACACACCAGATCTATGGTCCTATACTTGCTGCGCTGTTCACTGATTGCTGGTCTTGGCTTTCCCCAAAGGTCACTTAAATGTTTTACTGAAAGCAATTTCTATCTGAGTTTCACATTGAACTGCTTGAATATGAATGAACTGTCTTATTGACTAGCACAACTCTTTGCAGAAATGAAAGCCCAGAAAGCAAGAGAACTTCACTGTTGAGACCAAAAATGGCGTTCTTTCAGCTGGAAAACATGAGATTTACTAGAAGAAAAGAATTCTGCTTGGAATAAATACAGTCAGTTTGTAGAACAGTGTCAGATACACTCAAACCACAGTCTGCAAGAAGAAAATCTTGGTAATTTGGTTGTAGAAGTTGAACTTGGAAAGTACTTGTTCAGCTGTAACACACTTTTCTAAAAGTAGTATGTAAAATATAAGACAGAGAGCGTGCTGGCTGCCATGGAAATAGGTATATGTCAGCATTGTGACTACAGAGCTTCACTCATGTAGAGAAACAGGCTGGAATAAGAGGAGTTTTTAATGGATACAAGCATTGGGATCACAGTGTGGTAGTGTCTCCTGGTTCCCAGAGGATGACCAGCTCCTATGGGAGAATAGGCAAATGAGAAGCTTGATCTGTAACTCCCATGAGACTGGACATCTCAAAACCGAAATGTCTAGGATTAGCTTTTTCATCAAAAATTAATGTTTTAATGACTTCAATAACAATTAAATTCCTAAGAGGAAAGAAACTTTTCTGTCTCTCAACAAACTGTAAGGTACAAACAAGATGTACTTTTCACAATATCTATTTCCAAATCTATGAAATGCTCAAGTACTGCAAAAGACAATTAAGAAACATAGTTAATACTTACAGGGGCTGTAAAAGGCATTGAAGTAATTTGAATTTCAATCTCACATTTCAGCAAACGCACTCAAAAGCTTGGATAGCTACAAAGGAAAAACCCATGGACAAAAGGTGACAAGTTCAGGATAAGTATCATCATTAAACCCCAGCGTGTCACAAATTGACAAGAAGATCCATGAAAATGCAAGTGAAAGGGACATAGCTTTTTGTGGCTAGTTTAATAGTTCAGTAATGGTTTCATAACAAGCTATCATGACAATTCTTTATTAAAAAAATCTTAAAAATATGAAGATTCTAGGAAAACTTGGAATAGGTTAGCTGAAACCCCCTGCTTGCTTATATGCCTAGAGTGGAGTGTTGGGAGGACCGTGTAATGCACTGAGATACGTTACAGCTAGAACAGCCCTGCTCTTGCTAGCAGAGATCAGTGGGAGGTTCAGAACCACACAAACTTGCATTGTTGGTTAGAATTAGAACTTGCCATTGTTTCTAAAATACAGTGGAACAATTCAAGACTAGAGATAAAAATGGCATTTTGCCTGCCAAGAAAGACATGATGTCTAAGGAGTCAGGAAGCAGCAAAGGAACGGCTAAACCATACATATAACGATAAAAAGTCCCCCATTGCACTATAATCATATTCAGCAGCAACATATGTGCAAATATGTGTCCACTGAAACAACAATTACAGGCTTCAGGCTGGATGGATAGATGGCAAATTAATGGGTAAAGGCAAATTAGGCTCCTACCAGCTGTAGGGAGGACAGCAAGGACAAGGAGAAATAGGGATTCCTGTTCCCAATGTGTTCTTCTGAAATTCTTCCATTGTGACACCTTTACTACTTCCACTCTCTCTAAGCTTGGCTCCTCTCTTTCATGTTTGATGAGATATCCCTTATGGTCATGACCCGCACTTACTAGTACTCTCTGTTTCAGTCATAACTGTTATGGAACAATTATAACTAAAAGAGAATTTGCACCTGAGAACAACAAACACTATTTTGTGTATGTTCTCTGTGAAGCACAACACATATTCAACATATTTCTTACAGAATCCCTGCATGGTGGGGATTGGAAGGGACATCTGGAGATCACCTTGTCCAACCCCTCTGCTAAAGCAAGGTCACCCAGAGCAGGTTGCCTAGGATTGCATCCAGATGGGTTTGGAGTGTCTCCAGAGACTCTCTGGGCAGCCTGGGCCAGGCTCCATCATCCTCACAGCAAAGAAATTGTCCTGTTGCTGGGCACCACTGACAAGAGTCTGGCCCCAAACTCTTGCGCCTGCCCTTTAGCTATTGATGAGCATTGGCCAGATCACCTCTCAGCCTTCTCTTCTCCAGGCTAAACAGCCCCAGGGCTCAGCCTTTCCTTGGCACAGAGATGCTCCAGTCCCCTCAGCATCTTCTTAGTCTCAAAAAACCTACAGAGTTAAAGAGTAGGCAAACCTTGGAAGGGAGGATGGGCAGAAAAGTAACCTCAATTCCTTTCTTTTGAGTCAAGTAGCTGCAGATACTGAGGATGTCTTGCGCCAATAAGAAAAGTAATCCTCTTTCTATTTCTCTCACTGTCACCCTGTGGAAACACTTAATACACTGTGTTTTGTACCTGTCTCTATACGCTTCATAGGTAAGTTCATGAAAAACTGGTGATTGACTTTTTAAATGCACAAAAACCCTGAAAATGTGTTCATTCATTACTGTACCAGAAACTAATCTGGAAAGGCTTTCAAAATACAAACACACAACCCTTTATTTTGAGCTGTCTCCCCAAACATGTAGCTCTCTAGCACATAAATGCTTGTTGGCATTCAGATTTCCAGATGAAAGGATTACCAACAGGTGCTTCAGAAATCCAAGGATACTTTAAACAACTGGAATGCCTTGAAGAAGTAGGAAAGAAGGGTCCATTTCATTCCTGGCTTATAAAGGATTAATAAAATCTTGAACAGTCAAGTGTTAAAAGATTATTTTAACAACTTATCAATGCATTTATAATCACCTGCAGCCCTACTCTCGTCTGTTACATGCAAGTAGATGTTTTGAATTTGTCATTCAATGATTGAGAATTCTGACATGCTTCATTTCCCTGTCTCAAATTTTTCTGGGAAATTGTGACTTCTTTTACAAAAACTGCTCTGCAAAAGCTAACTATGATACACCCAGAGTTTCCACCGCTTTCTGAGTAGAGTTTGGAAACTTTTTGTTCTTAAATATAAAGCAGATGCCTTCAGATTTTTACATTTATTTATTTATTACATTATTTAATGAAAAGGGAGAAGAAGCTGGCTCAGAATACATTTTTACTACCAGTTACTTATGTTATCCAAACTTCATTCACGTAAAAATGCCAATAAAGAAATCCACATAGTCAAATAACCTTCTCTCACCATTTTGGCTCATCTACCTGCTTTTGCATTCAAGCAGAACCTCCTCAAGAACATATTGATTTAAAAAAATAGTTTGGATTACCCAGAGTGCTCAGCCTGCTGTTACCAATTGTATCATGTTTTTTTATTCATGATCCCTGACTGCTTGTGCTATGAGTCCGCTATAGTTTGCTTCAGATATTTTGGATCTTCATTCTTCTATAGAAGAATACAGCAAACCACTAAATTAGGACTTGAAAATAAGCAATAGTGGAAGAAGTAGGGAAGTGGTGGAGTCACTATCCCTGGAGGTATTCAAAAAATGTGTAGATGTGGCACTTTGGGACATGGTCTAGTGGTCATGGTAGCGTTGGGTTGACAGTTGGACTTGATGATCTTAGAGGTCTTTTGCAACCTTAATGATTCTATGATTCTATAAGTAGAAGTAGATTGTGTTATCAATATATAGCAATGGGATGTGGAGAGTACGGTGTAAAAGCTGCTATAATTATACACTGGTTACAGTTTTTCATCAAACTGGATGCAGAGCAAAAAAATCATCCCACTCAAACTGGGAGCAGGAAGAGCAGAGCAAGTCTTCACATTTTGAGATTTATAGGGGTTAAATTACTCAACACACCTCTCTTTCTACAGATTTTTATAATGGGTTGTGACATAGCCTGCGTGATCCATACTAAAGGTCATAGTAGCACACAAGCCAACTCCCTTTGGTAAAAATGCCCAAGTGTCACTATCCACAACTTCTGGGACTGAAACCTTAATTCTCTACTCCTTGTGTGCTAAACACTAACAAAGCGTTCATCAGAAGCATGTACAGGAATAGTGCCATACTTTTATGACAAAGGGTAATAAAGAACAAAGAAACTAACCTTGGCAGATCATAGTAAAAGTGATGGTGCCCCATGGAAACAGGAAACAGACTAGCAGAGGGTTTCGTTTAATCAGGATGTGAAGACCTTTGTTTCTGACGCCATTAACCTTTGCACTTTTTTATGGCCTCTGGTGGCGAAAGCCTGTTAAATTAATTTCTTTTTTAAATTTTAAATTCCTTTATATAGCTGAAATTATTAAATGCAATTCAGTTTAACATAAAGCACTTGACTAGAAAGTCTATGTACAATCAAATCTGCAGTTACACTGTTGTCCTCCTACTTCATACAATAAAAACTCCAAAGAGAGGAGGGAACTTTCCTTTTCCTCTATTTAACAGCATCCTGAATTTGAAAATAATTCAGCTATCCTCCATTTCCTACCTAATAATTGATAGTTAATGAATTCATGCCTATACATCCTGAACACAAACCTGTTCCTATGCTCTTACTAAAATAAAGTATTTTAATATCTTAAATATCTTTAAAAGGTATTGTGCTATGGAATTGCAACAACTATGTCTTGTTGTTATGTGTAAGCGGATTAATTTAAAGGCATTTTGGTCTCCTGTTTCCATCCTGTTCCACCAGGCAATATGCAATTATACAGCTCCTCTAGATCCAGGTTCCCCATCATAATTTCTTGTCACGGTTCGGCTTTTTCCCATCCCCATGAAAAGTCCAAAGGGAATGACAGCTTCAGGAATTAACTTTGGCTCTAGAACAAAAAGCCTTTGGTCTAGACAAAAAAAAGCCCCAGCATTTAGGCTTAATTTAAATGCATAATTCCAAGAATATGATCCTCAAACTTTGTCTCACCCAGGAAACTATTATTTTGCTTTCTGACAGTAACATTCTGTTAAAATTCTGCCTCCATGGCAGACCCAGAAATATCCTATTTTGACAGTACTGTACAACTCAGAGATCTACTGCACAACTTGCAAAACCCGAGTATTGCATTATATTCAACAGCTGTTTAAGCAGTCCTGGAAGCAGGGAGCAGAATCCAAATCACTGACCTTCATCTCTACTCACCGTTCATTAAATGACATCCAGAATGATACTTACAGTTTGGGGCTTCACAATACAGGAAAGACATTCAAAATGAGAGTGAGTTAAGCAGGGGGCCAACCAATATAGTTGGGAGCTGAAGCACTTTCCCCTATAATAAGAGGCTGCAAGGACTTGGTCAACCTGAAGGAGAAAATATTTGGGGAACTTAAGAACAGCTTTCCAATACCTGTTAGGAGGTTATCGAGAAGATGGAGCCAGACTCTTCACAGCAGTGCACAGTGGGAAGACAAGAGGCAATGGGTATAAGCTAAAGCAAGAAAGGCTCAGAAAAAGCTTTCTCACCACAAGGAAAATCAAGGATTGGATGGGGTTGTCCAGAAAGGTTATGCTGTCTCTGCTTTGGACTAGATGGCCTCCTGAGGTCCCATTCAGCCTGAATTTTCCTATCTATTTCCTATCTGTCTACTGTCTCTTGTGCTATCATCAGGCCTCTTCCTCTTTGAGAGGGAACCTGTGAAACCTGGATGGACAGAAAATTTTGACACTAAATCCTAGTGGTAGGCAGGATTTGACACCGTTACCATGTCCTGTTCTTTAGCTGAGACATCTCCTGCTCACCATACGTTCACTGTGAGGTCCAGTTGCCCCCATACCAAAAACAGAACCACTAACATTTTGGCTTGTGGAGCCAAATGGGAATTTGGCAGTGAACGTGAACCGCTGAGTATCACAATGCTTGGTTCCACTTGGAGCTCCAGTTGTTATTTACAGTGTTTTATTTGGAAAACCAGTTCTCCCCTGACACCACTCCCTCAAAGCGAGAAATGACCTCAGTGCAATGGAGGCTGGTTACAGGCATTGTAACTGCTGCAAAAATAAGATCTGAAAGACAAAGCAACATTGTTTGAAATCCCCATTTCATACCTTGCACTCCTGCAGTCCCCTGATGGAGTGCTATATTGAAACCATGAACACTTCAAAAAATCCTTGAAGCAGTAGTGCTTGGAGAAGCAATTGTCAATAAAGCTCTGAAATTCAAACTATTCCTGCAATTTCACCCCCAAAATACTAAGTCTCTGTCTATCCTGCTACAACTTCCACAAAGGGCTATACATATATTCTATATATAGTAGTGTATAGTATATAGTATATCTTGAATATATATTTTCCTCTATAGTACTTCACTATTTACCTGAAATCTGAACTAGTATCAGCACATGGAGCTGTTTGAAAGCAGACCAGTTTTACTTTCAGAGAAGCAGTGTGAAAAAAAGAGACAAACCCTCTGGAATGGAGAGTTTTCTTCTTGGCCCACA
The DNA here is from genome assembly GCA_013400335.1 of Eurystomus gularis. Lineage (NCBI taxonomy): Eukaryota > Metazoa > Chordata > Aves > Coraciiformes > Coraciidae > Eurystomus > Eurystomus gularis. The sequence goes on from VZZY01013548.1 coordinate 337,216, forward strand.
GTAATAGGAAGGTGCTGAATCATTCCGTGGTTGAAAACCTCACTTTGAAGCAAGCCAAGGAGCATAAAGATAGAATCATAGAATCATTTGGGTTGGAAAAGACCTTTAAGATCACCCAGTCCAACCATTTCCCTACTCTACCAAGTCTGATGTTACACCATGTCCCTCAGCACCACACCTACATTGCTTTTAAACACTTCCAGGGATGGTGATTCAACCACTGCCCTGGGCAGCCTGGTCCAGGGCCTGACAACCCTAAAATGGCACATTTAAAATGCACATTTAGAAGTGCATCCTACATGAAGACGTGTTTTTTCTCATTGTCCTCAGCCCAACTTATCTCCTGTCCCTGTCATACCTCCAGTCTCATGAGCTCTCCTGCAGGGCAGCCAGCTTTCCTCTGCACTGTGGGCAGGTTTTGTTAGGCCTGAGTGAAGGGATTCCTTTGAAGGAAGATTTGCCCTAGCAAGTGTGCAGCATAGAGCACATCTCAGGGAACTGAGAAGAGCAGGTTCCACACTGAATGCTCATGTGATGGAGGATTTGGGGCCAGCTTCCCAGTTTGTAGAATGCTTTGTATCTTTTCTATGTAAGGCATGACTATACTGAAATCTGGTGTTTAGAATAATCTCCAAAACTGCAGTGTATTTTTAATACAATACAAAAGATAGCTGAAAATGAGCTTAGTGCAGCACTTGCAGGAAAAAAAAACCAACAAAACCAAGACAAAACTAAACCAGGAACTGGCATAATTTCAGCTTTCTGTCTTGGCTCTTCCCAGTATGGAAGAAGTGTGGACAGCTGCCAGTTCTCCCAGCAGAGAACAATGTATGAACAGCTCTGAACTCTTCATTACCAGCAGACTTTTGTCATGGTAGCAAAGTTCCCAAACTGCAAATCAGGTGTCACAGTCACAGTCACAAAAACCCAGACTCAAGAGCTGTTAAAATTTCGATCCCTGTTTTGTCCTCATTTTTACAATTTGTTCCTACATATTCAAGATGCTTTTTGGCAAGTGGCAGGAGTTTGTGCCTGACTCCTATTTCCTGGAGCAACTACAAATGAGCAGCTCAAGACAGGAACTATAGTTTTAGAATACTCAGTGAAGCAGGTAGAATATTTATAGCTGATACCATCATTTTCAAGTATCCCTAGACCTTCTGATGTTAGCAGGACTGCAGAGCAGGTCAGAAGGGCTTATGCTCTGCTTCCCTGTAACACAGACTTCTCTGTTCTTCTTTGGAATAGGAATCTTTTCTTCAATTTGCTTCTGAAGGCTCAATGCCTAAAGAACACTTTGAGTGCCTCATGGTAAACTTATTAAAACTACCAAAACTCTCATTTTAAGGCAGAAAAATTTAACACCTTTCTTAGTTTCTAGTTCTGCTTACAGTGGTTGGAAAGAATCTTACTTGTCACCTTGATTTCACTGTCCTGACCCTACACTCAATGAAGTTGGCTCTCCAGGACTGTATATTTCTGATATGAATAAGTCATTTTAAAAAAAACTGACCTTTGGCTCAAGATCCTGTTTGGTGCTTTTGGAAAGGATATCTTCTAGTCTCCTACACTATATGGAGTGGGGATGGCAGGAGAACACCACCAGTCCGAGGACTGCAGCCCCAGACTTCCCGGGTCAGATGCAGTCACTGTCATTAAAAAAAAAAACAACCACCCAAAAACAATAAAAAAAAATATTTTGCTGCAGCATTTCAAGATACTACTGAGCCCTGCTTATGTGCTTTGCTCTTTCCTTAGCACTGATTTCTCCCAACAGATTGGAAGATACACCCATCTGCGTACTGAATATTCATTCAAACTGCTGACAATGGTGGATTTGCTGGAAAAAGTGAGCCAGGGAGTCTCCGAAGCCGAGGCATCCTACATTTTGCCAGCTCTCTCTACTCCATAGGCGCTGAGTGCCAGCTGGAGAGTCATTAAAAGCTGTGGAGATGTGATGTCTGAGATCCTCACAGCTGCCTGCTCCCTGAATGTGAATCAGCAATTTTCATTAAGGAGGATTCTCACAGCCAGAATGGATTTCCCTCCCTCTCAATACTATTTGTCCTAACTGCTGCATTGAAGAATTACATTTAAATTCCTTTTAGCTATTTATTTCGCTGTAAGTTGTTTGATGTGCAAAAGAACAGTGCTGTCATTTTTTATATTCTTGATGTTTTCTGATAGGCTGCTATCAAGGCAAGCCACACATTTCAAAAGATACAGTGCTGGTTTGATCTCCTTACAGGGTTTATCATTAGGAAGGTGAGATTAGTAAGGAACTTCCACAATTCTGACACATACACACAAATTAATCAAAACCAAAGAACACAACATTTATACCCGAAATCAAAACATAGGAAACGTAAGCCCCCACAAAACTATGTTAAGGAAATGTCCAGGTAAACATCTGCAAAGGTGCATGGACAGGATTATACTTTCATTTAAAATAACTACATCTGAATCAATGAAAACATTTCCACTGATTTCAGTGAGAACTGAATTAGAACTCCAGCAGCTTTAGACAGGACTATGGCTAATTCAGGCAGTTGGTAATGTTGTGTGCTGAAGCACGTAGAAATACACATTACAAAAATACTATTATTACATCATAGAATGGTTTGGGTTGGAGGGGACCTTCAGGATCAGCTAGTTCCAAGCCCCCTGCCATGGGCAGGGACACCTCCCACTAGACCAGGTTGCTCAAAGCCCCATCCAACTGGGCCTTGAACACATCCAGGGATGGAGCATCCACAGCTTCCCTGGGCAGCCTGTGCCAGCGTCTCACCACCCTCAGAGTGAAGAACTTCTTCCTAAGTTCTAATGTAAATCTCTCCTCTTCCAGTTTGAAGCTATTAATCCCCATCCTATCACCACAAGCCCTCATGAAAAGTCCCTCCCCAGCTTTCTTGTGGGCCCCTTTCACATACTGGAAGGCCACAATAAGGTCTCCCTGGAGNATGACCTGCTGCCCATGCTGCTGGCCATGCAGCAGCCCAGGACACAGTTGAGGCTTTCTGGGCTGCACTGGCACATTGCTGGCTCATGTTGAGCTTTTCATTAACCAGCAACCCCAAGTCTTTCTCCTCAGGATTGCTCTCAATCTATATGTATATAAGTATATGAAATATATATTATTATATATAATCAATATCAGAGTGCTTATCAGAACACAAAACCCACATCTAGCTCATAGAAAAACTGGTTTATTCTACTTCTAGAGGGCATGGTGAGCAAGTAATTGTGGCTCTGAGATTTTCTAAATCTCAGCTGTAAAAAGAAATTCCAGGCCCTTGGTTCCAAAGCTCACAAACACTGCTCTAAAAACAGAAGGAGAAGAGCCATGGAAGTTTAATAATTTATATTAAATGCCTCAGTGTATGACCAGTGTTTATGCTTACTGTACCTGAAAGAAGGAGGCATCCAGGATTTTCACACAGTCACTGGGTTTTTTATGTGACAAGTCAAGGCACTGCTGTTAAGGAAATGTCAATGATGTGCTGGTATTAAGTACAATAAAATTATAATGTGAAAGGAGTTTTCTGAAGGATGGGAGTTAGAACTGTGAAGAAAATGCTTCAGTGACAACTGAAGACAGTAAGGATGCACAGTGAGAGCTCCCCTTGGTTTTCTTACTATTGAAAGACTCCTTTTATAAAAAGAGACAGAGAAAAAGAAGAAGAGAAAATGAGGCAATAGGTATGGGGAGAGAAAGAGGAAGAGAAAGGAAAAAGAGAGGAAAAGAGAGGAAGAGAAAGAGAGATAAAGGGGAAAAAGGATGCAACTGGAAACTTTAATTCCTATTCTAAATACTGGCGAAATTCTTAACCATTTTGCAGCTGTCCACATTTCATTCTGCAGTCCCTGGAAAGAAGGAGCAGAACCAGGCCTAGCTCTCAACTCTCTATTTAGTATGTAAACATGTCTTCTTCTAGATCCCCCCATAAATTTCTTTTTCTTCACCAAACACCTTAAAAATTATATATTATAAAACATTTTGTTTAAGCCTGTGGAAACCAAAGTCATCCAATAGCCTGCTGATAACTTAGAGCACCCAAGCAATGTCACTCAGCTATTATTTTTTTATATCAAAAGAAATAAGACAGTATCTGTAGCCCTGTATTGTCTTCTAGAGTTTTTCCATCCCCAAAGATCCCTTAGCTTTAATACTTCTGTTCCCAGACTTGCTATGATTTCATGACTTACACTGTTGGAGAAACTGAGAGGAAGGAAAATATGTATACATCCACAGCAAGAATTACTACTGTATCTATGACTTTTTATTGCCTTGATGTAAATAAATACTCAAATCCCAAGAACTAATATTTAATTGTTAATTAAGTTACTGGAATAATACATATTTATTAGAACAGGTGAGGGCTCTAAGAAAGGAACTGCATTTGCTTTATATTCCCTTCTGAAAAGGAATTATATTAAATATTGTTGGTGCTGTGACCGCAGGGGTACCTTCTACTCCTAGACCACAAAAGACATGACATGTAAGTTTATACATATAAATATATATGTATGTATATATGTATGTATACACTCAGATGCTACAAATATAGTCTATTAATACTGCAGAACAGACATAGAGAACTGGTGTCTCATGGCTCTGGGCCAGGTTTGCAGTAGTCTTTCCCTATGTCCTTCATCTTCCTGCAGCTTTTCTAGCAAGGCCCATAGCTCTTTCTGTGTGATGTTAAGGTTTTATTTGGTTGGGTGGGTGGGTTTTACTTAATTTTGACTATGTTTCCCAATATAAAGCAGGAAAAGAATTCCCGGGTTCAGGACTTGCAGCTCAGAGCTGTAACTCCAGAGATACAGTGCTATAAAGGAAGCCAACTGCTCTGTGCTTCCAGGTCACACTGCAGAAATCGGCTGCTGAGACCGCGTTATAAAAAGAACTTCTCCAGCTCTGCTCATTAGCTTTGTTTCTACCTGTGGCTGTTGTAAATGGTTAGAACAAAAGCGAAACTACAGGGGTAGATAAGAATAAACTGTAAGACTGGATCTCAGCTAAATAAATTTATTGTCTTCACTCTGTTCACTTAAAATGGCAGGGGACACATTCTGCAAGAATTAGAAATGTGGAAGGTTCATCATCATTGTAGCTCTTTGAACTGCAGTCTGAGAGGAAAGAAGAGATTAACTGAAAAAAACCCACCATTCTGTTTTCTAATAAAAGCAGGTACTAGTTCCAGGTTAATAAATGTACTGCTATTTAATTAATAATTTTAGAGCAAAGAATGAGGGTGCTACATAGAAAGAAAAAACAGCTCTTTTAGTGTCTGCCTGAGCTGTGTGGGCACAGTGATAGGACAGGACCACAGGAACAAAGCTCATGGACTGGCAGTTCCACACTGCTGAGGAATTCCCTCACTGATGCCTGAAATAAATCTGCTCTTTCTGTCCGAGAAAGGCCTTTCCTTTCTAGTCCTTTACTGAGATATTAATCATAGAATCGTTTTGGTTGGAAGAGACCTTTCAGATCATTGAGTCCAACTGTTAACCCAGCACTGCCAGGTCACCACTAAACCATGTTCCTTAGCACCACATCTCCATGGCTTTGAAACCCCTCCAGGGTTTCCAACTCCACCGCTGCCCTGGACAGCCTGGTCCAGGCCTTCACAACACTTTCAGGGAATAGATGTGTCTTAGTGCCCAAACCAAACCTCCCCTGGTGCAACTTGATGCCATTTTCTCTTGTCCTAGTGCTTATTTCTTGGGAGAAGAGACCAACCCTCACCTGGCTCCAACCTCCTTTCAGGGAGTTGTTGACAGCAAGAAGGTCTCCCCTGAGCCTCCTTTTCTCCAGGCTGAACAACCCCAGCTTCATCAGCTGCTCTTCACAAGACTTGTGCTCTAGACCCTTCACCAGCTTCACTGCCCCTCTTTGGGCACACTCCAGCCCCTCTACGTCCTTGGAGTGAGGAGCCCAAAACTGAACCCAGGATTCAAAGTGGGGGATAATGAGATAATTACATTTTATTTCATCTATTACAGATGTTTTAATGTTAATAAAACTCTCCACAGAAGAATGAAAAATATTGCAAATGGTAAATACCAAATTATGAGTAAGTGTTCACTTAATGCTGTGGGAAAAAAAATTATCTGGAGTTTCTGACAGCTCAGAGTAAATCTTCTGCAGCAGACTATGTTAAGAGAAGATACGTACACAAGCAATAGGCAGTAATTATTCCATTTTTACTTTGTGGAGGTAAGATGTCGCTTGGAGTGCAATATCTAGGTTTTGGCTGCATGCTTTGAAAGTAAGTACAGATTAGAGGGGGAGTGATAAATATGGTAGAAAACATGCACTGCTTAGAATCTCAACCAAAGGAAATAGGTTTGCTTATGGTAGGAGAGAGAAGAACAAGGAGGTTAGTCTTCTAAGCATTGTAAAAGACAATATTGCTTGTTCTATAGGACATCTGAGGAGAATACAAGGAGCGAGCTTTAAATTGTAGAAGAGAAAATGCAAATTAGATACTTGACAACCTCTCTGCCCTGTCCTCCAAAACCAGAAATTCCCACCACTCTTCCCCACCAGTCTAACCACAACTCAAGAAGGTTTTCAGAGGGGGGTTAAATAAAGCATCTATCAAGAACAGTCTGGGTTTACCTGATCCTCATTGGCATGGCAAGGACTAAATGATCATTCATGGTCCCTATCATCTTAGTTCTTAGATAGCATCTAACCTAGATGATCTAGGTTGTTAACCTAGATCTAGGTTCTAACCTAGATGATCATAAGATCTAGGATCTTATGATTCTGGAGCGCCTAGCAGAAATTCATGGTTCAGGAGAAGGGAGATAAATGCAAATCAACACAGAAAAATAATGAAGGTTGTATTCAGAAGTAAGTAGAGGCGAGGCCATTCAAAATAAGAACATGATATAGCAGCACTGTGGAGATCAGAGGCTGCTGATATGTACTTTGGCTTTCACATTCTCAAGAGGACACAAATTCTTCCTCAAAATGTAATGAAAATATATCATATAAATAGAGCCCTTGTGCAATAAACACCACCTGATTCTTTCATAGTGCTCTTCACCAGGTTTCAAAGCATTTAGATGAGTACATGAAGCCTCACTAAGGGTGCTGGCACTATGTGGGCTCAGTATTTGCACTCCAGATGCATCTGCAGAGTCTGAACTTTCACTAACCTTAAAAAAGACACAATACACTGATTATCTGAATAATTTTAAAGTTCAAAGAACAACAAATACCAATCCATCTTACTAGCTTTCTAAATACCTTGTAATTAGGATGATTTGTTCCTTGCATGTTTGTAGAGCTGATCTGAACGCTAATCAGGGAGAGGCCAGGGCAAATTTCTGCGTCATATGCTGGGCTGATTAACACAAACACCAGGTTTTGCTGGCATGGGCCATGCCACGGCAATACCTAAGGCTGCCTTTCAGTAGCGACTGTCAATCTGCGCTTGAATGGCATGCAGGGAAATGTCCTCATTTCAGATAACTTACCAAAAAGCTGAAGCAAGTTATACCCAGAGGGCTTGTACATTTGCCAGCAGAGCTAAAAAAGCACCGAGTTAAATTGCAGTTCAACAACTCTGCAGGTAATACTATTTACAAAGTAGTAATTTGGTTGCTATCTTGCAACCGAACTCAATGTGGGGGACAGGAAATATCTTCTTGTGATTGCCAAAAGGTTGTGCCACCTGCAGAGAAGTTCTCTCTAGCCATTATTCAAATGATGCCTGCGAATAACCCTGGTTAATCCTAATTCTTTCCTTTTTCCAGTGAGGACCCTAGCCTCATATGGTGGAACAGGACAGACTCATTGGATATCTCTGCCTAAGATTCTGTTGCACTACCTCCATTGACAGGTACAGGGATTTAACTCTTTAGTTGCTATCATGTAGTCTCACAGTTCACCAGTTTGCCAAATCCACTATACAATAATGCCATGACTTCAAGAATACATGGCCAGTATTCCTATGGTCTAAGATTTACTTCTAAAAACCCTTCTGGAAATGGGATATTTAACTATTTAATATCTCAGGGTCAGAGCATTTATTTTGCTACACTTCTCATCAACCACTCCAGAATTTTCTAATTTTTTTTTTTTAATTGTCTTCATGTTACCAATTCTACACAATGCTCTAAGGCTTAGTTTGCGAGATTCCAACCTGAAAGTTTTATCGTGGATTTAAAATGAGCCCTGCTTTTACTCTTTTTTTAAGGTTATTTTATCTGGGCACATGTATTTACAACATCCATGTGGGAAGCAATTAACTTCCGCCAGTGTCTTTTTCAGCAGCTCTCCCCACTGCTGGAATTATTTTCAAGGTTAACAGAGATAACAATTCAACAATATAAAAACAACCATCCAGGTTAGAACTGTTCACAGTGTCTGCAGGGGAAAGTCAGGCTTTAGAGCTTTGAGTTTTGCTCAGTGTCCTCTGCTGCCTGCAGATTGCTCTATGTGACACAGATTTACTGAGGAAGATAACAAGAAGTCTCATGTGTCACACTTGATGCGTATGTGCTGCACAATCAGACATCCAGGTTTCTGTTTGGGATTTGTCAGCCAGAATTACCAGTTCCAAGGATATACACTTATGTCACCTTGGGTCAGAACCCGGTGCCCCACAGGCACATCTGTACCAGTCACTGGAACATAATGCTGACATTCAGGCTGATCATTTCATGTGGGCCAGTGTAGCCCAGTACCGACTCACCTTTCCACAACATCACATCCACGAAAGTATCATGTGGAGGTGATGCTGCTCTTTGTAAGAGGGACATTTAATCAAGCAGCTCTCACTTCTCTTTTGGCAGGTAGTTCAGGTGGAATATCAGGAACTACACATTTACCCTGTTCTGGGAATAATTTTTCGTTTCCATTCAAGTTAACCTCCATGAGAATTTTACTGAATGATAGCTAACAGAATAATCGCTGTCTTTCTCAGCAGTAAACTCCGAGCCTAATGTCTGTAACCCTTCCTGCTACTCCCCCCCACTGTCCCCTCCGTTCTGACAGGAAAGCTGGGCACTTCTAGTATCAGCCTGTGCACTTATCATGCGAAAAGGCTGTGGGTACAGTCATCCTGAGTACTACACTTTAAATAGCAGTAAATAGTTTACTTATATCTCTTTGTTTCAATAAGCCAAACTGAGGAAAACACTCCAATTACATCCTCATTAGATTTATTAAGAGCATTAAACCCAGCCCATCAGACACTTTGGGAGTCATTTTAATTTTTTTTTCTCCTCTCTAGGCAGACGCTTTACTCTGCAGACAATGCTGCTGAAATCTTTACATTGTTACGAGTCCAAGATTTTTCTGTGTTTTTTTTTTTTTATACTGCTCTAGTGTTCTTTCATCCAAATGGGAAAAAGAAATCCAGAGACAAAACACGAAAATCCCCACACATCACACTTTCTAGATCACAGCAACAGTGACTTGATGTTAGGTCAAAGAACTGTTATGTAAGTAGTGCTTGTTTTGATTTTCTGGGCCATACAGTGGCCTGCAGTAATCTCCATCTGGACGGCTCCTCGCTCTCCCAACGTGTGTACAGCCAGCCACACATACGCACTGCAGAATGCAGGATGATGCCCACAACAGTATTAAACTGGGAGGGAATACTCTCGCAAAGAGTCTGCACTAGCATCTTTACCTTCTAGATGGCATCTTCCAGGGCTGTTAGAGAAATATCACCAGCAGCGAGCCCTTGCATATGCTGTTTGAGCCCAAGAAACTGCCACAGACCCATTTTGCAGCTCCCTGCCAACTTTAAGAACTTCCCACCACCGCATAACCAAGTGATTCCCACCACCTCATAACCCACCACTTCATCAACTATCTACAGCAAAAATAAAATGATAAAAAGACTACCATCATTTAAATAAATTATTTTACTGCCTAAATCTAACAGCAGAAATACTGTGTTTGATAATGACTGACTTACTACATGGTTAGCTAGTAATGGTTGGACATGATGATCTAAAAGGTCTTTTCCAACCTAAACAATTCTACACACTAAGCTTTGAGTAGCTCCTCTGATTACTTCAATATATTTCTTTAGTCTTGTCTTGTTAAAATTGCCTAGATTTTAAAGAATAATAATATTAAATTTTGTTGTGCTTTTTCCCTGTTGTCCACCAGATAGTGATTTTCTGCTGGATTAAACATCTTAAAATCTTTCAGGAATACATACATACCAACTAATTATTTGGGAAAAAAACCCCCTTTGTTATTTGGGCTTTGAACATAGCAGGAGGTTTTTGAATTACAGACTGAAATATTAAGCAGTTAAATAATTTCCAAATGGATCTCTTTCTCTTCTCAAAGCCCTGATCTAGTATGTATCAGCTCAAAAATTTATGCATTTGAGTAGAACAACTTTAAATGGAACTAATTAACTTGGCACAATTTTAGATATGTATTTAAGTTCTTTGATGAATCNAGAAAGTAAATGCATATATCAGAGATTCATCTCAGATAATATACTTAAATAGCTCTATACTTAAATATCATTGGGCAGGGTTGTCATACATCAGATGAAGAGATGTATTTTCAGTTGAAATACGTAATGCTGCTGATGCAGTGTACACAGCGGAATAAGATTCCCATTTACATGGGCAATTAACTATATCGTACTAACAGTAAAATACTTCTAAATGCAATGCAAATAAGAACATCTTTTTGGTGTAAAACATCAACTTCCACACTCAACTCCAAAAAGCTTCGGAAACACCAGCACTGGACTTAGCATTGCCCTACTATGTGTGCCAGGCTGAGCTGCAATAAATCATTCTCAACCTGAAGATCCTTTGCAGTGATGTGCTCACAGACTTGTCAGTGCAGACTGTCAAAAACCCAGCACAATTCTTCTCCTGGAGCCCCACATGGCTTTTCATGCACAACTAATCACCAGGAAAGGGGAATTTTGACTGATTCTTGGAAGTGTACTCAAATGTTCAACATGTGCTAGAGAGCAGGTGTAGTCTTATTATTTTTAAGTTTAAAATAGGTGCTGGTTTATTGACTATTGGTTTGCAAGAAGTTTCCTTAATAACTTTATTCTTTTAACATAAAATGATTTGCCTGCATTTTCTATGAAAAGCTTGCAAAGTATCTCTGGGAGTTGAAAAGTGCCGTGTATCACAGACTGCACCACTATATGACCACTACCTCTGTGTTAGCATTTCCCACCATTTACACTCTTTCTCTTCACCATGATAGTGTCATAGACTGACACTATAAACACAGGTTTTATTTTCAGCTCTGCCACTGGTCTGAGAGGATCCTTGGGCAAGTCATTTCTCTGCGTACTTCAGCCTCCCCAGTGATGAGATGAGGTTACTAATTTTAATTCACATCACACATTGATTCTCACCAATGGAGTTCAAAATACTTCACAGTTCTGAATCAAGCACTAAAATAGTGCTGTGGGCTCCAGAAGCAACCACGCTGTCCCTCCTTTCTTCTCCAGACAAAAATCCAAATAAATAGCCCTCAGTTGAAAAGTTTTATAGGTTTTAATACTTCATAAAATGTAATTTGAAGAACATAAAAATAATATTTTATATTATGAGGACGGCAAATATAAAATAGAAATGATGGTCTGTAAAGTGTAACATAGTGGTAAAGGAGGGAGAAAGAATGGATCACAAGTTAAATCTGGTTATTCTAGTTCTCAGGGCCATCTTTCTGCAAACATAATCAAAGGGAGTACTACAACATACACTGTTTGACAAGCTTGGTAAGCCAAGAGAAGGGACGTCAAGAGCCATGTTCTAATGGAGACAGACAAAACATGCTTTAATGCCTAAGACAGTCTTTGCTCGCTATGGACACTTGCTAAATGAGCTCTCATGGTCTCATGTTCAAATCATTTTCCATTAAATGGAAATGAAAAGCTATTTCTCAATTCTGAATCATTTCTTCTGCATTTCACAAGTGCCCATGATCCAAGGCACAGGCGAACCCAGCTGCTGGAGGCAACGAAGGCACCCGCTGTGCCAGAAACAAACTTGTCTTTTTGCACATGTAAATCCATATAATGAATCTTAGTCACCAAATGCATCCCCAGATTTACATAGTCTTTACATAATCAAGACACACTGATAAAAAAGACTATAACTGTTATTCAGAAGCATTTGTATATGAGCAGTTGTAGACTCACAAAATGACAGGATCCAGTCACAATGGAAGGAGCAAACTCCTGTTGGAGCTACAAGTTTATCCGTTGCTCTACATAGGGCACTTCCCATCATTCCATCACTCACAGAGCAAGTACAGTTTTCTACATGTGCTTTATTAGTTCTGGAATGTGACATTCGAATTCCAGAATGCAAAAAAACCCACCACCCCAAACCACTAGGAAATTGCTGCTAAAATTTTTGAGTAGGAAGTAGCGACCAAGCAATTCATGCTAAGAGATTAGTGAAAGTACAGACATTAGGATGAAGTGTGTTGAATTAGAAACCTGAGCAACAGGGTCATCAAGATGACAAACAAATTCATATAAATAGGTGCTTATTTAAGCACTCAGAAGAGGTATAAGTACACCTTTACAATATATACACAGAAGCTGAAGTATTTAAAGAACAGTGACTTAGAAACCACCCATTCTCAAAGAACAAGAAAATTCCTAAAGCTCATTGGTACTGAAAATATTTCAAGTTAGCAGCTCTTTTTATTGCCTGAATTCAGATGCATATATTGTACTGTGTTTCTGAGCAGCTGCAGGTACTGAAAAAAATATTCACTTTAAATATTTTATCTGGAATGAAACAACCTAAAATATTAATAGCAGACTTAGTACAGTCCTATGTGTTCATGCAGATGGAATGAGAGAAATTCATAATGATAACATAAGAGAACTCCTGAAGCACAATGGAACAGTGCAATACATGAGACTTGGTGTCTAAGAAACTTTACGGCCAAATTCCAGCAGTAAAACCAGCGTTCTTGGCTCACACAAAGATATACCATGTTAACCTGAAAGGAAGATGACCCAGAATTTAAGACAACGTCCAATTTTAAAGTTAAGCTACTTAGAGGAAATGTTCTTCTCCCTCCTTGCTGTCTGCTCCCAGTTTCAATCCACACATCCAGGCTCTGATAAAAATGGGACATGAAGAGTGTTAACATTATTTCCTTTGCTAGTCACACCATGTTATGCAAACCTCTGGTAAAGACAGGAAAAGCTGTCTTCTACTTCTCTGTATTTCATTTTAATGCACTGCTCAACACCTTTTCTACTGCATTTATGAGGCTACTTCTGAGAGGCTGTGAATTTATTTTACTTTCAAAGGTTTTTGTTTTCATATATATTACTTTTACCTAAACAATAATTCTTTAAGAACTCTCTTTAAATGATTTTTCCCCCCTCTCACTGGATATTAATTCCAGCTATTTCTAAACTTTGGCTCATTAGTCTTTCACAGAATCATAGAAGCATTAAGGTTGGAAAAGACCTCTAAGATCATCAAGTCTAACTGTCAACTCAACACTACCACGACCACTAAATGATGTCCCAAAGTGCCACGTCTACATGTTTTTTGAACACCTCCAGGGATGGGGACTCCACCACTTCCCTGGGCAGTCTGGTCCAGGGCTTAACCACTCTTTGAGTAAAGAAATTTTTCCTAATATCCAATCTAAACCTCCCCTGGTGCAACTTGAGGCCATTTCCTCTCATCCTATCACATGTTACCTGGGAAAAGGCCAGCACCACCCAAAACTCCTCTAACTGGAACCACTCCAATCCTCCAAAAAGTCTTCACATGGCAAAGCCTAAGAGACAAAAAGCTTTGCTTTCTCTTGCTGAATTTCATTAGTGAAAATGTGAACTGTACCACAAGACATTCATGTTTTACATAATTGTTTACCAAATCCTATGAAGAAACAGATTTTTGTGAGTGGACTACTAATACTAAAACTTTAAAGCCGAGACTACTGTTTTTAAATATGCCAGGACTGAAACTTATGTGACGACACAGCAAGTGGTGTATTTTTTAACACATGAAGTCAAGCTACTGACTATGGGGTTCACAAGTAGCATGAAACAGTGGTTGATGCTATCTCCGCTGGGATCACCACAAAGCTCAGCATAGTAAGACACAATTACATCATTTCAAGCTTACAGAATTTCAATGACATTTTATTTAGATGAGTAATGATAATAGCTTGCTTTCCACGGCTGATTTTCATTTCTAAAATCATGACTGCCTGAAGACCTGGCTTAAAAGCTGGAATTGTTTCATTAAAAGAAAGGCTTCACCTTGAAGATTATTTGGCAAGAAGAGTGGGAAATAAATATTTAAGGTCCTATTCAACAGTGGGTTCTATATATAAACTGGTTTATTTTATTGCTGAAACCAAAGAGATCTTACTCACGATAGCAATCGCTAATCAAAACAGCAGGATGCTATTCAAAGATAAGCCTAGACACAAAAGCCAGAATGAATTCTGACACCGCTACAATAGCATTCTCCAAAGGCATAATGCTCTGTAATTCTCCCTGCTTTGTTGCAGATCACATTTAATGACTTTAAAATGACATTTGACAGATTTCACGAAAATGTGTACATCGCAGAACACAGTCCAATTATATCAAAATAACTACACTTAACAGATACGGGGTGAATCAGCAGAGAGACAACAGCTGAATCACCCCAAAAGCTGCCTTTGGCAAAATGGCAAACTCACGTATTAGTGTCCAAATGACAAGGTGTAGTTGTTGAACACAGTTGCAGAAATATTTTCACCCTACTTCTAATGGGTCTTGAGGAACAATATTTTCTCATACTTCTATTACTTGGTGAGTTGTTGCATTACAAGTATACTTTCTCCCAGCTCAGGGAAAAGGATCGCTCCAAGTGCTACTCTGGGAACAGAGTTACCAACACATACCCAACTTCACAAATAAGTTAAAAAAGAACTGTTCCTAAAGAGAAACTGAAGAGAGTTAGGCTAAAAGGGAAGAATATTCTGAACAAGAAAGGATGATTTACACCATCACTACCTAGAATATGAAACCTTCTTGGCACATGGTCTTTCCCTCAAACCCAGGACAGAAACATTATCATAGCCTTCACTGCATAGTAATAATCACCTCAAAATGATGACAGCCTTAGATAATTTTATGATAAACTCAAATAAGTTTATGGCAGTGTTATGGTAGGGTCTCCTCTCGCCTGACACATGAAACAAAGTTAGATTACACACAGCATGGAATCCATCTTATTGGCCAGGATTGTTATTTGAACAATGTTGTAAATCAATTTAAGATATGAAGAAAAATGTTCTACTTCAAATTATGTGCTAAAACCTCACCTATTAGGTACCTAATTATGGCTTATACAAGCAATAATTACATGAGCCACGAGCCTCAGTATTGATTATAAGCACGTATATTAGCAACAATTGTTCCTAGAAACATTCAGCATTATACAACCTTAAAAAAAAAAAAAAAAAAAACCAAAAGAGAGAGGGGAAAAAAAAAAAGGAGCTTTCTGTTTTACAATGCACAACTACAACTGAGGGACTGATTTGCAAGAAAGGCTCATACCTCAATTAATAATAACATATAATATAAATTAGTTGATATTAAAAAATAAAAAGGCAGCAGCCCAGCTCACTGCCCATAACTGTTAGCATGAGAGAGAGCAGCTCTTGCAGAGGGGCTGAGTGTGGAAAGCAAGAGAAAAGGCAAGTTGTTGAGAAACACTTTAAATTCCAAGTAAGGGCCAGAAGAAAAATATTACTGGTCTAATGTTATGTTTCCAAACTGACCGACACAAAATATCATAGGGAACAGTGCAGGCAGAAGATGTGCCAAGTGCCTGAGAGGCAGGATTGCTGCTCTGAAGCAACACTGCAGGTGTTTTCACATATATTTTTAACTGTTTTAATCACGATGATCCAACTATGAAAGCACCTTCTTATGTTTTCATCACACACCTCAACTGTATAACCACTAAACATCCTGCCCCGGGTGGTGTACCTCCAAGCCTTCCATTTCCCCTCCCAGTCTCTCAATGGCTCTTACTCTTAACAGGATTTAGTTGTGCCAAATTACCTCAGCAGGCATAAGACATGAAGTGCCCATCTGTTTAATAGAATGTCTTCTTAGGTGCAAAATAGACTGTGTTAAGGAGGACTGAGAGTGCTGTGTGCTTTCCACAGGAGTATTACTTGCAAAACATACGTTTGATGAAAAAAATTAAGTGCTGAGAAGAATTCCAGACAGTCAATATTGGAAGCAAAAATCTTAAGATGGAGACTATTTTCTTAAAATCACACAAAAATTTGAATTTTAAAAAATGAAAAGCACACAGTTCCCAGATACACTTAGTGACTTTTAAAAAGAATAAGTCAACTACTTCCGTGCTGAACTGGCATTTCTGTTCATTTTAACATAGGGGCTATTGTAATTTAATGCCTATTATTATTATTACCACCTATTATTATTATTACCACCACCACTAGCTTTTGGAGCCTACACAGATGCAGTAAAGTGAGTGGTATTATATTCCACGTCCCGTATCATCAACAGAATTGTGAACTACATTTGAATTACACAATATTCTAACATGATTTTTAAGCATGGGGCAACCACAGTTCCTTTAAAAATAGATGGACTATGAAATGAGCACATGAAAAATATTGTTACTCATTAAGGCTGGGAAGAAGAATCCATCAGCTGAATAGAATCATAGAATATTTTAGGCTGGAAGGCACCTCTAGAGGTCATTTGGTCCAACCTCCCTACACAAGTAGGGACAACTCTACCTAGGTCAGGTTGCTCAGAGCCCCATCAAGCCGGACCTTGAATGACTCCAGGGATGGAGTCTCCACCACCTCTCTGGGCAGCCCATTCCAGTGATCTATCATCCTCATGTCAAAGAACTTTTTTCTAATATCCAGCCTAAATCTACCCTTTCCTAGCTTAAAACCATTACTCCTTGTCCTATCACTACAAACCCTTGTGAATACACCTTCCCCCGCCCTCCTGTAGGCCCCCCTTCAGGTA